>CAMZMU010000113.1:14850482-15170029 GCA_947311845.1 Poa pratensis
TTTTTTATATAAATTTTTTTTGGGAAAGTAAATGAGAAGGATGAGTAATGGAGAAGTTGGGGTCGACCTTGAACATGTGTTGTTCATGCCAATGGAACCATTGCAAAGTCTCTATTATTAAAACTTTTCCCAAAGTTAAAACCAAATAAAAAGAGTGTTTAAGTTGTATATATTTGCTTCTTCTTTTGCCTTTTTGCTAAATCAAAAACAACAAAAATATTTTCTTTCTTCTTTGTTTGTTTCTCTTGAACCTTTCTTGGTTTTGCTTCTTTTTGATTTCTTCAGTTTGGTTTTCGGTTTTTGAGTCAAGGTGCTTGTTTACTACTGTAACATCACCTTTGTATCTTATTTTTCATTTTTATGGAGAGAATAACCTCTTTTGAGAGGTAGGATTTAACAATAGTGATTTGCTGTCCAGAAAACAGATTCCTGAGCTTCATTGCGAAAAATGTTAAAAATCACAGAAAAGGAATTTTGACCTGAAAATTTACGACAGCAATCATTAGTTATTATCACACATTTCATTAGTTCAAAGTTTTCTGATTTGAGCAACGTAAGTGCCTCTGAAAATTCACTCTTTGCGGGCTGTTCAGTTCTTGACAGATTCTGTCTTTATTTTGCATTAGCTTCATTACTTGTGTTTTGTGTGGTTCTTTTGATCAATGAACAATACGCAACCATAGTAACAATAGTTAATGTTTAGAATCAACTCATGATATGTCTTTGCTGTACCTTGAGGATTTATTTATGGAGACACTAACCCTCTAATCAAGTTTTATGATGAGTTTTGTGTGAAGAGAACTTTCAAGTGGAAGAGTTGAGGGTGATGAACAAAGATCAAGAGGGACAAACACTCAAGCTTGGGGATGTTACCCCTAAGCTCACCCTACATACAAGAATTTAAGCTTGGGGATGCCAAGCCACCTCACTCCAACCATCTTGACAACAAGTAAGAAGCCTAGCTATATGGCTATAAAGAAAGCGCTTTGCGGGAGGCAACCCGGTTATTTTTGTGTGATTTTCTTTGTGTCCTCTTGCTGTAACAAGAGACTTTGTTTTATAGTTTAGGTTCTGGAATAAAGTGCCAAGTTTTACCCTTTTTGGTTTGAAAAAGTTGCTTATAGCGTTCGGAGATTTTATTCCTGCACAAGTCAGTGCACGGTATGATTTTTAATTCTTATTCTGTAACTCCGAATGAGCTCATATTTGAACTGTAGTTGCAACTTTTCATCCTCTGTATGCATGAATTTTTTCGGAATTTTTCGAGAAAGTTTGGTAGGGTAGAAAAATACGTTTTGCTGCTGCTGTTTTTCTGGACAGATTCTGTCCCATTTTGTTTGATGCATGCTTTGAGCTTTTAAGTTGAATCTTTTTGATCCAATTGAGTTTATGAGTAGGCATACAACATTATACACTTTCTGGACATTCATATGAATTTTTGTTCAAGGATTATATGCAGCAAGGAACCTATTTGTTTATCACTATTAATGCACCCCACAGAAAAGAGATGGGAGAAACGGTGTTTTGAAGTTTTTTCACAGGGATTGGAGGAGATGCACCAAGAGCTATCCAAGGATGGTGAAGACCATAAGCTTGGGGATGTGAAGACAACCCCGCTGGACCTACACACTCTCGGTTTGCACACGTCCAACTTCTGTTTTTCGATCGAAACACTTTATCGCATAAACTTGGAGCGTCGTTTTTTGTTTTTGTTTGAGTCTTGAGAGACCACCACACTATCATTTATATATGGAGAGCTACTGGAAATATGGGTTGAAATATGTTGGATGTTTTTAAGATTGGGAAAAGGGATGTTTGTTGATTTTTAATGATACATATAGTTGCATGATTCATGAGCTTGTTTATGAGTAATAGTTTGCAAATTTTTGTAGAGCTATCACTTATTCATGTTTTGGTGCTGATTGTTATTTACTTGGTTTAACATGGATTAGTTAGTTCTATGGACACTCATGCATGCATCTAGATGGTCAACTTTCTCCCTTTTGCTAGCCCAAAAACTCCAACAAGCAAAACTTGTTTCCAACACCTTCAACCAAAGTTATTCCAGTGAGTCCACCATATCTACCTATTGGCTTTATGCTATTCCGAGTATGTTTAACATGTTGTTTGTGTTATCTTACCTCTGAATGAAAATGTTTATGTTATTGATTGCAATGGAAAAAATTGGTTATATAGCTCTCACGAACTTGATGCACAATGTTCTTTTATTTGCATAATAAAACTTGACCCATTGTGATTAAGATTATGATGTTTGTGGCTTGATGAATGTTTTGGGTTGGAAGTTAGCCCATATGTGCTGTCACATGGCAAGCTTTCAACACGCTCTTCATCTCATTTAGTTGATATCATGTGCTTTTGTCTATGGATGCTTATCATGTTGAAATAAATGTGGAAATAGAGTGAGTTTAAATGAGTTTGTGTAAATGGTTAGAGACGCCTGGGCCGCTAATCTAAGCCATGCATCATTCATGGTGGAAATTTACTTACATACTATGGTGAACCTTCTGTGATACACCTTGCAATAAAAAACTATTCCAAATGGTAAATAAAAAGGGTGTTGAGATTGTTCATTTTGTTTGTTTGTCTTGTCATTTTGATATGGGCTTGTTCCATATCTTGGGACAAGAGGTACCCCAGTTGACGCTCTTGATGATACTATTATGCTTACAATGATATTTAATTGAACTTGCTTTGTTTCCCAAGTTGAGTAACACATGGTGTAAGTACTTGTATTCAAGGGGCATGAGACATTCAACCCATTCTTTATCAAGCACACTACTCATATTTGCTTTCACTTTAACCTTAATCATTCAAGATGCTATGATAGGGGCAATGAGAGCTTGACACCAATGAATACCTTATTGCAATCATTAACTTAAGTAGAAGAGTTTGGAAGTTGGATGAAACTTATGCATGCTTTACCTCTACTCACATCTTTCCAAAGTGTACACCTATCATATTCAGATTTTCATCTACACTCTATGACCATTGTAGGATGTTCTACTTATCATTATGCATACATGTGTTCCATATTACTTGCTACCATGTTACACTTTGTGAACTATCAATGAACATCCTTGTCTTGAATACTTGATATCACTTCATAAACTATTTGCATATTGCTACTCCTTTGAAGAATGAATCATTTGACTATATGTAGCAATAGTAATCATCTTTGATATCATTGTTAAGTATTAAATTGCAAAGTCCATGTTAGTTTTATCATCTTCATACTCGAGGACGAGCATGGATTAAGCTTGGGGATGTTGATGCATGTAAAATGCATACATGAACTTTGCACTTTAATTGCTTATATTCCAATCATATTTGCATCATATAAGGGTTATATCAATGTTTTATAATGATTTTTGGGAATATTCATTTATTTCCTATTTTTATGGAATTAACCCTGCACAGGCAGAAAACCCGTTTTCTTATTTTAATGTTTCAGGGACCCAAACGTCAACGAAATCACCTGGAAATTTACGGGCGTCAATATTTGGAAGGAAGAAGACCTGTGGGCGAAGGAAGCGAACAAACGGAGGCGAGGCCAAACGGGGGGCCCACGCGGCCAGGTACTGTGCCGCGTGGGGCCCACCCATTTGGCCTCGTGGCTCCGTTGCCTCGATCTTTCTCCACCGACTCGTCTTGACCTAAAAACGCCTATAAAAAAGGTCCCCGACGTTTCGGAAGGAGGCGGCAAAACAGAACCACGAAACAGAGAGTCAGAAGGCTGCCGCCGGAGAAGATCGGAGGGGGGAAACGCCGCCGGAATCACCTCCGGAGGGCTCCACCCCCCTCCGGCGTGTTCATCATCAACATCTACAGCAAGATCATCTCCATCTCCCCACTGTAAACTCTTGGCAAACATGATGTGTGATGCAATATACTATTCCCTTGATCTATTGTGTCCCCATCTGTGTTTGAGAAGTGATTTGTTCATGGCAATTGTGAAATAGTTCGTTGATTGGTTGCATACAAGTGTTGTTTTATCTTTTATGATTGTCTTGATGTACAATGTATGAGTGCACGCATATGTTGGGGAATGCATGTAAGGTGATCACCGTAGTGTAATGGATTGAGTAGGACATGTCGGAGTAGAGAGAAAGGTGTCTGAGACTTGAAGTTACTTTATGGGGAGATATTTGGGGGACTTAGAACTTAAGGCTATGGTGGGACAATTATGTCTTAATAATTCTTGTGCTGCACATTTACTTGGCCATGAGATCCATCATAAGAGTTGTGTATTTTGCTCATTTACTTGGCTACACCTATTTATGGCTCCCACCTAAAAGAAACAACTAAGACTGAAACATGTGCTTCACTAATTGTGACAACCACACGAATGAAATAACAATTGCTAGAACATTTGCTCCCTTGAGATATTTGCTACTTGAGATATTTGTACTTGCTGCTTGAGAAACTTGCTTGAGAAACTTGTTACTAGATAAACCCATTCCATCACTTGCTTTCATTATTAGTTCTTTCATTTTTATTGCTTTGCATAAACGGTCATATAAGAGGGTTATAGGGCTTTAGAGAATAGATAGTTTACCTTCAGCTCCTCGTGGGTTCGACACTCAATACTTATCGAATTGTGTTACAGTGATTCCTTGCTCTTGGGGATTATCAGGCACTCCTTCCAATTCTTCAACAGCTCGTCGATTTCTGTGCCGCTCCTCGGGCTCGGGGCTTCTTCAGGCTCGTCCTTACCATTGAACAGGTCACCGCGTTTCCTCCACGGGTGATCCATGCGAAGCGACCTTCGAGCCCCTGGGTACACGGTTTTTGAAGACCCGGTCTTCCTTGGTAGCTGGAGATGCGGGGTCTTATCCATGCACCTGACACATGCACAGAATCCGTGGCCTACCTGGGCCGATACATATGAGCAAACAGGATAGTCCTGCACCGTCGTGAGCAACGCGGCTCTCATGGGGAAATAATCTCCAGTGTAGGCATCCCACGTATGGGCTGGCGTCGCCCACAACGTGGCTAACTCCTCTTCCACAGCGAGATACGTATGTATGTGGACACCTGCTTGTTTCGGCCCCTGAATGAGAATACTCATGTGTATATACCTTTGCTTCGTGCACAACCACGGGGAAGGTTGTAAGGCCATACAAACACGGGCCAGGTGCTATGCGTGCTACTCTGGTTGCCGAATGGATTGAGTCCATCGGTGCTCATACCGAGCCTGACGTTCCTTGCGTCGCCTCCGAAATTGGTGACGGTGTCCAACTCTTGCCACTGGCTAGCGTCTGAAGGGTGTGTAAGGATCCTGCCCTTCTCCGGATCTTCTTCGGGCTTCTCCCTTTCCGCGTGCCATTGCATGAGCTTTGCTTCCTTAGGGTCCACGAAGTACTGCTGCAGACGGGGAGTGATAGGAAAGTACCATACCACTTTTCGAGGAACTTTCTTCCCACAGCTCTTGTACCGTCCTTGGCCGCACACCGGACATGTGGTTCTATCCTCGTACTCGCCCCGATAAATTGCGCAATCATTGATGCAGGCGTGGTATTTAACGTGCGGTAGGTCAAGAGGGCAAACGACTTTCTTGGCCTCCTCGATACTAGTTGGCAATGTGTTCCCCTCGGGAAGACGCTCGTAGAAGAATTGCATGTTCTTGTTTAAGCTCGCGTCGGTCCATTTGTTTCCCGACTTCATCTCCAGAGCATCAAGCGTTACTTGCAAGCGCGTATCATGTGGCCGGCACCCAGGATACAACGGAGTCTTCCCGTCTATCTCCATTTGCGCCAGCTTGGCTTTCTCTCTAACGGTGCTCGCGTTCTTGAGGAGCAGTTCTTGAACATGAGACTCCATCAAGGCCGACATTAGCGAGCTCTGCGGCGTGTTCGTGTCTTCTCCACCACCATCATGACCATGTCTGTCGGCATCTCCTTCGTCACGATCATCTTGCCCGCCCTCGTCTTCAGGCGCAACATTTGCTGTCGGCGCTTGGTTGAAGCCTTCCATGAAACCGCGCCTGAGCAGGTGTTCCTCCAATTGTCCGGAATCAGGGTCGATCCATCTCACAAATTTGCAACTTCTACACGGACATCGTATCTGGCGCCCGTTGCACCGAATCATTTCCGCCTTCACTTCTTCCTTGTAGTTGTTGATTCGATTGGAGCTCAACTTTCTGTAGGCGACCATGGTCATCAAGATGAGCTCCGGTCGAATCACAGCTACAAGGAAGAAGCGAAGGCGAAAATGATTCGGTGCAACGGGAGCCAGATACGATGTCCGTGTCGGAGTTGCAAACTTGTGAGATGGATCGACCCTGATTCTGGACAATTGGAGGAGCACCTGCTCAGGCGCGGTTTCATGCAAGGCTTCAACCAAGCGCCGACAGCAAATGTTGCGCGTGAAGACAAGGGCGGGCAAGATGATCATGACGAAGGAGATGCCGGCGGACATGATGAAGGAGTAGATGGTGGTGGAGAAGACGCGAACACGCAGAACTCGCTAATGTCGGTCCTGATGAACTCTCAAGTTCAAGAACTGCTCCTCAAGGAGGCGAGCACCGCTAGAGAGAAAGCCAAGCTGGCTCAAATGGAGATAGACGGGAAGACTCCGTTGTATCCTGGGTGTCGGCCACAGGATACGCGCTTGCAAGTAACGCTTGATGCTCTGGAGATGAAGTCGGGAAACAAATGGACCGACGTGAGCTTCAACAAGAACATGCAATTCTTCCACGAGCGTCTTCCCGAGGGGAACACATTGCCAACTAGTATCGAGGAGGCCAAGAAAGTCGTGTGCCCTCTTGACCTACCGCACGTTAAATACCACGACTGCATCAATGATTGCGCAATTTATCGGGCGAGTACGAGGACAGAACCACATGTCCGGTGTGCGGCCAAGGACGGTACAAGAGTACTGGGAAGAAAGTTCCTCGAAAAGTGGTATGGTACTTTCCTATCACTCCCCGTCTGCAGCGGTACTTCGTGGACCCTAAGGAAGCAAAGCTCATGCAATGGCACGCGGAAAGGGAGAAGCCCGAAGAAGATCCGGAGAAGGGCAGGATCTTGACACACCCTTCAGACGCTAGCCAGTGGGAAGAATTGGACAACGCCTTCGGAAATTTCGGAGGCGACGCAAGGAACGTCAGGCTGGGTATGAGCACCGATGGACTCAATCCGTTCGGCAACCAGAGTAGCACGCATAGCACCTGGCCCGTGTTTGTATGGCCTTACAACCTTCCCCCGTGGTTGTGCACGAAGCAAAGGTACATACACATGAGTATTCTCATTCAGGGGCCGAAACAAGCAGGTGTCCACATACATATGTATCTCGCGCTGTTGAAAGAGGAGTTAGCCACGTTGTGGGAGACGCCAGCCCGTACGTGGGATGCCTACACTGGAGATTATTTCGACATGAGAGCCGCGTTGCTCACGACGGTGCAGGACTATCCTGGTTGCTCATATGTATCGGCCCAGGTAGGCCACGGATTCTGCGCATGTGTCAGGTGCATGGATAAGACCCCGCATCTCCAGCTACCAAGGAATCCCGGGTCTTCGAAAACCGTGTACCCAGGGGCTCGAAGGTGGCTTCGCATGGATCACCCGTGGAGAAAATGCGGTGACCTGTTCAATGGTAAGGACGAGATCGAAGGAGCCCCGAGCCCGAGGAGCGGCACAGAAATCGACGAGCTGTTGAAAAATTGGGAGGAGTGCCCTGCGCCGGGAAAGAAACGACCGAAGGTAGATCCGCTGCTGGGTGTATGGAAAGCGAGGTCTGTTTTCCACGACTTGGAGTACTGGAAGGTCCTCAAGACGCCACATAGCCTCGATATGATGCACATTACGAAGAATGTCACCGAGAGTCTGCTTGGCACTATTTCCAACATGCCGGAAAAGACCAAGGATGGGACGAAAGCAAGATACGATCTGAAATGGCTTGGTGTCAGGAAAGATCTTCAGGCCCCGATAGCGATGACGATGATGATGATCAGACGGAAGGGACTCAAGGTCGCCGCAAAAGGGTAAAGAAGAACACTGTGGTGCTTCCCGCTACGTGCTTCACTATGAGTCCGGAGGAGCTCGAGCAATTCTACATGTGTCTCCTAGGAGTCAAATTTCCTCATGGTTACGCGGGGCAGACAAGTAGATATCTGGACGGAACGAAGAAGAGGTTTAGCGGGATGAAGTCTCACGACTGTCACGTGCTGTTGACGCAGATACTTCCCGTTGCGATTCGAGGGATAATGGACGAGCACGTCCGTGATACGCTGCTTGCCCTTTGCAACTTTTTCGACGTCATCAACAGGAAGTCGATCGGCGTGAAGCAGCTCGACAGGCTAGAGGAAGAGATCGTGCTGATACTATGCGAGCTCGAGATTTACTTCCCGCCAGCATTCTTTGATATCTGCGTGCATCTCCTTCTCCATGTCGTTGATGACATCAGGCAGCTCGGGCCAACGTTCATGCACTACATGATGCCGTTCGAAAGGATGAACGGTGTCATGAAAGGATACGTCCGCAACAGGTCCCGTCCAGACGCAAGCATGGCCAAGGGCTTTCTAACCTACGAGTGCATCTCCTTCTGCCAGAATTATCTAAGCACCGAGAACCAGGATGTTGGTCTGCCCACGAGGAAACACTTCGGCAGGCTCAATGGATATGGTCACCGAGAGGGCACCAGCTCAACCTTTGTCAGCATGCAGGGTCGAAAGGACGACTTCGACAGGGCTCACCGGGTCACGCTACAACACTTACAATTGATCGAAACTTGGGTGGAACAGCACAAATGCTTACTCGAGCAACATTACATCAAACTGGGCCGGCCGAGGAAGAAGGGAGACGTAACCAGAGCGCACAACTCTAGCTTCACGCGTTGGTTCAAGCAAAAGCAACTGGAGCTAGCAAAGAACAAAGCACCATCTACGGAAGATGAAAGACTCATATTCTCCTTATCACGGGGTCCCTCGCACAACGTAAAGACCTATCAGGCGTACGACATCAACGGCTACAGATTCTACACCGAGGAAAAGGACAAGAAGTCGGAATATCAAAACTCAGGAGTAACTATGCTATCCTACGGCGATGAGGAGGCTACTGTCAAGGAAAGATACTTCGGAAGGATTGAGGACATATGGGAGCTCAACTACTGTGGAGAGTTGGTGCCAATGTTCCGTGTAAGATGGGCCAAGGACGTCGTCAAAGAAGGCCGGTATTTCACCACCATGGTAATACCCGATGCCAAATCGAAGAACGCCTCCGCGAAAAATGAGCCATGGGTACTCGCTAGCCAAGTTGAGCAATGCTTCTTCATTACCGACCCGTCAAAGCCTAACCGTGTTGTCGTGAGGAGGGGCAAGAGGAGCATCATCGGAATGGAAGGAGACGCCAACGAGCAAGACTTGGAAAGCGATCCAAAGATCGAGGAGGAATTCGACAAGTACTTCGACATGCCTACTACTAGTACACAAAGAAGGAAGACCTCCCTACCTACTAAAGGTTGTTCGTTCACGCGAAGAAATCTCAAGGTGCCCGGCCTAAAGTATTCAACCGCGAAGAAGGGAAAGAAGAGAAGCTAGCTCGGAACCGAGACGAAGAAGAGACTTTTTTGGTGTATTTAATTTGTGTGTGTGTGAGACAATGCAAGCATATATCATGAATTTGATAATTTGTGTGTGTGAGAGACAAATATATGTATATCATAAATTAGATAATTTATGATATGTGTATCTCTAAATTTAACCAAAAAAGAATAACAAATTTATTTATTTTAATTTGTGTGTGAGAGAGACAAATATATGTATATCATGAATTAGAATAACAAATTTATTTATTTAAAAAAATGTGACAAAGCCAGGATTCGAACCTGGCTGGTCAGAGTTTCTGGTTTACTGCCTAACCACTGGATCTGCTGGTGTTTGTTGCTTAACAGTCTCTCTCAGGTTCTTTTGAACTGAATTTAGCGAGAGATTTCTGTGGCGCACCGAGCCAGGGTGCACCACAGAAAGCTAAGAATTCTGTGGCGCACCGCAGCCAGGGTGCGCCACAGAAATGTGTCGCCCACACTTACATGTGGGCCAGGGTGCGCCGCGGCCTCCACACTCACGTTCGAAAACGACTAAGTCCCCACACACTCGCGCGCGCTCCGGCCGGCCGTTCTCGCCGTCGCCGTCGACGCGCGCTCCGGCCGCCCTCGCTGTCCTCGCCGTCGACGTCACCCTCGACGTCCTCGCCGCCTCCCTCCCCCTCGTCGTCTCTCCATCGCGCGGTGCCGGCTGCAGGACGCCGCCGTGCAGGACCTCGACGTCGCCGGCTGCAGGACCTCCACGACACGTTGGCTGCAGGACCTCGAAGCAGGCTGCCCCTCCACGACGTCGCCGCCGTCTCCCTCCCCTCCCCGATCGAGGTGCTTCCCCTTTCCCCCTCCTCCCCCCTACCGAAATCCTGCAGCCAACGTGTTTGTAGAAATTCCTACGCATGCGCCAGGTGCTGGTTCACACTTCTATACTCGCCGGCTGCATTGTATTTTAGTTTCTCTTTTGATACACAATTCAATCGTATACAATGAGTGTGCATCATCTTGTCTGCTTCTGAAATCTCTGAAACTTACTACAGTGTAAGTTGGTACTGGTTAGTTGTCCACTGCTAACCAAAAAACAGGGGTATTCCATTTGCAAAGGAGCATCTTTTCTTAGCCTTCCATCTGATCTAGTAATTCACTATGTTTTGTCTGTTCTTGAACATAGACAATTGAGCCGTTTCTTGGCGATTATTGCTGTGACAGTTGTGTGATGCTCGGTTTTTGCAACAGTTATAATGTTCTGTGTTTGTACCTAAAATTTCATCATTTTCCCCTTCCCTGGTTCCTCATGCATCAGATATTGTGATTTAGTTTCTTTCAATTTTTAGTACATAACAGAGGTAGTTTGCACTTCCCTATTTCCAACATCCAGTACATGATTTTTTTCTTTCATGCTCCTTGCTTCGTCAGTTCAGGTTGTTCTGAATATTTCAGAGTGAGAACTATATTGCCTTAGATTGTTGTATTTTTAGCCGGGACGCCATCTATTCCATATCTTGGTAACCATGTGTTTTACTATGTTGCTGCTGCATTGTATTTTAGTTTGCTGCTAGTTTTGGATTATTTCACTAATGGTCACTGGTTTGATTAGCTCCCAAAACCATCATGGATAATTAAGCAAACTATTTCAAATCCTTTCAAACTTGATTTGATAAGGAAGATGAGATGGAGTAGATGAGATCTATAAAGGTGCATTTCCCAAATTTTCAAGATTTAATCAAATGGGAAAGGCCTAGAAATGCTATCTGTTAACATGAGAGAAGATAGGTTTTACTTGACAGTTTTGGAGTTAGAGAATTTTTACTATCCAGAACAAATTCTCATGTGTTCTCCAACTTCTATATAGGCTATGTGGTGGAGTTAGAGAATTTTTACTTGACAGTTTTGGAGTTAGAAATGCTATCTGTTAACAGCTCACATGCTACTCTTTGATTGCAGGAAAGCGAAGAGAGATACACAGCCATTGTGCAACCGTGCCAGTGGTGGCCACCTCTTCCAGAAAAGGTAGCTGAGATGGTTCTGTGGTGGTGGTCTTCTGGCCACCACATTAATTCTTGTGGTGGTTTTTTGGTGGTTGTTTTGTGATGGTGGTGGTTCTGTGGTGGTTGTAAGATGGCGGTGGTGGTGGTCTTCTGGCCACCACATTCTTGTGGATGAAATGTTTGCAGGTACCCCGAGAGGCCCTTGAGATTGCCGGGACGTCAATTAACTTCCGTTCTCGCAAATTCGGGTACTCCATATGTCCTATTTTTAGCAAAGGTCATGCCAAAAAATTTCGTGAAATTTAGCATGACTTTGCTAAAAATAGGACATATGGGGTATTGCGACTAATGCATGGGCCGGGGTATCTTAGTACTAAATTAAGTGATGTTTTTCTTATATTTGTTGTACTAACTTTTGCCTCTTTTTAATGCAGTGCAAACATGTCGGCCGACGCGCCCGGCCCTTCTAAGCACATGACCGTCGAAGAAGAAGCTAGAGAAAAGAACAAGCCGTTCTGGGCTATGTCCCAGGAGTTGGAGGAGGCGGAGGCCGCCGAACTGGCTCGTGGCGGCGATGCTGACTATGAGGACGAAACCACCACCACCGATGGCGGCGACCACACGAATGTCGCCAGTGGCGACCCCACAGATGTCGGGGGTGGCGACCACACGGATGGTGGTGGTGGCAGTAACCCGACCGCTCAGAAGAAGAAGCCGAGTAAGCCGAGGAAGGAGCGGACACCGCAAGCGGTCGGCAACGTCACAGACGAGTTCACTGAGGTCAGCTCAAGTGGCCAACCACAGGAGCCTAAGGCCCTTGCCTGCGGGTACGACATGCAACTAGGGTGCATCCTCCGGGAAACCGTGCCGATCAACACGAAGGACCTCAGAAGTAAGGACAATGAGGCTTTGGTCCAAACCCTCCTCACGAAGCTTCACCAACGGTACAAGTTCCCGGAGCCGTTCAACAAAAAGGTGGACAGTGCAGCCATCACGAAGATGAGCACCGCCTTGAGCAGTTGGAGAACCCGGGTGAAGGCGAAGATTGATAAGGGTCTTAGCTGGGAGGAGATAAGTGCCAAATAGCCGATGCTCGACGAAGAAGAGTTCGAGGCATTCAAGTTGTCCTTAGAATCTCCAGAGGCTCAAAAATGGACCAAGTGGGGGAAGGATATGCGGGAACTGAACTTAGGTAACCACCCGTTGGAAAGCGGCGGTTACCGAGGAAAACAGCCCGTTTGGGACAAGGAGGATGCCGAGGTTGCAAGACTTGGAAAAGAGAACCCGTGGCATAAAATCACGGACGAGCAAGTTAGGAACTTTGTTCAGTCCCGCTACTATCTGAAGCCGGGGACGGGGGAATTCGTTACCGACGATAACGATGTGCTGGCTTTCGAGAAAGTGCTGGTAAGGAACTTAATTACCGCGGATATCTCAAAGTCCATTGCGTTGATTTCTACGTGGGTTCACCTTAATTTCCTTTGTCTGCAAGAGAAGGAGTTGGAGGCTGAGGCTCAGGCCGGCCCGTCGTCCCAGGAGGGGTCGACGGAGCCGTGGGACACGACTTTCAACAGGGCGATGAATGTTTACAAGGGGAGGGACAAGTCAAAGCCGCCGACGTCAGCTGGCCGTGTGACCGGATTTGGTACGAGCGTGAAGTTCCTCCAGTACTACAGCACGGACACCGAGACGAGAAAGGAGAGGAGGAAGCCGGCTAGGGATAAAGCCGAGGTTATCGAGCTAAGGAAGAAGCTGGAGACACTAGAGCAAGAAAAGGTGGACTCCAGCACGGTGGACAAGTTAGTGGACGAGAAGGTGGACGAGAAGCTCCGGAGCTTCTTACCCCCTGCATTGCTGGAGGGGATAACTGCTTGGCATGCGGGATGTCAAAAGGGGCCGATACACGTGCCTAGCTACACCGGCAGCAACTCCAGCAACAACGTGTCGCCGGTCCAGGCGACCCCACCGGTGCCCCTACCGTGGATCACCATACTGAAAGGACAAGGATGTCGCCTAGAGGGGGGGTGAATAGGCGTTTAAAACTTTTCCGGTTTAGGCTTGATAAATGCGGAATAAAACTAGGTGTTTAAATTATCAAGCACACAACCTAAATAAACTAGGTTCACCTATGTGCACCAACAACTTATGCTAAGCAAGACAATTGACAAGGTGATAGCAAGATAAAATACTTCAAGCTCGAAGGCTATCACAATGTAAAGTGCATAAGTAAAGAGCTCGGGTATAGAAATAACCGAGGCACGTGGAGACAACGATGTATTCCCGAGTTCCTCCTTTTTAGGGGAGTACGTCTTGTTGGAGGGGTGTGAGTTTCAAACTCAAGATGCCACAAATGGCCTCACCCTATTCTCCGATGAACCTCGCACAAAAGCTCGGTTCACCTTCCACTAATGATTTCCTTTTGGGCGGAAATCGAATCCCTTACAACAATCTTGAGGCACAACCCACAAAAGGATTGGGAGCTCCCAAGTGGACCACAAAAGGTCCCAACTAGCCACAAAAGGCCTTGACCACAAAAGGTCACAAGAACACCGTCTAGGGTCCAACAACCCAAGAGTAATGAGCTCACAATCTTCACTTCCACGAATCCTCGTGGAGAGAGCAAACCTATGCACAAAAGCAAAGGCAAACCTATGCACAAAAGCAAAGGCAAGAACACAAGAAGTGCTCAAGTTCTTCACTCCCAAATCCCACCAAAAGCAACAAATGCTTGTGGGGGAGAAGAGAGGAAGAACAAAGAAGAACACAACAAATGGAACTTCAAGAACTAGATCGAAAGGGTTCCACTCACTTAGAGGAGAAACGGCTCTGTGGAAATGGAGATCTAGGTCTTCTCCTTCAATCCTCCAAAGATCAACGAGTTTGGGTGGAGGGATTGGGAGATCTTGTAGTTTTGAGCTTGCAACAATGGAGGAGAGAGAATGTAAATCATGCTGGGCAGGGCTCCCTGGCTGGAGGTAGGTGGAGGGGTATTTATACCCTCCCAGAAAAAGAGCCATTGCAGCCAACTTACACCGGAGACTCCGGACCACGAAGGCCGGAGACTCCGGCCCGGGCGGAGACTCCGGACCAGAAGGGCGGAGACTCGGACCCGGAAGAGCAGGAAAAAAACCGTTGCAGAAGACTCAAACCGGAGACTCCGGACCACGAAGGCCGGAGACTCCGGCCAGTGCGGAAACTCCGGGGTTACTCCGGACCAACTCCGGACCCTATACAGCAAGTGCCGTCCTGGAGTAGAGAAACTTCGAACGCAGGGGACCGGAGACTCCGGTCCAGGAGCCGGAGACTACGGACAGGAAAAGCAGCAGAACAACAAAGCCAGGGACCGGAGACTCCGGACAGGAACCACGGAGACTCCGGACCCAGAGGTGCGGAGACTCCGGCCCTCACACCGGAGACTCCGGTCAGGAAAACCAGCAGAACTGCAAAGCCTGAAATGCAATAACTTTCTCGTTCGAACTCCAAATCAGGTGAATCCAATTTCGTTGGAAAGGTACCGACAAGAGCTTATCCACAAAAAGTGGAAATATTAAGGGTCACAAATATAGAGGGGATACCACACATGGGAGGTGTGGACCTTATCTCGAGGAGGACCGGTAATATTTCCAACACCGATAACGCAACTATTTTTCCATCCGGACTCCGTTTTCAATGATCTTGGGCTTGCTCCGAAGATAATCACAAGCACCACAAGATCATGCATATACACATCATAGTCCATCATGTGAGGAGGAAACCATAAGGAGAGAGTTTGACCTCTCTTAGAAAAGACAAACCGGTAAAACCTCCAACATCAAAAACATCACAAGATATTCAAATGAAATCCGTTTATGATGAACTAGAGCTTGGTATGGAGATGAACACAAGCTCTAGATTCTCACATGGATAAAAGCCAAATAAGAACCAAGAAAGATGATATGCCAAATATGCAAAGGTTTGAGCTCTCCACAACGATGCGATCAAGTTACTCACTTGAGAGCCCCTCTTGATAGTACGGTATCAATCCTATAACCCGGTCTCCTACTAACACCATGAGACCGGTAAAATAGAAACCCTATCAAGAACATACCTTTGCCTTGCGCATTCACTTGAGCTAGATGATGACGATCTTGATCTCTTCAAGTGGATCACCTTTCTTGATTGCGCTTTGCTAGCACATGCTTGATGAAGACATATCCAGATACTCCCCCATACACCATTATGGGAGAGCCTCGCTTAGCTCCATCTTCATGTATCCACTTGCGCTTTGTCTTCTTATCTTGATATAGATGATGGCTTGGAGATAAACATGAAGTTCACTCAATCTTCTTTTCCAAGCCATGCTTGCAATAAGCTCAACTCTTCACATGACCATTCTTCATATAAACCCTTTGGATGGAACCTTGGTCATCACGTAATCATCTAGAGTCCAACACATGAACTCCAATCTTTTCCTATGGACAAGATCTACAATAATATCTCAATGCAAACATTAGTCCATAAGGATTGTCATTAATTACCAAAACCACGCATGGGGGAACACATGCACTTTCACATACTAATAGGCCGGAGAATAATGATAATGCACACGAGCGGCCGGAGAATGATAGGCCGGTCGCCGGCACCGGCGCCCTTGTCTTGACATTAGCCGAGCTCAACGCCATCACCAAGGTAACTAATTAGTTAGTCTGCGGCATCTTCTATAACTATGCTTTTGATGACTGTCATATCTCATGATGCCCAACATGTGTTGACTCCCAGGACATGCCTTGCATACTCCTGCATAGGGTGGGGGCTGGCGGCGAGTTGAAGGAAGTCACAACGGCCATTATTATACAACCTTCGACCCGCGATATGCACAACACTAGAATGAGCGAGGTCGTGATGAAAGTCACGGTGACCGAGGTAGTGCCTGAGTTCCATGAAATCGACCCCTTCATGCAACCTCCGGGAGCCGAGAAACACATGGTCCTTGGAGAATGCTCCAAGTGGATGATGGAATGGCCGAAGACCCAAATTCGTCTTGGGGATGGTCTTCATGGGGTCAAGCGCACCGGCGGCGCCACCTCGAGGCACCGGCCCCCGGTCATTCGGCCCTCGTCGAGGCGGCCAGAAAAAGCTGTTGCGGATGAACCGGCGCCACAGGCAGCCGTCGCCACCACATAAAGGAACCGCCGGTCGCCGCCACCACCGGCCGCCGGAAACTACCGCCGGTTGTCGCCCCCACCAGCCGCCACAAACAATTGTTGGGAACGTCTGAACCGCAACAGTCCAAGGTTAGTTCCGACTTCCCGACTTCCCGACTTTCTGACTTTCCGACTTCACGACTTTCCGACTTTCCGACTTTCTCGACTTCCCGACTTCCCTTTATATCTAATAACGGATGTGCTATTGTTTATGTTTAGGACAAAGCCGTTGCCCCTCAACTTGGTGCCAACGACGGCGATGATGACGATAATGTCAACGTCGATGACTTCCTCAACATTGGCGCCTGCAGGGATGATTTGTACATGCCTCCTGTGGATGAAGAACCCTTCCGCGATCAACGCGATCAACCTCCTCGTCCCACTACATGCACGCATCGCCTGGTCTTCGAGGGTTTATCTCAAGACACGCCTCCAGAGGCCGGCGATCATCAAGCTCAAGTCAAACCGGGTAACATTTTCAGCCCTGGCACACTGCACCAGTCGGTTCACGCGGGGTTCACTGCACCCCAACCATCCCCAGAGAAGAAGAACAAGGCGAACAAGCACAGGAAGAGAAAAAGAGCAAACGCCTCTGTGAGCCAGCCAGCTCCTAAGATTATGCGGGGTCGTGAAGACACGATACCACCCCGTGGGGATGGCTTGACCCGAGTTCATGAAGCTGGTAAACCTATACTGTCTGAGGACTTGCTCCGCCTTGCAGAAGGACCCATGATTTCTTTGCAGGAATCTATCTTGCATCTAGAGAGCCTCCTTCTTAAAGACAAGCAGCCGAGTTACCCGGTGTTCGCGGTCAAGGTGCCAAAAAGGAGGTGGACTTCGTCCAGGAAGCCCCCGCGGATGTGTTCTTCATAGCGTACGAGGACATCTTCAACCTGTTTCACTCCAGACGGCTGGACTATAACTTGGTCCGCCTATATGCGCTCGATGCGGCGATGAAGATCAGGAGAGATGATACCCCGTACGTCGCGATAGTGGATCCCTACTACATGCGTGACAGCCAGCTGGTGGAAGGATCAAGGACACGGACCATGGCCACGGAGTACCTCCAGAGGTTCATGCTGACCAACAAGAGGAAGAACAACCTTCTTCTGCCTTTCTTTTACGAGTAAGTACACATCCGCTCGCCGTCGTCGTATCTTATGCCTTCTTGTAGATTTGTTCCCATTGCTGATCCTTTGTCCAACATTCCGTTTCAATTGTGTTGAGCAGGGACAAGTACTGCGCACTCATTGTGTTAAGCCCGAGGTGGTCCATTGCCACTTATTTCGACTCGGGGAATAAATGCAAGCCAAGGAACTACAACAAAATAAAGGGTCTTCTCGATGAGACTCTCGAGGGCTATGCCCAAAAGGGAGGCCCCTTACAAAAGAAGGGGGAATCTTTCACGCAGGACAACAAACACAAGTTCATGCATGGGAACGGATTCCATTGCATCAAGCAACTACCTGGCAGCGTGAAGGAGGCCTTCTACGCCCTCCATCACCTTAAAGGGCTTGTCCGGGATGCCGAGAAAACGAGGATTCCATCTAGTCTCCAAGAATGGACCAAAAGCGAGGATGCTCTCACCGATGCTGATTATAGAAAAGATTTCCATCGCATCATTCTGCAGTTATCGACGATCATCCTCGAAGATGTCATGAACAAAGCAGGGTCCTACCACTACCCCAGAGGTAGGATGTATTATAAAAGAAAGCCTTGCTAAGCATTACTAGTGTATTTTTTTTGTAGAAGTGCATGTGTAGGGTTATATATTATATATATGCTATGCTTTGAAACCCAAATAGGATAGCCATATGATTTCCAACCATGACAATTGATTGATTGTCTTGCCTCTCTACTTAGATGAATAAATTATACTCTATTTATATCACTAACCAATATATATCCCAATCCATCTTTAGGGTTGTGTCAGAGGGATATCGAAGAACGACTAGAGGCGCAGAATGACACCAGGGAGTGGAGGACGAAAGAAGGCTATCTACCGTTCCCGGTGCCGCTCAAGAAGAGGACTCCATGATCATGCTCCCGCGCGCTCTTGCTCACCATCATCGCCGATGTACTACATTTGACCCTAGTTAGGCAGTGAACTTTTGTTTGTATCATGACTAATTGTGTAAACATTCGGCACTAGTTAGGCAGTGAACTTTTGTTTGTATCATGACTAATTGCGTAAACATTCGGCACTTTTGTGACTATGTGTATATATCTCGGGCACTAAGTAATATGTGTGATGACATAGTGATTAATGTGTCTGTCTGTTCACATACCTGTCAAATATACCTATATTTCTGTATAAATCCTGTATATACATGTATTTGTACAGCAAAATGAAAATATACCTGTATTTCTGTTTTATAATTTAGTGGCGCATTTTTTTTTGTGGTGCACCAGGCGTGGGTGCGCCACAGAATGCCTCTGCTGTGTACTGCCGAGCTCTTTCTGTGGCGCACGGGCTGGGTGCGCCACAGAAAGTTGGTCTTTCTGTGGCGCACGGGCTCGGTGCGCTCGGTGCGCCACAAAATAAAAATTTAGTGACGAGACTTCTGTGGCGCACCCAACAAAGTTGCGGGTGCGCCACAGAATTATAAATTGGTGCGCCACTAAAAAGCTTTTCTCTACTAGTGACAACATCGTACACAACAAAACAAATAAACAACCAAAAATCACACAATAGCAGTCAGAAAGACAACGAAAAGACGGCAAAGAGGAACCGAAAGCAGCGGAGAAAAAAATACACGAGCAGCGAGAAGAATGCGAGGACTATGGAAAGAAAAGAAAGCACAGAATGGTGTACATGAACTGACCTTAACCCGAAGAAAAACAGGACCAGCAAACCGATGAGTTGCGAACAAACAAAGAACCCAAGAAAACAAAACGTAAGAAACAAGGAAAAAGAAAAAATAACTAACCACAACAACAATGAAAAACCATATAATGTGACCCATCACACAACCAACAAGATCAACAAAGAAAAAAAATCCGGAGCTCATCCGGAAAAATGAAACTAAGTAACACCTCCTCTGAACAAAAGGAAAGCCGGAAAATGCACAAAACAATAATAAAAAAAAGGTGGAAACGGAAGAAAATTAATAGACGGAAAGCATTTCAGCAGAACTGACCTTAACAGACGAAAAAGAAACCAGTTAGCCGGCGACCTGCGAAAAACAGAGGAACAAACAAAAAAGAGATGCTAGAAACCCATAGAACAAAGAAGAACAAACCGCATAATCAACAAACAACAAACGAACACGGATCCACCACACGGTCGACAACATGAACAAAAAAGACCAAAAATAGAGAGAGCAAAACACGTTAAAAAACCCACCCTGATCTCAACGGGGACAACCGTAACCGGAAGAACAGCAAACGGAATCCATGGAAACACGGCGGAGCTCGAGAAAAGCACGGCGGAGCAAGAACAACGAGGAAGAAGAAAAGGGGGGAAATGAGAGCTGCAGTAACCATCCGATCCAGATAACAACCTATATACCCCATTCCATGGCACTGTATTTAGGGAGGTAACCACTCGTAACCAATGGCGAGCCACCAGCGATACGCGTAATCGGGCCTTCTGACTACCAGCACAGTGCAATGTACCCATCGACAAATGGAGGGAGGCCACATCGGACGGAGAAATCGGGCCCGAATTCTCCCTGACATCACGAACAGTGCAACGTACCAGACGATCGTGCGAAATACCCAGCGTGCCCCAACATACTGTAGAAAATATGCAACGGCAATGCATGGAAGGGAAATATCGGCGACGGAACGTCCCGAGCAACCGACCTGTGGGCCTCGGAACGGAAGGGGCCCATCGTCAGCGAGAGAGAGGAGGGAGGAACCATGTATGAAGAAATCTATCCCAGAGGGGCACCGCTAAAACCCAGTACGGTAAATGAACAAAACCAACCAATGGGAGGAACGCGCTCGGAATCTTTGGCACTGTTGCCCGTCCGCCACCCGATTAAATACGAACCGTGAGGCTGACGGGCGGGCCCTCGGGTTACAGCGGTGATCCACGTCGGACGTCAGCGAGAGTGGGTGCACGAAGCTTGGTACGGTTAGCGACTTTGAAAATCCCTATTCATTCCGACTCCACGAGCCGGCAGGGATCGGACGGAGCGGAGGCATGGAGCGGGGAGGATCGGACGGCCAGAAAGCCCAAATCGCTGAGGATCCTCCAAGGGGTCTCACCGTTTATATCTTTAGATTATAAACAACAAGCTTTTAGAATGGCTTGCCTGGTTCAGCAATATGTCCCTGTACTTGTCCTCTTAGACCAATAAAAATAAATTCCCATCCTTCTTCAATAAATCCTCTTCAACGGCCACTTTGATAGCGTTAAATTCTAGCGTCGCAAAAAGGAAAAAGAAGCAACATTCAATACACAAGAAAAAGCCACAAATAATATACAAACAAGTAACAAACCACAAGCATAGCACTAATCTATCAAGCAATCAAGTAAAACCAAATGTTTTCTCAAAACAAGGATACACTAGACACACGATCCTAGTTACACTAACATCTAGCCAAACATAAACTTAACTAGCAGCAAGCTTAGAGATAACTAAGAAAACTTTTATTAACAGAAACACTACCTAAACAACAAGCTAAGGACAAGTTATTTAATAAGGATACAACAACCTAAACCAAAAACACAAGTTTAATTTAATTCAAGCACTTAACAACAACTACCACATGTTTAACTATATGCTAACAAGTAATTTACCAAACAAGCCAATTAAGCATGCCATAATCATAAGGGCATTAAACTAACAGGAGTATAACACTTTACAGATGCTAAAAACATAGAGCACCAAGACATCCTCAATTAAAGGTAACTAACAAACATTTTTCCCTTAACAGGAAATACTTCAGACAAAAGTTAAGTCACCAAATACTCTCTGTAAGTCAAAACCTTTTTCCAAGCTAGGGTATGATAAAGTGCAACACTAGGAACCTAGCAAAAATGGATTTGCTTCAAAAATCCTCTCACAAAAATCTACAAAAATCACCAAATTGCTCTCTGGTGCTTTTAGTAAAAAGAATAGAACTCAAGTTATAAGCTTCATTTGCATGCAAGACTAACACGTCTAGGTAGGCACCATCTCAGGCTATCCATAGAATTTTAGCTTGCAATATTTGGATATATAAAACTCTAGATATTAATGATTTAGTGGAAAAGGAACTTTTTACAAGATTTAATCTAGACATCACTTAAAAATATATTTTTGTGAGTAACCAGTTCTGCACGTTTAATAAAACACATAGGATCCCTAAAAAAAACTAATCACTCAAATTTCATGCACAGGGATTAAATGGTGGATTTAATCCTAAACAGATCTAAACTGGATTTGGAAAACAGAAAAAGAATTAACAGGAAAAAGTTAAACGAGCCAGATCTGGGGCTGCGCCAAGGCAACAGTGCTGGGCCAGCCCACTGCGCAGCGCGCTGGCAAAGAGGTAAGTCGCCGTCGATTTGAAAATCGATGGCCAGGATTAGATCTGGATGGTTCAAACCACAGCCGCTGATCTGAAAATCGACGGCTGATGTTCGTTCTCTTCCTAAGGACGCACAGAACAGCTTCGGAGGTCCAGCAATGGTGGCCGTGCTCGCATGGCTCACCTAGGGCTGCTGCAAGGCGATGGAGAGGTTGGATTCGGGTGTAGAGAGCTCGGGAAGGGTGAGGGTCGCAGCAGATCTTGAGGGCGGGTTCCCAGTTGACGGCGGTGTGGAGGTCGTCCGCGACGGGCACGGCGTGGCCTCGACCGCTCCGGCGTTTCCTGGACAAAAAGAAGGGGTGCATGAGGAAGAGCAGAGCAAGGGGATCTCGACAGTTCAAAAATGGCGGAGGAAGAGGGACGGAGTCGCTCGCAATCATCTCGGCAAGATGGCGGTTGAGAGGGAGAAAACCCTAGCTCCACTGAGCTAGAGAACGAGAGAGTTCCCTCTCGTTTTCCTGGGCGATAGAGAGGTGATGTGGGAGTGGAGTGGACAAGAAATTGGGACGGGAGAGGGCATGTGGCTTTATATCCATGAGGGAGGTGGTGCACGGTGGACTTCGAGCACAAACTCGAGTGAGGAGGTGCACGGGGCAGCGATTGGGTGCGGGAGGCGGTGGAGGAGCATGTGGTCGAGCTGCGGCACGCTATGGACACTAGCCTCTGGCCGAGGGCCGCTGGCTCGGGCGGAGTCAAGGCGAGGTCAGGTCCACACGCCAGGCGTTCGATTAAATGCCCGGAAGCTGGTTAGCGGTCTCCGTGGCGCTAGGGTGCAAACGAGGGAGAGAGGGGCTGTCTAGTGGGATCATGGGCAACTAAACACACAAACTCTAAATGAAACAAGATTTGTTTTGGTAGATAGACAATATAGAGTAGAAGAGATGCATGTAGGTGTTATTCCAAAATAAACACAATAAAGATAAAGGTGAGGTTCTAAAGATGCAACCTTTTAACAGAAATGAAGATAGGTCCAGAGATGTTTTGGTCAAGGTTATTCAAGATTTTGAATTAGGAAAGGTGGTAATGATGCTCATTTAGGTCACACTTGACCATGAGCATGACAGGGAGTTTTCTCAAAAAATTTGGAAACACTTTTGTTCACAAAATAATTTAATAACCATTTCTAGTTTTCTTTGAAAATAGTTAAAAACAAATACCAAAGATAATTATCCTATTGTTTTAAAAAGAGGTGGGAAAATATATAATATAGATCACAAAAGTGGATTTTATAAAACCTTACCTTGAAAATATTTATCATATCAAGTAAAACATTGGAAATAGGATTTTTGGTTCATAAATAAGAATGAAAAGGTTTTGAGCCAAAGATAAGGTAAAAAGAGTAGTTTTGGGTTTTACCCACACAACTAATTGCTAATTAGTATGAGTTTTGAAAGTGTGAACTCTCATAGCCAAGGTTATGATAAAAAATACACACAAGCATGTCACACAAGTCAAACCATTTAACAAGCCACAACAATCGAGCCAAATAACATCTCATCCAAAAACAAAACACTCAAAGAGTTGGTGAGAAGATGAGTAAACACCAACAAAAAACAATCAACAATTTCCAACACTCTTCCTATAATCAAGTGATATGGTGACCACACATAATCATGACAATAAGGTGTTAAGAGATGCTCAACTCATGACTTTATAGTTTTCAAAAGGTTTTGATATAGAAAATACATGTGGTAATATAATTCCCACTAGCATTAATTCCAAAGGGTGTTGAAAATAGGAGTTCTAAAAATAAGATGTTGATACTTGCAAAATAATAAAGTTGAAAATAGGCAGGAGATATTATATAGACCTCCATAGTTTATAAACATGTAATTTTTGGAAATACTTTACTTTCTTAAATCCTAGTCATTTGGATAGTTGATAAAATCAAACCATCACTGAAAAAGAGCTTGGCCAAAATAAGATTGGAGAAGATATATGGATTATTTTTCTTGTCATGATATGATCACCAAGATTAAAGATATTTTAACTAGATTGTGTTTCCAAAAGTTGGTATTCATGAGGTTGTTAACACAAACAGCAAACCAGACAAGGTCAAACAGAGCAATTGGAAGGAAAACACTATCATTAGTGAATCATTTCAAAAAGTTTTTGTTGGCTCAGAATTTTGGGTCTCTCAGAACTAGGTTTTTCTTGGTCCCAAAATTTGGGGTGTTACCGTTAGCGCTGATAACTTCGATCCGGATTATCGGATTGCGATATGTAGCTCTTTTCCTATGGTTTATCAAATCTGGAATTATTTACTTGACAAGGAAATGTTATCGAGTTAAGGAAAGTTTTCTTAAGGTTTGTTCGACCGGAAGAAACTTGTTTGTTTGTGGTTGTTTTATCAAAGGTTTAAAATAGGCCAGGGTTTCAATGACTCAAACTATGCTGACCAAAGTGGGCGAGGTCGACAAATTCAATGACTTTTCATTTCACTCTAAAGTAAACACGTACACGACGGCGGCACACGGTTGAGCGACCAAAACGGAGCCGTGCGCAAACAAGCAGCCGTCGCTTCCTACAGCCAGGCATTTCTCTCCCCGATCCCATGCACATGACCCACCTGTCAGAGAAGTTAATAGCGTACTTGCGCATCACAACACCACTGCCGCATCCCAATTTCGCACCCCGTACCGCATTGGCCATTTTGGCCTCCCCCGCTTCCATGCTTCTTTTCCCGCTTTTTGCCTCCGCTCCTCCTCCTCCTCGCCGCCTCCGCCCCACTCTCCGCTAGGGTTTCCGCCTCGGCCGCCGGCGACGACCACCGCGGGGAAGCGATCGTGCGCCGCATCCGTGCTGGTGAGCTCTCTCTCTCTCTCTCTGCGAACCCGTACTGCGCGCTGCTCGCTTGCTAGGGTTGGGCGTTTCCGCTCCGGGTTGGGTTGATTCCTCGGTGCGCGCTCCGATCATGTGTGAGTGATGGGGTTTGGTGTTGGCGAGCCCGCTCCCTCGCGCGACCCAAATCCCTGCCTGCGCTGTTCGTCCGTACGGGGCCCGTGTACGCACTGCCTGCTTGCTTGAGGCGGGGACTTGGGAGGTTTCCACTTCGGGGCGCTGGTAGCGAGGGTTTGGTTTCGCGGTGGTACGACCGGATCGTGTGTCGTGGGGTTGGGGATTTGTGGCGGATCGGTGCTGAACGATCTAGGGTTTCGTGCTTCGATTAGGTGGCACGGCGTGCTATTTGGTTTGTTTTGTTTGCCCGTTGGGTGTGAAATGGAGGTGCATTTGTCATCAGAGGACTCCTTTTGCAGTTCGTAAGTATTTTCTGCTGGGTTATTAGGGGTTAGGCAACTTGGGATGTCGATTTTCCATAACTAATTCATAGCTGACTGGATCGTGTGTTGTGCTGGTCAGTTGGTTGATTGGTTCGGTGCTTGTGTTCATGGAAACAGAAGAAATGTGGGCATCAGGATATTCATTCTGAGTGGTTTGAGGTCTATTTCTATCCACGAATTTGTAATTAGGCCTGTTTAAGTTTTGGCGGTTAGCATTGTTATAATTGCTTGCGTAGTTGCATGGCTAATTAAATGGGTTTCCTGTAAATATCATTGATTCTTATATGTCTGTTATCTCGTTGTTGGAAGTTTTGGTGATGGAAGAGTTTTTCACTTATTTCCCGATGATGCAAGCATTAGCAGGTTTTGAAGTTAATAAACACCGTTCTCTTCTACTTTTAACAGATGTATAAGAACTACTGTTTCACGCTTAATTTGCCATAACACGTTTATATTCAACGGTTGAATAGTGGTGCGATGCTTGTTTGGGCTTGGCTCCATGCTTTTGTAGATATAAAATTTAGGAGATTAGGAAATCAGTTAATAAGTGAAAAGCCATATGTGCTACTACAGATGATTGTGAATGATGGTGTTGTTGCTTGCATGTGTTGCCTTATGTGTACAGATGCCATGTTGCCAGTTGTGGTGATAAACTGGTCATATGCTGTTTTCAGTTTCTGAACACCAGTGCTGTTCTTTTAGAGTAACCGCATACCATGGACTTTCAGAGTAACACCAGTGTGATAGGGTTTGGTGTTGGCGAGCTCGCTCCCTCGCCCGACCCAAACCCCTTCCTGCGCTGTTCGTCCGTACGATGTACAGTGTACACACCACCTGCTTGCTTGGCGCGGGGCGGGGGAGTTCCTCTTCGGGCGGTATAGAGAGGGTTTGTTTTCGCGGTGGTACGGTCGGATCATGTGCCGTGAGGTTGGGAATTTGTGGCTGATCGGTGTTGAACGATCTAGGGTTTCGTGCTTCGATTACGTGGCACGGCGTGCTATTTCGTTTGTTTTGTTTGCCTGTTGGGGGTGAAATGGAGGTGCATTTGTGATTAGAGGACTCCTTTTGCAGTTCGTAAGTATTTTCTGCTGGGTTATTAGGGGTTAGGCAACTTGGGGTGTCGGTTTTTCCATAACTAATTCATAGCTGACTGCATCGTGTGTTGTGCTGGTCAGTTGGTTCGGTGCTTGTGTTCGTGGAAACAGAAGAAATGGGGGCATCAGGATATTCGTTCTGAGTGGTTTGAGGACGATTTCTATCCAGGGATTTGTGATTAGGCCTGTTTAAGTTTTGGCGGTTAGCATTGTTATAATTGCTTGCATAGTTTCATGGCTAATTAAATGGGTTTCCTGTAAAAATATCATTGATTCTTATATGTCTGTTATCTCGTTGTTGGTGGTTGTGGTGATGTAAGAGTTTTTCACTTGTTTCCCGATGGGCAGAAATGATGGAGCGTTAGCAGGTTTTGAAGTTAATAAACTGCTCTCTCTTCTACTTTTAACAGATGTATAAGAACCACTGTTTCACGGTTAATTGCCATAACACGTTTATATTCAACCGGTTGAATAGTGGTGCGATGCTTGTATGGGCTTGGTTCCATGCTTTTGTAGATATAAATTTAGGAGCATTAGGAAATCAGTTAATAAGTGAAAAGCAATATGTGCTACTACAGATGATTGTGAATGTTGGTGTTGTTGCTTGCATGTGTTGCCTTATGTGTACCGATGCCATGTTGCCAGTTGTGGTGATAAACTGGTCATATGCTGTTTTCAGTTTCTGAACACCAGTGCCGTTCTTTTAGAGTAACCGCATACCATGGACTTTCAGAGTAACACCAGTATGATAGGGTTTGCTGTTGGCGAGTTTTTCATACATTCGCTCATGATTATTATAGTTTGTGTTATATGAAACTAAGTTTTCTATCGCCATACTTACAGTGTAAACAACTGAACAATGTTAACTGCAGTTGAAGGGTGATCTGGCAAATGTATGCCTGAAGGATTTGAAGCACAACAATCTTGTATATGCATCTGGTTTTCTGATATATTATCATAAAGTCGGTGCAACTGGTGAACGGCATTATCTACTGTAAGGTTAGTCAGTATTTGCAACTTCTTACAAAAAAGATGATGCTCTATCATTCTGAAATACGTGGTTGTTTGTACATAGTTGTCTTTATGAGATCAGAGAAGATTGAATTGGTGCTCTTACCATTAGTGGTCCTATCCTAGCCGTGATTTGTATGTTACCATGTCCTGCCTCTTTTGATATACTCCAATAGTTCTAAAAATGGCATGGTTTCAATTATCACTATTCAGGCTCAATAGCAGATAGTTTAGTTCAGTAGATAAGTGAAATGTATCCTTAGAAACCAGACAAGCATTTGGCTTGGTCAATTTAAACTGAAGAACACAACGGCTGGATAAAAAAATCTAGCTAATGGTGCTTAACCCATCTCTTCAAGTCATTGCTTCTGCACATTTCAAGTTATGGCTATGATTCACAATTTGCATCACATGATCACATCTAATATTTATGCAATCTACTTTAAACAATAGTTTAAAAACCATTATAATTCTTTTCCATGCAATCTGAAACTGAATGAATGTATCTACTACTTATTTAGATCCATGTCTGTTTTAGATGGCACCAGCTAATAATCTCCACTTGAATACTCACATCATGGTCTATTGATATATTTTCATTGAATTTAATTGTGCTTGCTCAGGAAAAATGGCAGATTTAGTCCCGCCGTCTCTTTTCTCAAAAGTTGCCCACCAAACCGAGTGCAGCAAATTCCAAGCCGCCTCTTCTACTTTTAAGAGATGTATAAGAACCACTGTTTTACAGTTAATTGCCATAACATGTTAAATTTAACCGGTTAAATAGTGGCTCAATGCTTGTATGGGCTTGGCTCCATGCTTTTGTAGATATAAACTTTTGGAGCATTAGGAAATCAGCTAACAAGTGAAAAGGCATATATGCTACTACAGATGATTGTGAATGTTGGTGTTGTTGCCTGCATGTGTTGCCTTATGTGTACAGATGCCAGTTGTGGTGATAAACTGGTCATATGCTGTTTTCAGTTTCTGAACACCAGTGCCGTTCTTTTAGAGTAACCGCATACCATGGACTTTCAGAGTAACACCAGTGTGATAGGGTTTAGTATTGGCGAGCTGGCGAGTTCGCCCAAACCCCTGCCTCCGCTGTTCGTCTGTACATTGTGTTGGTGGATCGGTGTTGAAAGATCTCTGGTTTCGTGCTTTGGTTTGTTTTGTTTGCCTGTTGGGGGTGAAATGGAGGTGCATTTGTGATCAGAGGTCTGATTTTGCAGTTCTTAATCGTTTTCTGCTGGGGTTTGGCAACTTGGAATGTCGATTTTTCCATAACTAATTCATAGCTGAATGTTTGGTGTGGTGTGCTGGTTGGTTGGTTCGATGCTTGTGTTCATGGAAATAGAACAAATGGGGGCATCAAGATCTTCGTACTGAGTGGTTTCAGGTCGATTGCTAGCCGTGGATTGGCAATTACGCCTGTTTGAATTGCTGGCGATTTGCAGTTATCATTGTCATAATTGCTTGTGTAGTTGCATGGCTAACTAAATGTATTTGCTGTAGATGTCATTGATTCTTGTATGTAGGTTGGGGTGATGGAATATTGCCTTAGGTTCGTTTTACGTGGAAATCTCCACTTGTTTCCCGATGGGTAAACATGATAGAGAATTAGGAGGTTTTGAAGTTAACTGCACTCTTCTACTTCTAACAGATTTATTAGAATTACTGTTTCACGGTCAATTTGCCATAACAAGTTTATGTTCAACCGGTTGAACAGGTAGTGCTCTGCTTGTGTGGGCTTATTTTTATAGATATAGACTTAGGAGCATTAGGAAATCAATTAATAATTGAAACAGCACATGTGCTACTAAAGGTGATGCCTGTGTGGGATTTACATGTATCATCTCAACACAATCATATGTTCATAAATACTGAATGCAAAACAGAAATAGATATACACAATTTTTATGATAGTTTCAACTCATAATTATTATAGTTTGTGTTAGATGAAACTAAGTTTTCTATCGCCATACTTACAGTGTAAACAACTGAACAATGTTAATTGCAGTTGAAGGGTGATCTGGCAAAGCATTTGAAGCACACCAATCTTGTATATGCCCCTGGTTTCTGATATATCATCATAAAGTCGGTACAACTGGTGAACGGCATCATCTACTGTAAGGTTAGTCAGTATTTGCAACTTCTTACAAAAAGATGATGCTCTATCATTCTGAGATACGCGGTTGTTTTTACATAGTTGTCTTTATGAGATCAGAGAAGATCGATTTAGTGCTCATACTGTCCTAGCCCTGATTTATATGTTACCATGTCCTGCCTCTTATGATATACTCCAATAGTGTCATGGTTTCAGTTATCACTATTTAGGCTCAATCCTAAATATAGGATGTTTTAGCATTTGTCCACATTCACATATGTAACAATGTATTTAGACACATTTTAGTGTCTATGTTCACTCATTTTAGTATGCATGTAGACAACATGTGGAACACCTAAAACATTTTAAATTTAGAAACGGAGGGAGTAGTTTAGTAGATAAGTGAAATGTATCCTTAGAAACCAGACAAGTATTTGGCTTGGTCAATTTAAAACTGAAGAACACAACGGCTGGATAAAAAAAATCTAGCTAATGGTGCTTAACCTATCTCTTCAAGTCATTGCTTCCGCACATTTCAAGTTATGGCTATGAGTCACAATTTGCTAGTTACTAATGTACCGTGTCTAAACTACTCCGTCCGCTTTGGTTTCGTGATTTGGTTTGTTTTGTTTGCCTGTTGGGGGTGAGGAGGTGCATTTGTGGTTAGAGGACTCTTTTTGCAATTCACAATCGTTTTCTGCTGGGGTTATTAGGGGTTAGGCAACTTTGGATGTCGATTTTTCCATAACTAATTCATAGCTGAATGTTTGGTGTGCTGTGCTGTTTGATTGGTTCAATGCTTGTGTTCGTGGAAACATAAGAAATGGGGCATCAAGATCTTCGTTCTGAGTGGCTTCAGATTGATTGGTAGCCATGGATTGGTGATTATGCCTGTTTGAATTGCTGCCGATTGTGTAGTTTCATGGCTAACTAATGCGTTTGCTGTAAATATTATTGATTTTTTTATGTCTGTTGTCACGTTTGCAGATGCAGTGTTGTTCTTTCAGAGTAACTGCATTCCATGATCTTAAGTTGTTAAATAAACTGGTTGTCTCACTCAGGTTTATTGATCTCAACGATTTACACAAGACAGAAGGTTCTGTAAAGGAGGAATCCTGCCAGCATCTAGGGCTATTTTCGCACTAGAGCAGGAGCAAGTTGCACCCCCAACCGCTCTTGGCATAGATATAAGGGACAGCAGGTGAGCGACTCCCTTTTTTTTGTTCGAACTGCCTTTTTTTTGTAATGTCTAATGGGTGTAGTCTGATATAACTGAAAAATATGAACCATCACATTGCCCGTGCAGCACTCCTGCACAGTTTAATATTTAGCACTGTCTAATGGGTGTTGTCTGATATAACTAAGATTTTGATCTTAGTTCTGATGGTTTTAATTCATGATTATTGTAGTCTGTGTTAAATAAAACTTAAGGTTCTATCACCATACTTATGGTGTAAACAATTGAACTATGCTACATTGCAGTTGAAGGGCGATCTGGCAAATGTATGTCTGAACCATTTAAAGCACAACGACCCTATCTACTATCAGGTTAGTCAGTGATTGCAAAAAAGATGATGCTCTACCATTTAGGGAATTAATATCTTGTAGTGCTAAGGATGCTATGATGACACGTGACTGACAGAGAAACATTGGCCCAGTTTTCAGGGGTCGTGGTCCTTTGCTTGCGTTGGATCTTTGCAATCACCAATGGATAAGAAGGCTATGCAGGTCGGGATGTTTTCTTTTCTTTTTCTTAATTTAATTATGTTCCTTCATTTGCTGTAGTCATCCTCATCATTTCGTAGTAGCGGATGGTACATTTTTGTGTTGCACGTTAAAAATTGGATTGCGCATGACACATGATGCTGTATGAATAGTTACGTTATAGATAATTCAACTTTTAACTAGGGCAACCCAATTTGAATGTTGCGAGTGCAACTGAAGTTGTAGGACATGCTGTGATGTTGTTGATGGTATAGACCTTTGTATGTTGCTTCCATGAAAACAACAACTGATAAGGAAATACATATTGGTCTAGGATTTAATCAGAACCGTATGGCCTGGTCATGGTTTCTTTTTGAAAGCACTAGTTTTAATCTCCGTTTCTTCCTATTATTTTGGCATGCCATTTCCATATTAATGTCTACATAATGTGCGTAGGGGCATGGCAATTGTCGTGGCATAGTATATTGTTTAAGTGAGTTGGAATTTACATTTTATTTGTTTCCAGATTATTTAGTGTCTCCTCTTTTTTGACAAAATAGTGGTATGAAATTTCTCAATGAACATACCCTGTACTTACTATTTCAAACAAACTCAGCTGATTTGTCATAATTTATACCCTGTCTGAAATTTCTCACTGAACATAATTTATACCCTATACCCTGTAACTATGTATTAGATTACGTCTAACTATTGAAATGTCTTCAGGAAACTATTCCCTTCAAGCTTTTCTTATATCGCGAACGTGCTAATGAAAAGCCCATCCTGAAGCTGGCCAAACCTGACCCAAAAGAACCTGACCCTGCTGAGCCATTAAAGGATTGTCCTAATGTTTCTACACTAAGGATGAGCTCTGAGAATCAGCATGCGTTGAACATAATGTATAACTTGAACCATAAAAATGTTGTCCATGAAAGCAGTTGGCAAACTGAAGGGGCAAAAAGGCCATGAAATATCAGCATTTATCGGGGCATGTGTAGGGACTCTTTTTCGTGAAGACATTTTGCGTGTTGTTGCGGACAGCTATCATGTGGGCCCCTCGGCGGTTTTCCGAAAAATCGTAAGGTAATGTGAATTAGATAATTAGATAGAATCTCAGTTTGATATGTGACTGTTTTATGACTAAAAATTCTCTGAAATTTATGTTTCAGAGAAATCTTTGATGGGGCTGACTTCTTGTGGAGAGATAAGACTTACCATGGGGGTCTGAGTTGGGAAACAACTCTCGAGGAGCTGGGCACACAAACCGTTAAACTCTCTGGCTTTAAACATAAAGGTAATTTAATATAGAACTGGAAAACTGTGACCTGAAAAGTGAGAATCATCTCGCTAATTTCAGTTTTTAAAGAATGCCGAAGTGATGCTAGATTTTTTCCATATCATAGTTGTTGTATGCAAAATCATGTGTTTTTGCAAATAAAAATATTGTTTAGTTGGATTAAAAGAATCTTCTAGTGTGATTTCGAAATTAAACTCACAGTCTGTTCATCACTTTTCTCTAGACAGCGGTTTGGAGCAATCTCAATGGGAGGATTTAGATGATATTATATCAATGCTTCAATCTGTGGTAAATCAGGCTGCCATGTTTGATGGAACTGCGGATGAATTATATGTTGATGAAATCAGTGAGTTGATTGATATGCTGACTCATTTGCCCAGGTGATAGATACGATTGCTTCATTTGCCATGTTTGCATTATTTTATTGCTTCATTTGCCATTTCTGCGTTATTTGATTGCTTCACTTGCCTTGTTTGCATTATTTGATTGCTTTATTAATAATCTGATTTAAGCTACTTCAATATTCAACAGGATAGATATATTAGAAATCAGAGAGCGTGCATTTGCAAATATATTTTTCTGGACACCAACTCAGAGGACTAAGTTTGCGATGATCACACTTCATGAGATAAAAGATGACAACAAATATGTTGATGATGTGAAGAAGTCCAGTATATGTGGATCCCGTTGGGACTTAAAGGAGAAAAGATTGGGGTACAATCTAAACATGTCATTTGAGACAGTCCTAAAACATTGCAATAGGTATCGTGATGGGCTCAACACTACTGTAAACAAATTCGATCCTACTGACAAGATGGATCTCGTTAAACTTGTCTATGCAGCATACACTCACCGGAGCCAGATAAAAGTAAGTATAAGAGCGTCCTTAGAAGCATTAAACGCATCAAAAAATCAAAAATTGATAATTGATTATGTTTTAGGCGAACCACACTATTGATGTCATCTTCCGTGCAAAGTTTCCGAAGCTATTCGTTGAACTGTATCGGATCAAGAACTCTTTTGATACTACGGTAAATATTGCTTAGCATGTTTTACACATCAAGTTTTGGCCTTTTAGACTTATTGGCCTTTTGCTCTTTTGTTGAATGATTAATAATGGAAGTGTATAATACAATTTGACTTGGCAGTGCACATAGTATGAATTATGGTTTTGTATCTGAAATTGATGAGTGATGTGGATCTGATCAATTGCAGGATGGGGCTGAGGATGGAGCTGATGCTGCAGGGCCATCTAACAGTCTGGAAGAATGAACCAAAGGTAGTTGATTGCGATACCTAAATGTCCGTTCTGTTGGGGGGAGAAAAACTAGAGTTGATTCATGTCTTAGTAATATTCCGACGCATGTGATGTCCTTTTATAAACTTTCGGATACAAATCATCACAAGATTAATATGGCAATGGCTAGATACTTTTGGGAAAATAAAGGGGGAGATAGGAAGTACCATAGGTTGCAGTGCGAAAATTTGTGTAAACCAAAAGAGTTTGGTGGGTTGGGGTGTGTAGATAGCAAAACAAAGAACATTGCGTTGTCTAAATGGATTTTGTGTTCGAAACTAGAATTATCTCATCTCCTTTGCAGGTAATTAATAAGGTGATTTCTATGCTTTCAGTGGCTTTTGCTAGTGCCGGAAAAGCTTAAGGAAGGAGCAGCGCAGGCCCGGGACAAGATTCAGCTCAAAGCAAGGGAGCTGCAGCTGCTTTGCTGTCATCGGCAGGGAATGGCATGATGTGCTGAGCTCCTGTATGTTTTGACTAGGCTTGTGGGATCTGTCTCGCCTTGTAAACAAATGTAGTTTTTTCTCTGCCTAGTTTTAGTAGTTTAACTGGTGGCCTGGGGGTGGTTTGATGAAGTTGGCCTGGTCGTTCTGTAATTAGCTATATGGCCACATCATATCTGAAGCGCCACTGGCCTCCCGTCACAGCTATGGCTTGTCCCATATGAAGCTGTAGGCCTGTAGCACACGGAACTGTCATGCGTGTATGAGTAAACTGTATCAGAATTACGAAGGCATGCTATAGTGTGAGATGCTTTCACCTCTCTCCTTTCTTTTCTCAGTGGTTTAGCAATACCTTAGACCATTCGGCTTGTTCAGATTACCAATACATTTTGGACATTTTGTAACTAGTTCAGTTACGTGGTCAAAGCATGTATTGTTCAGTAAAGATCTACCAATACAATCTGCATTATGTTCTTCTGTATCAGCAATCATTGTCATCATATAAAATTCCGAATTTCAGCATCATACTCTACCATCCAATAGCTGTAAAGAGGCAAGTACATGTTAGTTATGTGGTCTAAATTCTGAATGCAACAGTTATGTGGTCTAAATTCTGAATGCAATCATGTTTGATAGTCTCCGGCTACACAGGCACAAAACCGGCCTGACAAAGCCAATTGAATGACATAACCAAAACTGAATGAAACCGAACTGATAATAACTTTATATATTAAGAGTCGTAGCTTTTCATTTTTGAGCTTTTTTCTAGGCCCACCATGATTTTTACTAGCCGTCCGATGCGGTCAGTGCAGATTAACCCTTCCCGATAACTGACGCGTGTACGCACTCGCTCTGGATGGCGATAGCTTCGACACGTACGACTCCGCGTGTCCAGCTCTAGAAGGCTCTCCCCCACCGGTCTTTGCTAAAAAAATTTAAATAATACACGGAAATTATTTAATTTCGGAAATATTACGCGTTTTTATTTTTTTCAGAAATATTACCCAATCGGTCTCGTCGAAACCGACAGGCCCCAATCGGTCTCGTCGAAACCGACTAGTGGCGTGCACCTATACACACATGCCACTGGTACGCCCTACTAGTGGCGTGCACTCACCCATACACGCCACTGGTAATAACCCAAGCATACTTGGGGCTTACACGTGGACGAGTGGGGCCACTCGGTTTCGACGAGACAGATTAGAGCCTGTCGGTTTCGACGAGACCGATTGGGTAATATTTCTGGAAAAAAAACACTTAATATTTCCGAAATTAAATAATTTTCATATATTATTTAAAAAAAATTAGCCCGGTCTTTCTCCCCCAGTCTCATCTCTTTATAATCCCCTCCTGGTGGCCTCTTATTCTCCTTTTTTGTTTCTTCCTTTCTCCCGATGCTCAAGCTGGTTTTTGTCCTGCAGGGTCCGGCGATGGCACCGGTGTCATGCCTAGACTAGATAGTTCACGACAAGTAATAGCAATTCACAGAGAAATCAAAGGAAATCACAGAGTATAGCTAGGGATTCTATATTATTCCAGATACGCCTCTCTGAGCTATATGTTCGATATATGTCAAAAGACAGTTCTTAGAAGATTGGATGCCAAATCCCGAGCTGAGCGGAACCATAAGTACCTTACAGGTTTCGATAACGGAAACATAACAGAAACCTAACGGTACAGTAAAGTAACGGATACAACGGCGACGCTTGTGAGCCATTGGATGCCGACGCTTCATCCTCGCCTTCGGTTACTGAAAACTTGTCAATGGCAGGAACATGCCTGACAATACCCCCTCCTAGGCACGAACTTGTCCTCAAGGAGTAGCAGGCTTTGCGAACCAAGCTCGAACTGTGTCGGTGTAGAACTCAGGAAATGTTGCCTTGATGAAAGAGGCACCTTCCCAGGTGGAATCGTCAGGAGGCATATTAGCCCATTGGACAAGCCATTGCACTACAACTACATTGTTGCGTGGAATTTGTCGTATCTGAAGAACAGCTAGTGGTTCTGTCTTGATGTTGCCATGTTCGTCAACCATTGGCAAATCAGGGTTGGGAATAGCTCTTGGACCCAGGTGTTTCTTAAGCTGGCTGACGTGAAACACCGGGTGAATTTGCACTGTTGGCGGTAGCTGAAGACAATAAGCCACCTGTCCAATGGCGCTGCAGAACCCGAAATGGACCATAGAACTTGCTCTAGAGTTTTATAGAGGATCTGAGACCAAAGGCTGCCAATCTATATGGCTGGAGTTTAATGTAAACCATGTCTCCTTCAGAGAAACTCCTTTCAGATCGGTTTAAGTCAGCAAACTTTTTCATGAGCTCTTGAGCTCTTTGGAGGTTCAGTTTCAGAGAGTCCATGATTTGTTGCCTTGTTTTCATGAATTCATGAGCTTCCGGGGTAGCCTGATCAACTATAGAGAATTCACCAATTGCTGGAGGAGGAAATCCATATAATGCTTCCAAGGGAGTCACTTCAGGGATGAGTGAAAACAAGTATGATACCAATACTCTGCTAGGGATAGCCAAGAAGTCCATTTGTGTGGTGCAGCTGAAACCATACATCTCAGGTAGTTCTTCACACACTGATTGACTCGATCCGTCTGACCGTCAGATTGAGGGTGGTATGATGAACTGTATCTCAACTCCACATTCATTGCTTTGAATATTGATTTCCACAAATGACTAGTGAATATTCGATCCCTGTTCGACATTATAGCTAGTGGAGGTCCATGCAATTTGATAATATTGTCAATGAAGGCATCAGCTACCGATTGCACTGTGTATGGGTGAGCTAGAGGAATGAAGTGCGCAAACTTGGTTAACCTATCCACCACCACCATTATCACTTCCTTCCCGTTGGATTTAGGTAGACCTTCTTCGAAGTCCATGGAGATGTGTGTCCAAGCCATGTCCGGAATCTTGAGAGGATCCAATAATCCAGGGTATTTACAAGTTTCACCCTTGGATTTTTGGCAAGTAGGACACTAGCTGACAAATTTCTCAACATCACTTTTGACGCCAGGCCAATAGAAAATTATTTTCAATCTTTGGTATGTAGCCTTCACTCCGGAATGGCCGCCCACTGCTGAAGAGTGCAGAGCTTTGAGCAGTTTGGATTGTATTTCCTCATTCACTAGTACAGAACGACACATCGGATACCCCTCTATGGCAACGATAGGAGTTAGGCAACAGAAGAAATGAGTTCCGCGCGCTTACGCGGAGTGCGCGCGTGAGAATCCGTCGATGGGCCCGACACAATGGTAACGGAGAGCAAAATAACTCCGCTGCCAACATATTGCAAACGGGGTGCACAGTATCTCCGTTGCCGATAAGCCCAAAACAGATACGGAGATATGTATATCTCTGTTTCCCATGTGAAGGCCCATTAGCTTCTTAGCAACGTTTACCATATCGTAGAAAGAACGAATTAACTACGGACCTCTTCGCTACGGCGACTAGGGTTTGGCGACTCGGATGCGATCGTGGTCGCCGACGAGGATTTCGACCCTTCTCCGATCAAGTCTCATATCGGGATCTAGGGCGTGGTCTCGGGCTGATCCAGGGGTTGGCTTGCCCAACTTCCCGGCCTTGGACCCGTCTCTGGGTTTGGGTGAGCTGTGCGGAGAGACCGTGGGACATGGCGGCATCTGGCTGCAAGGATGGCGATGAGAGAAGGAACAACGGAGATCTTGATTGTGAAGAACTGATCAAGAGCATCGATCTCCGGGGATCAGACAAGGAGGAAGTCTGAGTTAGGAGAGATATCTGAGGCGGGCTCCACGAAGGAGCGCCACCAGGAGCAATGAGTTGCATTAGCTACAACTGTCGTGGATTGGGAAGCGACGCGACAGTTCGAGAGCTCGCTGAGCTGGTGAGACGCTTCAAACCTACCGTTTTGTGTGTGGTTGAAACTCAATTACACAAGCGACGGGTAGAAGGACTAGCCTCTAGGCTAGGGTTCAATAAAGCTTTCGCTGTAAGCAGTTCGGGTCGGAGTGGAGGCCTAGCTTTTTTCTGGAATGATGAAATAAAGCTGGAAATTCTCCCGTACTCTCAATATCACCTAGATGCAATTATCACCGAGAGGGGTTCTGACCCCTGGAGGCTTACTTGTGTGTATGGTGAGGCAAAGGTTGCAGAGCGGTTCAAGACATGGGATATGCTCAAGTTTATCAAATCCTCGTTGGACCTTCCGTGGATGTGCATTGGCGATTTTAATGAGGTGCTACACCAACATGAGCATGTTGGAGTTGGGGCCCGAAGTCTGGCCCAGATTGCGGGGTTTAGAGATGCTGTCGACGTTTGTGAGTTGGCAGATTTGGGTTTCGAGGGAAATTGTTGGACTTTCGAAAAACGAGTGGCCGGTGGTACTTTCTGCAGGGTCCGCTTGGACAGAGCGTTGGCGACAGCATCCTGGTGCTCGCGGTTCCCGTTAGCCACGCTTCGTCACCTTACAGGGGCCACGTCAGATCATTGCCCCATTCTTTTAAGCTGGCGTGAGACGGCCAGGGAACGCAGGTCGACAGAGGGCAAAATCTTCCGCTATGAGATGATGTGGGAGTCACATGAACAGTTCAAGCCACACCTTCATGAGGTGTGGAATGCGGATGGGAAGGCGGCGACAATGTCGCAGTTAAAGGAGAAATTAACCCGGGTTTCAGAATCTCTGGAAGGCTGGGGGAGAAATACCTTTGGACATGTCCGAAGGGAGATCAAACAATTAAATGACCGACTAGCTGAGCTTCAGGCGGATGTGTCGCACCTCAGCCCGACTTATGAAGAAATCAAGACAACGTAACGGTTGGTAGAGCTGTACCACAGAGAGGAAGTTATGTGGAGGCAGCGTTCCAGAGTTCAGTGGCTTGCGGAGGGAGATAAGAACACTCGTTTCTTTCATTTATGCGCAAGTCAGAGAAAGAAGAGAAATCAGATGAGTAGGCTCAAAAAACCGGATGGACTGGTGATGGTCCCGAAGAGCAAGGCTTTGATACCTGCAAAAATAAACGGGATTAGGTTGAGACTCCAAGTGCAGAGTGTATAGTAAGTGGAAGACAGTTTTCCCCACGAGGGGTGACTCGAGGGTTTAATATCGAACTCTCGGGGAATCTGAAGTGGTAGATTTATCTTCTTATCCTTCTTTTGGTTACCTACAAAACAAGGTTAGATGTTTTGGTCCTCAACCTCACCTGTGGTTGTCAAGCACAAGGTGTAAGAATGATATCAGGATAGTTATGCAATGCAAACAAGAAATAAATATGCAATGATGGTGGATGCAATGATAAATGATATTTTTGGGTTTTTGAATGATGTATGCAAGATGAAAAGTATTTTTGTATTTTCGGATTTAATGATGGCTGAAAATAGAAAAGTGGTATATGGTGTTGGAAAGGTGTTTCTTATGATTAAAAATGGACTGGGGTTCATGGTTTCACAAATGCACTCTCTCTTTATAAAGTGGTAGACAATGGAACACACAAAGTTAACATATGAGATTGCAACACAGGGTTTGATAACAAGTTACTTAGATATATGGGCATCACGTCCTAACATAGAGATCTTTTGGTTATTAACCTCTCTTATACTCCACCAAGATGCGAACTAAATCATAACACCTCAGTAATTAAGATAACTCAGAGTATAGCATTAAGTATCATGACATGAAGTGAAAATAAGAACATGCTAGATCTAGTCATGGAGTAGTGGCAATGGTCACGCCCACATCCCCGGTAGCATGGTATTTTTTTATCCCTAGTGAGGCAACAAAGTAAGGTAAAGATACCAAAGTGGATCGCAGAACTTTCTCTCACGTTCACTGCACTAGCCACCCCCCGTTACTCCAACTAATGCACACGTTCCCCACACACGCTCTCATAAACATGCTTGATCAAAACAAGTAGACAAGAACGGGGTACATAATATGCATCTATACTCATAACTGAAACAAACATTGCAATCTCAAACATATATTAACTCATAAAGATCCACCACAAAGGTATTACAACGGTGACCGTAATCATGTTCAGCAGCTCATACGGTGCTAATTAGTGAAGCTCAAGAGAGGAGAGATACATAAGTTACTTCCACAAACCCATAGTCCAGAGGTGGACTACTCCCTCTTCATCATGGAGACGGTGGAGAAGTCGATGGAGAAGATGGAGACCACGCCGGCAGCGCCCCGCCGGAGTTTTCCCCCTCCAATCTGCAGCTCCTGATCTCCGTTTCGGTGTTTCTGTGTTTGTGCGGCGCTCCTTCCAGAGAACGTCGGGGGACCTTTTTTATAGGCGTTTTTAGGTCAAGACGATGTCGGTGGAGCGAAGATCGACGGCAACGGAGCCACGAGGCCAAACGGTGGGCCCCACGCGGCACAGTACCTGGCCGCGTGGGCCACCCCCGTTTGGCCTCGGCCTCCGTTTGTTCGCTTCCTTCGCCCACAGGTCTTCTTCCTTCCAAATATTGACGCCCGTAAATTTCCAGGTGATTTCGTTGACGTTTGGGTCCCTGAAACATTAAAATAAGAAAACGGGGTTTTCTGCCTGTGCAGGGTTAATTCCATAAAAATAGGAAATAAATGAATATTCCCAAAATCATTATAAAACATTGATATAACCCTTATATGATGCAAATATGATTGGAATATAAGCAATTAAAGTGCAAAGTTCATGTATGCATTTTACATGCATCAACATCCCCAAGCTTAATCCATGCTCGTCCTCGAGTATGAAGATGATAAAACTAACATGGACTTTGCAATTTAATACTTAACAATGGATATCAAAGATGATTACTATTGCTACATATAGTCAAATGATTCATTCTTCAAAGGAGTAGCAATATGCAAATAGTTTATGAAGTGATATCAAGTATTCAAGACAAGGATGTTCATTGATAGTTCACAAAGTGTAACATGGTAGCAAGTAATATGGAACACATGTATGCATAATGATAAGTAGAACATCCTACAATGGTAGAGTGAAAATCTGAATATGATAGGTGTACACTTTGGAAAGATGTATATGTGAGTAGAGGTAAAGCATGCATAAGTTTCATCCAACTTCCAAACTCTTCTACTTAAGTTAATGATTGCAATAAGGTATTCATTGGTGTCAAGCTCTCATTGCCCCTATCATAGCATCTTGAATGATTAAGGTTAAAGTGAAAGCAAATATGAGTAGTGTGCTTGATAAAGAATGGGTTGAATGTCTCATGCCCCTTGAATACAAGTACTTACACCATGTGTTACTCAACTTGGGAAACAAAGCAAGTTCAATTAAATATCATTGTAAGCATAATAGTATCATCAAGAGCGTCAACTGGGGTACCTCTTGTCCCAAGATATGGAACAAGCCCATATCAAAATGACAAGACAAACAAACAAAATGAACAATCTCAACACCCTTTTTATTTACCATTTGGAATAGTTTTTTATTGCAAGGTGTATCACAGAAGGTTCACCATAGTATGTAAGTAAATTTCCACCATGAATGATGCATGGCTTAGATTAGCGGCCCAGGCGTCTCTCTAACCATTTACACAAACTCATTTAAACTCACTCTATTTCCACATTTATTTCAACATGATAAGCATCCATAGACAAAAGCACATGATATCAACTAAATGAGATGAAGAGCGTGTTGAAAGCTTGCCATGTGACAGCACATATGGGCTAACTTCCAACCCAAAACATTCATCAAGCCACAAACATCATAATCTTAATCACAATGGGTCAAGTTTTATTATGCAAATAAAAGAACATTGTGCATCAAGTTCGTGAGAGCTATATAACCAATTTATTGCAATCAATAACATAAACATTTTCATTCAGAGGTAAGATAACACAAACATGTTAAACATACTCGGAATAGCATAAAGCCAATAGGTAGATATGGTGGACTCACTGGAATAACTTTGGTTGAAGGTGTTGGAAACAAGTTTTTGCTTGTTGGAGTTTTTGGGCTAGCAAAAGGGAGAAAGTTGACCATCTAGATGCATGCATGAGTGTCCATAGAACTAACTAATCCATGTTAAACCAAGTGAAATAACAATCAGCACCAAAACATGAATAAGTGATAGCTCTACAAAAAGAATTTGCAAACTATTACTCATAAACAAGCTCATGAATCATGCAACTATATGTATCATTAAAAATCAAGTCAAACATCCCTTTTCCCAATCTTATAAAAGCATCCAACATATTTCAACCCATATTTCCAGTAGCTCTCTCATATATAATTGATAGTGTGGTGGTCTCTCAAGACTCAAACAAAAACAAAAACGACGCTCCAAGTTTATGCGATAAAGTGTTTCGATCGAAAAACAGAAGTTGGACGTGTGCAAACCGAGAGTGTGTAGGTCCAGCGGGGTTGTCTTCACATCCCCAAGCTTATGGTCTTCACCATCCTTGGATAGCTCTTGGTGCATCTCCTCCAATCCCTGTGAAAAAACTTCAAAACACCGTTTCTCCCATCTCTTTTCTGTGGGGTGCATTAATAGTGATAAACAAATAGGTTCCTTGCTGCATATAATCCTTGAACAAAAATTCATATGACATGTCCAGAAAGTATAATGTTGTATGCCTACTCATAAACTCAATTGGATCAAAAAGATTCAACTTAAAAGCTCAAAGCATGCATCAAACAAAATGGGACAGAATCTGTCCAGAAAAACAGCAGCAGCAAAACGTATTTTTCTACCCTACCAAACTTTCTCGAAAAATTCCGAAAAAATTCATGCATACAGAGGATGAAAAGTTGCAACTACAGTTCAAATATGAGCTCATTCGGAGTTACAGAATAAGAATTAAAAATCATACCGTGCACTGACTCGTGCAGGAATAAAATCTCCGAACGCTATAAGCAACTTTTTCAAACCAAAAAGGGTAAAACTTGGCACTTTATTAAAACTCCAGAACCTAAACTAAACAAAGTCTCTTGTTACAGCAAGAGGACACAAAGAAAAATCACACACAAAAATAACCGGGTTGCCTCCCGCAAAGCGCTTTCTTTATAGCCATATAGCTAGGCTTCTTACTTGTTGTTTTATTGTGGACGAAGCTCATGAGGGAGCTTGAACTTTGGTGGTTCCCTCTTCCTTGGAAAGTGTTCCATGCACTTCTTGTGTGGAAACTGAAACTTTACATTCCCTTCCTTTGAATCAATGATAGCACCTGTGGTACGAAGAAAAGGTCTTCCAAGAATAATAGGACTAGAGGTTTTTCCCCATGTCCATGATTAGAAAATCCACAGGCACAAAAGTCATATGTAACTCTACCATAACATCACTTACTTTTCCCAAAGCATGTTTAATAGAGTCATCAGCAAGTGCTAGTTCAATAGAGCATTTTTCAAGATTTTTCAATTCAAGCACTTCATATAGTTCTTTAGATAAAACAGAGACACTAGATCCTAGATCAAGTATGGCATGGTGTGTCTCTTTTCCAATAGTTACTAGTACCTTAGGTATCCACATATCCCCAAGCTTAGGTGGTATCATAGCCTCTTGGTTGTACCTAGCAATCTTTTCTTTCAAGACATGATTAGCAATATAAGAACCAAAACCTGCTTGGTTAGTGTTGATGGAAGGATCACTTGCAAATTTTTGTAAGATAGATATTAATTCATGCAAGCTACAATTTTCTAAGTCAAGCAAAGGATCCTTGACTTCATTAAGCATTTTAACTTCCTCAACTTTCTTTTCCTTTTTAACCCAAACTTGTTTCTTAACAGGGGGTGCTTCCCCACTTCTAGTCTTTTTCTTGACATGGATAGAATTGACCGGTTTATGTGCCCAAAAAATGGATAATATTTTCTAAGGAATGCCTTTTCTAGTTTTCTCCAAGTTTTAGCTATAGCAAGAGGTAGTGAATACATCCACTCTTTTGCCTCTCCTTTTAGCGAAAAAGGGAATAATTTTGACATCACGCTATCAGGTTCCTTAAAGTTTTGTGCCACACAAATGCCGGTAAAAATATTAAGATGCTCAAGACCATCTTCCCATCCTTTACCACCAAATTGTTTCCTAGTTATCGAGTGTAATAAACAATAACTCACTCTATAACTATCAGTTTTTATCTCAGGTGTGGCAATAGCTCTCGTGATAAATTGATCATTAGGAGTGTTTGTGTAGTCACACAACTTAGTTCTTTCTCCCATTTTAACAAGTTTTTTTGGTATTTTTAATTTTTTATGCAAAACTGAAATAAATATGATATGATATGCAATGACACTAACAAAACAAATAAATTGCTTTGTAAGTAAAGATGGATAAGATGGTGCTCACGTAGGTGTAACCTCCCCAAGCTTAGGTGTTAGCACAAGTTGGTGACGTTGACTTTGTTGTGAGATGAATGCGATGATGCACACCCTAGGATAAATCTCTCAGCTACGATTCCCCGGCAACGGCGCCAGAAAACGTCTTGATGGTCCCGAAGAGCAAGGCTTTGATACCTGCAAAAATAAACGAGATTAGGTTGAGACTCCAAGTGCAGAGTGTATAGTAAGTGGAAGACAGTTTTCCCCACGAGGGGTGACTCGAGGGTTTAATATCGAACTCTCGGGGAATCTGAAGTGGTAGATTTATCTTCTTATCCTTCTTTTGGTTACCTACAAAACAAGGTTAGATGTTTTGGTCCTCAACCTCACCTGTGGTTGTCAAGCACAAGGTGTAAGAATGATATCAGGATAGTTATGCAATGCAAACAAGAAATAAATATGCAATGATGGTGGATGCAATGATAAATGATATTTGGGTTTTTAATGATGTATGCAAGATGAAAAGTGTTTTTGTATTTTCGGATTTAATGATGGCTGAAAATAGAAAAGTGGTATATGGTGTTGGAAAGGTGTTTCTTATGATTAAAAATGGACTGGGGTTCATGGTTTCACAAATGCACTCTCTCTTTAATGATGTGGTGGACAATGGAACACAAAAGTTAACATATGAGATTGCAACAAAGTTTCATGACAAGTTATAATCATATGGGCATCACGTCCTAACATAGAGATCTTTTGGTTATTAATCTCTCTTATACTCCACTAAGATGCGAACTAAATCATAACACCTTAGTATTAAGATAAATCAGAGCATAGCAATAAGTTTCATGACATGAAGTTGAAATAAGAACATGCTAGATCTAGTCATGGAGTAGTGGCAATGGTCACACCCACATCTCTGGTAGCAAGGTATTTTTTTTATCCCTAGTGAGGTAACAAAATAAGGTAAAGTACCAAGTGGATCGCGGAACTTTCTCTCACGTTCACCGCACTAGCCACCCCCCGTTACTCCATCTAATGCACACGTTCCCCCTCACACGCTCTCATAAACATGATTGATCAAAACAAGTAAACAAGAACGGGGTACATAATATGCCTCTACTTTCATAACTGAAGTAAAACAATTGCAATCTCACACATATATTAACTCATAAAGATCCACCACAAAGGTATTACAACGGTGACCGTAATCATGTTCAGCAGCTCATACAGTGCTAATTAGTGAAGCTCAAGAGAGGAGAGATACATAAGTTACTTCCACAAACCCATAGTCAAGAGGGGACTACTCCCTCTTCATCATGGAGACGGTGGAGAAGTCGATGGAGAAGATGGAGACCACGCCGGCAGCGCCCCGTCGGAGATTTCCCCCTCCAATCTGCAGCTCCTGATCTACATTTCGGTGTTTCTGTGTTTGTGCGGCGCTCCTTCCAGAGAATGTCGGGGGACCTTTTTTATAGGCGTTTTTAGGTCAAAACTATGTCGGTGGAGCGAAGATCGACGGCAACGGAGCCACGAGGGCCAAACGAGTGGGCCCCATGTGGCTACAGTACCTGGCCGCGTGGGCCACCCCCGTTTGGTCCTCGGACCTCCGTTTGTTCGCTTCCTTCGCCCACAGGTCTTCTTCCTTCCAAATATTGACGCCCGTAAATTTTCAGGTGATTTCGTTGACGTTTGGGTCCCTGAAACATTAAAATAAGAAAACGGGGTTTTCTGCCTGTACAGGTTAATTCCATAAAAATAGGAAATAAATGAATATTCCCAAAAATCATTATAAAACATTGATATAACCCTTATATAATGCAAATATTGTTGGAATATAAGTAATTAAAGTGCAAAGTTCATGTATGCATTTTACATGCATCAACTGGTCACGGAAGATGATCAGGAGATGGCCAATCTGACGAGGGGTTTGTACGAGACCCTCTACAGGTCGGAAGGGGTATCGCAAATGGAAGAGGTGATCAATGTGGTTCCCACCAAGGTCACCTCCCAAATGAACGATGATCTAATTAAACCTTTTGAGGAAAAGGAGGTCAAGACGGCGTTGTTCCAGATGTTTCCCACAAAAGCACCTGGGCCAGATGGTTTTCCGGCGCATTTCTTTCAAACACACTGGGAGATTTGTGGAGAAGAGGTTACCTTGTGAGTGCTTCGTGTGCTCAAAGGTGAGGATGATATGGGGGAGATAAATAAAACTTTCATTGTACTCATTCCGAAGGTGGCTAGTCCAGAGGAATTGGGGCAGTTTCGGCCGATCAGCCTGTGTAATGTGATTTACAAGATTGCGTCGAAGGTTTTAGCTAATCGGTTGAAAGTGGTACTACCGGAAATAATAGCGGAGGAACAATCCGCCTTTGTCCCGGGTAGGTTGATAACAGACAACATCATCACGGCTTATGAGTGCTTGCATTTCATGAAGCGGAACTGAGCAAAGAAGAACCGGTTTTGTGCACTCAAGTTGGATATGCGGAAGGCATATGACATGCTCGAGTGGAGATATCTGGAAGCCATCACGATCAAGTTGGGCTTCCATCGTGTGTGGGTGCAAATGGTGATGAGACTAGTCACTATCGTGTCCTTCCAAGTGTTGTTTAATGGAGGGAAGTTGCCAGAATTTATACCATCTCGTGGGGTACATCAGGGAGATCCTATCTCTCCGTATCTGTTCTTGTTAGCAGCAGAAGACCTCTCGTGCCTTCTAAAACATCATAGTTTATCATCAGAGCTCCATGGTTTAAAGGTGGCGCCGTCAGCTCCGGCGGTGAGCCATCTCCTTTTCGCCGATGACAGCCTGCTACTTTTCAAAGCCGATAATGAGAGTGCGGAGAAGGTTCAGGATCTTTTGAACCGATATTGTATGGCGTCTAGTCAGAGAATAAATCGAAACAAGTCCTCGATTTTCTTTAGCAAAGGCTGCCCAATAGTGTGCGAGAGAATATCAAGTCTACTCTCGAAGTTCAGAGTGAGAGTCTTAATGAAAAATACCTGGGAATGCCGTCTGATATCGGCCGTTCTAGGGAAGGGGCTTTTAAGTATATCAAGGACAAAATCTGGAAGAAGATTCAAGGATGGATGGAGAGATTACTCTCAGCAGGAGGTAAAGATGTTCTGATTAAATCGGTAGCTCAGGCGGTACCTATTTTCTCAATGGCATGCTTTATTCTGCCAAGAGGCTTATGTCACCACATCAATTCGATGATCAGCAAGTTCTGGTGGGGCAGCAACAAGGAAGGGAAGAGGAGGCCGAGTTGGGTTGCCTGGAAGGACATGTGCAAGCCAAAGCAAATGGGAGGCTTGGGCTTCTGTGACATCGAGATTTTCAATCTTGCGCTTCTAGCTCGGCAGGGTTGGAGATTGTTGCAAAACCTGACTTCCTTGAGTGCTCGGGTCTTGAAGGCGCTGTACTTTCCTGCAACGGATCTGCTGAAGTCTGAACTTGGGACGCACCCGTCGCAGGTATGGAGAGCGGTACACGAGGGGGTACAGGTTCTCAAGCAGGGGCTAATCAGAAGAATTGGTACTGGGGAGCACACTGGCCCCTGCAACGAGCCCTGGATCCCGAGGGATGGCATGTTGCGGCCGCTGGCGTGCCTAGTTGATGATCCCCCATGCAGGGTTGCAGATTTCATTGACGGGACTACCGCGACATGGAATGAACAGAAACTCAGACAGTGTTTCCTGCCAATGGATGTCAACATTATAAAGGAAATTCCTATCTGTACCAGAAGGTTTGAGGACTTCTGGGCGTGGCACTATGACCGGTGAGGGCTCTTCTCTGTCAAGTCAGCCGATAAGATGTTGATCAGCACAAGAGACAGGAGGGAGGCGTGGCTGGACAACACTGTGATGAGCTCGTACGCAGGAAGGATAGCCAAGGAGTGGAGCACGCTACGGCATACACAGGTTCCCTCGAAGGTTCGTGTGTTCCTGTGGAGACTGGCCAGGAAAACGCTCCCGACAAACATGGTACGCCACCATAGACGGATGGCGGAGGATGATCGCTGCCAGCTTTGTGGGGCACAGGACTCCTGGCGCCATGCTGACTGCTCGATGTCACGGGTGTATCGACACTAGTGGAGGGAGATGTTGTCGAGCATCTTTGTTGCTCGGATGAAGGCGATGCCAGGGCGTGGCTAGCTATGATCATGACTACGCTTAAACACGATGATCAGGTGAAGGTCTTCGTGACGGTATGGGCAATCTGGCACGCATGGAGGAAAGCGATACATGAACAGATTTTCCAGAATCCGCTGTCAGTTCATCATTTTGTGGAGAACTTCATTGGGGACCTAGGACGAATCAGTGTCCCAAAGGCTAGAGGTCCGACTACACCTGTGCCTTCAAACGTACAGGCATGGATCCCTCCGCCGGGTGGAAGGATCAAGATCAATGTAGACGCAGCTGTGGGGAAGAACACAGGTTGCGGATCAGTGGCGGCTGTTGCAAGAGACGAGAGGGGTGTCTTCGTAGGAGCTTCGACGCTTGTTTTCCCAGGGCGGTCGGAAGCAGAAACCCTAGAAGCTCTCGCGTGCCACGAGGTGTGTGCTCTGGCAATGGACATCAATGCTCGCAAAATCAGAGTCGCAAGTGATTGTTTGAATGTGATTATCAGCTTGGAGCAAGGCACAATGGGAGTGTACGCTCACATTGTTCGCGAGATCAGAGCAGCAAGGAATGATTTCGAGGAGCTGATCTTCTGCCACGAACGTAGAAGTTCGAATAAGGAGGCACATGCACTTGCCAGGAGCGCTGTGTCTAATGACCCTGGACGCCGTCTGTGGCTAGGGGAGCCGCCTATCGGCCTTGTTGTTAATTTGTTTGAAGTGTAATAAAGGATCACAAAACTCAAAAAAAAAAGTGAAGGCCCATTAAGCGGTGCCCATATAAAAATATCACCCACTCCAGTGCATCTCACTCTCACTCACTCTCCCCAGGTCCTAACCCTAGCCACACACTCTCTCCACGAACTTCACACCATCGATGGCGAACCCCTCCAGCGCCGACGGAAGTCAGGATGGAGCATCTTCCTCCTCCCACCCTCCGAGGCGCAGCCCGGATCCCTCCTACAACTGGGACGAGATCCACGTCGACCGCTGTCGCGAGTTCATGCGGAGCCGTCAAATCCCCTCCGGATCCACGGCGGCAGCGGCCCCCGACGCCCGGATCTCGTCCTCCTCGGAAGATGAGGACTCAGATCTGGAGGTCGGTCTCCTCCTCTCTCGCGCCGCCTACGAGCGCAAGCGCGCCGACGGCATCATTGAGGCCTCTGCGATGCAGAGAGCAGTCCACATCTCCATCGCCGAGCATGCGATACAAGTCGCCGAGGAGGCGTTGTTCCAGACGCAGCTCTGGGAGCCATAAACCGGTCTCTTCTCCCTGGCCAGGGCCCTGGTCCAGTGTAACAGCCCCAACTTTGAGAACCTAAAAACCTGAGTAAAATTTTCGCTTTTCATTTTTGTGCATCATGGCATCCTTAATAAAAAATGCCCAAGAAAGTATAACATTGAAAGACCTCCAATATGAATTGCTCCAATTACAGATTCAAATCAATGAGAGTATTCAAACTTGCAAAACCAAAAATACTTGACAGCTTATATTTGTCAAGGAAGTTCCAAGAGTTCTGAAAATATATTTTGCAATTGCTCTAAAATTACTAAAGGAGCAACATTTTGGAATTTAGCAAAAAATGCTTTAAACGAACCCTATGAACAATTGTTGTTCCAAACTTTTCATTTCAACATGCCAATTTTTGTGGTGCTTCTACTTGTTAGGGGGAGGCTACATGAATTTTCCCAAATTTTTCTAAATTGTTTCAGTGCCCTAATAAAATCACTAAACTGCTGCTGAAATTAAAAGAAACAGAAAAGGGACCAATCTTTGATGGAAGAATTTCTGCCAGGGGCTTGTTCATAAAAACTCCATCTTCCTCGCTCTGTAGCGACCGCGCGCGCAGCTCCCGCCGGACCAGCTCGACGCCGAGCTCGCCATGGGGCCCCCGCGCCCTCTCTGCCACCACACGCGAGGAGAGCGCGTCCCCGAGCCACACCTGCTCACTCACTGCCCCCACACACTCTTCTCTCTCCCTCTATTTCTCCTCTCCATGGCCGCCATGGCCACCGAGCCCGCCGTGCTCATCGCCGCCGATTGAAGAGCTCCCGGGTAAATCGAGGTGTACCAATCTCTCTGCCGCGTCCACCTCTCCTTCTACGCCAGAGGAATCGAGGCGGGAGGCCGTGCATCTCCGCCACCAACTCCGTTTCCCCGCGCGGCCGCCCGAGCTCCGCCGCGGAAATACGCCGCCGTCACACCACCTCCGGCTTCCCCGACCTCTCCGTCGCCCAGAGGGTGAGCTCGCCATTCCGTGAACCTCTCCATGCCCTCCCCCTTGCTCTCGCCTCGCTGTAGCCATCATCACCGTCGACGCCCATACGCTGAAGTTCCTCGTCGCTGTAGCACGCCCGGTCGTGGAGACGGCCTAGCCGGGCTGAGGACCGTGCGCCTCTGGCCCATGACCGGCCTCTCAGCCGGCCCAAACCGGGCTGGAGACCGGTGGGCTCTGGAGCCAGGCCGGCCTGTGAACCGGCCCAACCGGGCTGGAGGCCGGTTCCACAGTTTTTTTCCCACGCTGTTTCTTTTCCATTTTTTCTCCCTTTGCGCTTGGTTCCCGCTACTCCCTCGCGCAATTAGGGACATTGATCTTCGATGATTCCTTCCTGTTCCATCTCTCTCCCCCGAACTTGAGTAAATATTATTATTATCGTTGGAAATAAAATAATTAAAAGCACATAGTTAAAAGAGGAAATTATAGAATATAATAACTTTTTTCGGGACATCCGAAAAATGTGTTCCTTATATCAAAATGCTCAGGAAAATGTGCACTAACCATTAGCATCGCTTGCATGCATGTTTACATGAACTTATAGCACAGGAAAACATTAAAATAAATGTAGAGCTATATTTTCTCTCCTGTTAAATAATTATTTTTGCACCCCATGTAAATTAGTAGCTCTTGCTATAATAAGTTCAGTGCATTATAAATGTCATGCCATCATGTGTTTGCGCATTGCATTTGCTAAAGCATGAGTGGTGATTGATTGCTCTTCCGTTGTTATGCTTCGATAGATCAAGCAGCCGGGGTTACTCCACAATACCCCGAAGATCCGTACTACCAGCACGTTGATCAAGGCAAGCGTAATCCCCCTCTGAGCATGTCTTACCCTATTTTCCGCAAATATTTTCTCCACTATAATATTGCATGCGGTTCCAAATGTCAATTTTATTGGATTAAAGTATCCTATAGTTGCATTAAGTTTCCGATGCCAATACCTGTTTCCCTCCTATTATCCATAGGTTTGTATTGTTGGCCTGAGATACTTAACTATGCAATGTTGATGCTTAGCCATGCTTAGTTAAATGTTTATCCGTCCGATGGATATTCATGTGGAGAACAGATGTGAAAGGTTGGATGATGGTGGAGGAAATTGTGGAGACAGGTAATAAAATGCTTAAAGGTGGGGATGAGAGGCCACTGTGGTTGTGGTGTTTTGTCTCACTCTCGCCGCCTAGGTGCGAGTTCTTTACCTCTTGAACCAAGAATGAGCGCGCTTCCATTCGGTGGGTATATGGAGCCCTCGTCGACCGACTAACTTGTGAAGGGCTAGCCGAGGGTCCTCTAGTTCGGGCTTCCATTTGCGCGTGTGTTGTGTGGTGGCCAAGACTGAGATGAGGATGGTGGTGTCAGGAAAATAAGTGGCCGCGGGACAGGGTGTTGGAGGCACTCTTGTCCTACCGCCACTGATGATCCTGGTTAGTCCAAGCAAGGTAAAGGTTGTAACCGTTCCCACTCAGCCGGCTTTCCCCGGAAGAGAGCTAAGCGTAGGCAATGAGCCGGGCGGTACCGAAGGTAAACACAGTGCACCCCTGCAGGGTTAAATCTTTTCGAAAAGCCGTGTCCACGGTTACGGACAACTTGGGAAAGGACGATAAGACCATAGAATAACTTGAACGGAATGATTAAAAACTGGGTACTAAAGGTACTACTCAAGAATGCAAGGTTGACTTCCTCGAGGGTGATTCGGGGAGGTGCCTTTGTAGAACAGGTACATGGTGATGATGGTGGTTGATGTTGAGAAAGGTGATCAAAGAAAAGAGTTACTTCTTACCCCTTTTGAAAATACTCTGAATAGTCGATGCCATTGAGTTATGTTTTCATAAATAAAATCAGCTTTATGCAAAACAGCCATAAAACTTTGAAAGCCTCATCGAGCTAAAGCTCTATATAATCTTGCGAGTTCGTCGAACTCAACGTCGTTTGTTTTGTTTCAGAGGAGGACTTCACCGACCTCGAAGGTGGGTTCTTTGTGGACGTCGACGAGTAGTCTGGGGTTCCCAGGTGGCAGCTTGGGACATCCCGGAACAGCTGGCGCTTGATGTTTATCTGTAGGCCTCTTAGGCCATAATTTGGATCTTGTTGTTTAGAACAACCTAATTCGCTTCCGCATGTTGTAATGTTGGGTCTGTGACCTCTGGTTGTAATTTGCTATCTTTCTCTATTATAAGAGTTGAACTATAATGATTTGTGTCGTAGAGTCTGTGATGTGCCAGTTGTTCCACAAGTCTTGATCTCTCTATTATGCATTGATAGTTGTGCCTGTGTTAAGGCATCAATCGGGGTGTTGCGTTGCCGATGATCAATTCCGAGCAACGCCTGCCAAAGGTTTTGGCCGGGGATTGGTAAACCCGTAACCTCCGGTTGTATCGCTTAACCGGTGACACACAGCATCACTGTATAGCAGTCGGGTCGGGGCGCCACAAGTTGGTATCAGAGCAGTACTGCCTGTAGGAAACCCTTCTACTGGTCGACGTTGAGTCTAGTGTTTGTGAAAATATTTTAACCTAAAAATGAGTTGTGAAAACCATCTTAGGATTCTTTTTACTCCTTATCTGGTTACCTCTAATCTCGGAGCAATCTTACCTCGATTTGAGTTAAAGGTTTTACTTCTCATCTGTTACTTCAAAATGATTAGTATCACGGGGTGGGTTCTACCTTTAGTGTTATGTGTCCAGTTGCTCCCGCTGCGTACAATCCAAATCAACTCATGAACATGTTTCTACCGAGTCAATCACTTGTTCCTTTTTGGGTTTTAACCCAAGGACTTGAACAGAAGGTCCCGGATTGTGCCAACTAGAGTGTGTTGAATCACATGGTTCTTAACCATTGCCCACGCTAGTAGTACATGATGCTGATCTTTGACCCAAGTTCTATCTTGTTGTTCCTTGTTAATTGTTACACAATGTATTATCGTCCCTAGTCTGTGTACTTGAGTAGACGCTAATGCTATTGTTCGACCATTCGGAGAAAGATACTAACTGTGTCATTGTCAAATCTCCAGAATGGCTCGAGGAGGCCGCGGAGGTCGCGGTAACCACAACAATGATGAGGATGATCTGCCGCCACCACCCTCGATGGCTCAGGTCTTGATGGCCATTGAGGAGAACCGTGGGCGCAATGAGCGTTGCTTGAGCAGTTGGTGCAGCAGAATGCACAGAGGAATGGCTGCAACACTCTCACTGAGTTCCTGCGCTCGCAGCCACCCACCTTTGCTGATGCTAAGGAGCCACTGGAAGCTGATGATTGGCTTCGCGCCTGGAGCGCAAGTTCTCCGCGCTGCATGTCCCAGTGGCTGAGCAAGTCAACTTCGCCACCTACCTCTTGGTTGGTGCAGCTGGCTGTTGGTGGGAAAGCCATGTGGCTTGTTCCAGCCAACCATGTCTTCACTTGGGCTGATTTCCGCACTGCCTTCCGTGCGGAGTACATTCCCCAGCCGATCATGGATTTGAAGAGGAGGGAGTTCCTGGATTTGCAACAGGGACGATGGACCTCCGCACTTATGGTTGAGATTCAACCATCTCTCTCGTTACGCCCCAAGGGACGTGACCAATGATGCTGACAAGCAAGAGCTGTTCCGCAAGGGTCTTGCCCGCAGCTCCGCTATGAGTACTGCCCTTCAGGTTCCAGACCTACCAGGAGCTGTTCAACCAGGCTCTTACTCTTGAGCAGGAAGAAGGAACTTGAGGCTTCCAAGAGGCCCGCACACGGGGACCACCAGAGTTCCTCGGGTTCTGAGAGCAAGAAGCGCAGGGTGTTTGTTCCCTACAGCGCTGTGCCGCGTGCTCCATTCATGCCGAGGGCCGCGGGATACAGGCCACCACCTCCGCGCCCCACTACTTCGACACTTGGGGTAGCGGAGTGGGTACGTCCTATGCTACCTGCTCCACCTGGACTCACCTGCTACACCTGTGGCCAGGCTGGCCACTACTCCAGGGAGTGCCCCCAGAAGGCACCTTCACGGGAACTCCTGCACGAGCCCCTGCCACTCCAGCTGGCAAGGCTGGACCTATTGTGCGTGGTCGCCTGAACCACGTCTCTGCTGAGAAGCTGAAGAGGACCCCGGCGTTCTTATGGGTGAGTACGAATCAACAACAATCTTGCTACAGTTTTGTTTGATTCTGGAGCATCGCATTCATTCATATCCATAGCTTTTGCAAAAGACCACAAAATACCGTTCGAGAAAATGAGCCGTCCCTTGGTGATCTCCACTCCTGGCTCCAAATGGCAAACCGATGGGGTTACTCCTGAAGTCCAGATTACTATAGGTTACTCCTTTCCTTTGCTTGGTAGCTCTGAGGTCAAGTGGCATTGATGTCATACTGGGCATGAACTGGCTAGTAAATACCGGGCTAATCTCGACTGTGCTGCCAAGACCATCACCGTGACCAATTCTTCCGGTGACAGTGTGAAGTATTGGTCTGCACTATCAAGACCTCCATCTTCATCATACCCAACTCACCCGAGATCCTCCTTTGCTTTATGGAAGGCGAATCCCCTCCTGAAATCCAGGACATACACGTGGTGTGTGACTTCCCGGATGTGTTCCCGGAAGAATTGCCTGGCATGCCTCCTGACCGAAGTGTGGAGTTTGTCATAGATCTACTTCCCGGTACTGCTCCAATTTCCAAGAAGCCCTACCGTATGCCGGTGGAAGAGTTGGCTCTGTTGAAAGAGCAAATTGATCAGCTGTTAGCGAAGGATTTCATCAGCCTAGCAGTTCACCTTGGGGTTGTCCGGTACTCTTTGTCAAGAAGAGAGATTCTACCGTGCCTCGTCTAGTCTCTGACTATACCGTTGAATGCGGTGACAATCAAGAACAAGTATCCTATTCCTCGCATCAATGATCTGTTGGATCAGTTAGCTGGTGCAACGGTATTCTCCAAGATGGATCTGAGGTCAGGATACCATCAGATCAAGATCAGAAAGGAGGATATCCAAAGACGGCATTTGTTACTCGCTATGGCTCATATGAGTATACCGTCATGTCCTTTGGTCTCACCAATGCTCCAGCTACTTTCATGAGGCTCATGAACTCCATCTTCATGGATTATCTCGACAAGTTTGTCGTCATTTACATCGATGACATCCTCATCTATTCCAAAACCGATGAAGAGCATGAACATCTTCGGTTGGTTCTGACACGACTTCGAGAACACCGCCTCTATGCCAAGTTCTCCAAGTGTGAGTTTTGGTTGGATAATCTTGTCTTCCTTGGTCATGTGATATCCGCTAATGGTGTGGCTGTCATTCCCGACAAGATTCAGTCCATTTTGGATTGGAAAACTCCAATGTCAGTCAAGGACATCCGTAGCTTTCTCGGATTGGCGGTTACTACCGCCGATTCATCGAAGGTTTCTCCAAGATAGCCAAGGCCTGACTGACCTTCTCAAGAAGGATAAAAGTTCGTATGGACGGCCGAAGCTGAAGAGAGCTTCAAAACACTGAAAGCCAAACTCACGTCCGCTCCTGTGCTTGTCCTGCCGGACACAAGCAAGGATTTCGTCGTCTTCTGTGACGCCTCTCTGCAAGGCTTGGGCTGTGTGCTAATGCAAGATGGCCATGTGGTGGCATATGCTTCTCGCCAATTGAAGCCGCATGAGCACAACTACCCAACTCATGATCTAGAACTTGCCGCTGTGGTCTATGCTTTGAAGCAATGGAGACCATACCTGTTTGGTAACCGTTGCGAGATCTTCTCGGATCACAAGAGTCTGAAGTACCTCTTCACCCAGCCGGATTTAAATCTCAGGCAAAGGCGTTGGTTGGAGTTAATCAAGGACTATGATGTGAGTCTGAACTATCAACCCGGCAAAGCAAACGTCGTGGCTGACGCGCTAAGTCGGAAGTCTATTGCAACAATCTGATGATTGAGAAGGCCAACCTGCTCTTCATGAAGAGTTCGCCCGTTTGAACCTGGAAATTGTTCCCTCTGGCTACCTTGCAAATCTGGAGATCAAATCTACTCTTGTAGACCAGATTAAGGATGCTCAAAGCTGGATGAGGGTATTCTGAAATCAAAAGAACATTGCTAGCGGAAGGCCAAATGTTTTCTGTCAATGAATCCGGAGTTGTTTATTTTGGTGACCGTCTGGTAGTGCCAAAGAACCGGAATTTGAGGGAGCTGATCCTACAAGAAGCTCATGAATCACCTCTCTCTATTCATCCCGGTAGTACCAAAATGTACCAAGACCTTCGACCACAATTCTGGTGGACTCGGATGAAACGAGAAATTGCCAAGTATGTTGCTGAATGCGACACCTGTCGACGGGTAAAGGCTGAACATCAAAGGCCTGCCGGCACTCTCGCCCTATTGCAGTCCCGAGTGGAAATGGGATGAAATTGGTATGGACTTCATCACCGGGTTTCCCCGATCTCAAAAGGGCAACAATGCAATCTGGGTAATCATTGATCGTCTTCCAAGGTTGCTCACTTCCTACCAGTCCGTGATGATATACGGGCAAGTCAACTTGCTGACTTTATATGGCTCGTATTGTTCCATTGCATGGGGTCCCTCTGAGGATCATATCGGACCGTGGAAGTATCTTTGTATCCAAGTTTTGGCAGAGTTTCCAAACTGCTATGGGGTCCCGTCTCAACTTCAGTACCGCCTACCATCCTCAAACTGATGGTCAGACCGAAAGAGTGAACCAAGTTGGAAGACATGCTTCGGGCATGTGTAATCTCTTTTGGCAAGGGTTGGGAAAAGTATCTCCCTTTCGCGGAGTTCTCCTACAACAATAGCTATCAAGCTAGTCTGGGCATGGCTCCATTCGAGGCTCTTATGGAAGAAAATGCCGCACTCCTCTAAATTGGTCCGAGACCGGAGAGAGAGCACTCTTTGGTCCGGATGTGATCAATGAAGCTGAGGAGAAGGTTAGAATCATAAGAGAGAATCTGAAGATTGCTCAGTCTAGGCAGAAGAGCTACTATGATAAGCACCATCAGGAAATTCACTATGAAATTGGTGATAAAGCTTATCTCCGCGTCTCTCCCCTTCGTGGCGTTCGCCGCTTCGGATCAAAGGGAAATTGGCCCCTCGCTATGTTGGCCCTTTCACCGTTCTGGCCAAGCGAGGAGATCTTTCTTATCAATTGGAGTTACCGGTCATCTTCCCAAATGTACATGATGTGTTTCATGTCTCCCAACTTCGCCGGTGTTCAAAGATCCTATCCATGGGTCAATCATGAAGCTAGATCTCCAGGAAGATCTCACTTATCGCGAGCATCCTATCCGTGTCCTGGATGAAGCCGAAAGGAAGACCCGTAACAAGACTACCAAGTTCCTCAAAGTTCAATGGTCTCACCATTCCGAGGAAGAAGCAACTTGGGAAAGAGAGTCTAGTCTTCGTGAGGAGTATCCCGACTTCTTTCCGCAACCTTAGAATCTCGGGACGAGATTCCTGTAAGGGGGGTAGAATTGTAACAGCCCCAACTTTGAGAACCTAAAAACCTGAGTAAAATTTTCGCTTTTCATTTTTGTGCATCATGGCATCCTTTATTAAAAATGCCCAAGAAAGTATAACATTGAAAAACCTCCAATATGAATTGCTCCAATTACAAATTCAAATCAATGAGAGTATTCAAACTTGCAAAACCAAAAATACTTGACAGCTTATATTTGTCAAGGAAGTTCCAAGAGTTCTGAAAATATATTTTGCAATTGCTCTAAAATTACTAAAGGAGCAACATTTTGGAATTTAGCAAAAATGCCTTAAACGAACCCTATGAACAATTGTTGTTCCAAACTTTTCATTTCAACATGCCAATTTTTGTGGTGCTTCTACTTGTTAGGGGAGGCTACATGAATTTTCCCAAATTTTCTAAATTGTTTCAGTGCCCTAATAAAATCACTGAACTGCTGCTGAAATTAAAAGAAACAGAAAAGGGACCAATCTGTGATGGAAGAATTTCTGCCAGGGGCTTGTTGGTAAAAACTCCATCTTCCTCGCTCTGTAGCGACCGCGCGCAGCTCCCGCCGGACCAGCTCGACGCCGAGCTCACCATGGGGCCCCCGCGCCCTCTCTGCCACCACACGCGAGTTGAGCGCGTCCCCGAGCCACACCTGCTCACTCACTGCCCCCACACGCTCTTCTCTCTCCCTCTATTTCTCCTCTCCATGGCCGCCATGGCCACCGAGCCCGCCGTGCTCGTCGCCGCCGATTGAAGAGCTCCTGGGAAAATCGAGGTGTACCAATCTCTCCGCCGCGTCCACCTCTCCTTCTACGCCAGAGGAATCGAGGCGGGAGGCCGTGCATCTCCGCCGCCAACTCCGTTTCCCCGCGCGGCCGCCCGAGCTCCGCCACAGAAATACGCCGCCGTCACGCCACCTCCGGCTTCCACGACCTCTCCGTTGCCCAGAGGGTGAGCTCGCCGTTCCGTGAACCTCTCCATGCCCTCCCCCTTGCTCTCGCCTCGCTGTAGCCATCGTCGACGCCCGTACACTGAAGTTCCTCGTCGTTGTAGCACGCCCGGTCATGGAGATGGCCTAGCCGGGCTGAGGACTGTGCGCCTCTGGCCCATGGCCGGCCTCTCAGCCGGCCCAAACCGGGCTGGAGACCGGTGGGCTCTGGAGCCAGGCCGGCCTGTGAACCGGCCCAACCGGGCTGGAGGCCGGTTCCACAGTTTTTTCCCGCGCTGTTTCTTTTCCATTTTTCTCCCTTTGCGCTTGGTTCCCGCTACTCCCTCGCGCAATTAGGGACATCGATCTTTGATGATTCCTTCCTGTTCCATCTCTCTCCCTCGAACTCGAGTAAATATTATTATTATCGTTGGAAATAAAATAATTAAAAGCACATAGTTAAAAGAGGAAATTATAGAATATAATAACTTTTTTCGGGACATCCGAGAAATGTGTTCCTTATATCAAAATGCTCAGGAAAATGTGCACTAACCATTAGCATCACTTGCATGCATGTTTACATGAACTTATAGCACAGGAAAACATTAAAACAAATGTAGATTCTCTCCTGTTAAATAATTATTTTTGCACCCCATGTAAATTAGTAGCTCTTGCTATAATAAGTTCAGTGCATTATAAATGTCATGCCATCATGTGTTTGCGCATTGCATTTACTAAAGCATGAGTGGTGATTGATTGCTCTTCCGTTGTTATGCTTCGATAGATCAAGCAGCCGGGGTTACTCCACAATACCCCGAAGATCCGTACTACCAGCACGTTGATCAAGGCAAGCGTAATCCCCCTCTGAGCATGTCTTGCCCTATTTTCCGCAATTATTTTCTCCACTATAATATTGCATGCGGTTCCAAATGTCAATTTTATTGGATTAGAGTATCCTATAGTTGCATTAAGTTTCCGATGCCAATACATGTTTCCCTCCTATTATCCATAGGTTTGTATTGTTGGCCTGAGATACTTAACTATGCAATGTTGATGCTTAGCCATGCTTAGTTAAATGTTTATCCGTCCGATGGATATGTCATGTGGAGAACAGATGTGGAAAGGTTTGGATGATGGTGGAGGAAATTGTGGAGACAGGTAATAAAATGCTTAAAGGTGGGGATGAGAGGCCACTGTGGTTGTGGTGTTTTGTCTCACTCTCGCCGCCTAGGTGCGAGTTCTTTACCTCTTGAACCAAGAATGAGCGCGCTTCCATTCGGTGGGGTATATGGAGCCCTCGTCGACCGACTAACTTGTGAAGGGCTAGCCGAGGGTCCTCTAGTTTGGGCTTCCATTTGCGCGTGCGTTGTGTGGTGGCCAAGACTGAGATGAGGAGGGTGGTGACGGGAAAATAAGTGGCCGCGGGACAGGGTGTTGGAGGCACTTATTATCCTACCGCCGCTGATGATCCTGGGTTAGTCCCAAGCAAGGTAAAGGTTGTAACCGTTCCCACTCAGCCGGCTTTCCCCGGAAGAGAGCTAAGCGTAGGCAATGAGCCGGGCGGTACCGAAGGTAAACACAGTGCACCCCTGCAGGGTTAAATCTTTTCGAAAAGTCGTGTCCACGGTTACGGACAACTTGGGAAAGGACGATAAGACCATAGAATAACTTTAACGGAATGATTAAAAACTGGGTACTAAAGGTACTGCTCAAGAATGCAAGGTTGACTTCCTCGAGGGTGATTCGAGGAGGTGCCTTTGTAGAAAAGGTACATTGGTGATGATGGTGGTTGATGTTGAGAAAGGTGATCAAATAAAAGAGTTACTTCTTACCCCTTTTGAAAATACTCTGAATAGTCGATGCCATTGAGTTATGTTTTCATAAATAAAACCAGCTTTATGCAAAACAGCCATAAAACTTTGAAAGCCTCATCGAGCTAAAGCTCTTTATATAATCTTGCGAGTTCGTCGAATTCAACGTCGTTTGTTTTGTTTCAGAGGAGGACATCACCGACCTCGAAGGTGGTTTCTTTGTGGACGTCGATGAGTAGTCTGGTGTTCCCAGGTGGCAGCTTGGAACATCCCGGAACAGCTGGCGCTTGAATGTTTATCTGTAGGCCTCTTAGGCCATAATTTGGATCTTGTTGTCTAGAACAACCTAATTCGCTTCCGCATGTTGTAATGTTGGGTCTGTGACCTCTGGTTGTAATTTGCTGTCTTTCTCTATTATAAGAGTGAACTATAATGATTTGTGTCGTAGAGTCTGTGATGTGCCAGTTGTTCCACAAGTCTTGATCTCTCTATTATGCTTTGATAGTTGTGCCTGTGTTAAGGCATCAATCGGGGTGTTGCGTTACCGATGATCAATTCTGAGCAACGCCTGCCAAAGGTTTTGGCCGGGGATTGGTAAACCCGTAACCTCCGGTTGTATCGCTTAACCGGTAACACACAGCATCACTGTATAGCAGTCGGGTCGGGGCGCCACATCCAGAGGCGGCGGCGGTGGAGGAGGAGGAGGACACTCCGGTGTTCGAGGAGGATGAGATCTCCTCTGACAGTGGCTCCGGCACCTGGGACGCAATCCGCGATGGAAAGCGACCCGCCCTGTTTAAGGTAAGCGACCGCTCTTTTTACTATGTATTTGCTTGGTTTTACTCTATTAGCTACTTATTTAGCTAGGTTTTGCTCTGTTAGCTATTTATTTAGCTAGGTTTTGCTATGTTTGCTATGTTTGCTCTGTTTTGCTCTGTTTTGCTCTGTTAGCTACTTATTTAGCTTGGTTTGCTCTGTCGGCGACTTATGTAGCTTGGTTTTGCTCTGTTAGCTGCTATGTATTTGCTCTGTTTAGCTACTTTTAACAAAGATTATTCGTTGTGTCAAAGGCTTGGTGGATGCTTGGTGACGATGCTGCTGCCGTGAAGACCTAGGAGCGGGGCTCCGTACACGGTGTCGTCACCAAGAGCAGTATATTTTGTGCAGCAGGATGAAGATAGTCGATGATCATCTGGCGGCCGTGAAGACATAGGAGCAGAGCTCTAGCCATGCGCACCGATGAACTTTTGTAAAGCAGGGCGGACATGAAGACGGTGATGACCGGACGGCCATCTAGTCGCATGGAGCGGGGCTCCATCGACGGCACAACACGTCACCGTGTTTTTTTGTTTTCCTATAACCCTTATTAGAAACGGTGATTAGCAAAACTTTGTGTCCAATGTTGAACATATCAGCAACGATCTAATATAACAACCGTTGCCCATGTTAGGGCCAATGGTTAATCACCTCCGTTGCCACTGAGCTCTTCACATCAGTCACAGGGGCGGGGACGCGGACCCTTTCTCCATTGCCGATGGTTTTTTTGGCCCGTTTCCGATGTGTCGTTCTGTACTAGTGATTGTTCCCAACAAAGACTCTTCCCTTGTAACAGGATCCCAGCATTTAGTGTGTGATTTACTTTTTCGTCAGGTTCAATTGCCAACTGTGTGAGAAGAGTTTGGCAATGCTGATCATCCTTGTAAGATTCTTCCACTTCTGTAATCCACTTTGGAGTGAGCACAGAAATAGCTAACAGATGATGTGGCTTTCTAGACAGAGTATCAGCAACAATATTTTCTTTTCCTTTCTTTTACTCCAATAGAAATCGAGATCCATGAGCTTGATCATCAGTTTGTGTTGTATGGTGGTTGCAACTCTTTGATATGTCATGAACTTAAGACTCTGCTGGTCCATTCGTATGATGAGCTTGTGTCCAACGAAATAATGTCGCCGACGCTTGATAGATTCAATGATGGCCAGAGCCTCTTTTTCATAAGTGGACATAGCAGCATTTCGAGGACATAAGGCAGCACTGTAGTAAGCTAGAGGTCGACCTTCCTGCATCACCACTGCACCCAAACCCAAACCGGAGACATCTGTTTCCAAAATAAATGGCAATTCGAAATTTGGGAGTGCCAGAACTGGTGTTGTCACCATTGCTTCTTTTAAAGCTTGCAAGGCAGAGTCATGCTCAGTCTGCCACTGAAAATTCCCCTTTTTTAGCATATCATGCAAAGGTCTACATATTAGACCGAATCCCTTGATAAATCTCCTATAATAGCCGCACATACCCAAAATGCGTCTCAGCTGAGTTACATTATTTGGTACTGGCCAGTCAGCTATTGCTGCTATCTTTGCTGGATCGGTAGCAACTCCTTTGCTTGATATGATCTGGCCTAAGTACTCAACTTGGGGTTTAGCAAAACTGCACTTTGATAACTTAACCGACAGTTTGTTATCTTGCAATTTTGAAAGCCAGCGCTAAATGTTCCACATGTTCTTTGCTAGTTTTGCTATAAATGAGGATATCATCGAAAAATACTAGAATGAACTTCCCTAAGTGCAAAAATTGAATTCATTAATGATTGAAAAGTTCCAGGTGCATTTGATAAACCGAAAGGCATTACCAGATATTCATAGTGGCCTGAATATGTCCAAAATACAGTCTTAGGAATATCCTTAGTGTTCATCCTAACTTGATGATATCCTGACCTTAAATCGAGCTTTGTGAATATAGTTGCACCATGGAGTTCATCAAGAAGGTCTTCAATTATAGGGATTGGAAACTTGTTCTTTACTGTGATAGCATTTAACTTTCTGTAGTCCACACATAGTCTACAGGAATGATCCTTCTTTTTCACTAAGATGATGGGAGAAGCGAATGGGCTTGTACTTGGCTGAATTACTTTTCCTTTCAGCAGCTCTTTTATTTTCTTCTCTAGCTCTTCTTTATGCTTGTGTGGCACTCTATAGGGTATGGTGTTTGGTGGAATAGCATTGTCCACCAATGGAATTGTGTGGTCACATGCTCGTTCAGGAGGTAGTGTTGTTGGTTCTTGGAAAACATCAGCAAACTGTCGTATCACAATATCAATCTCTTCCGGAATATCACTTCCGTGTTGGTCACTTTTGTTGATCAGGTGAATGACATAGCCAACAAATCCTTTTGATATCAATCGATCAACTTCCGGAGCATCAATTTCCAGTGCATTTGTCAATTTTTCGCATGCTGGAATTGAAATGTTGTGTTCCCCATCTTTCCTTTGCAATAGCTATCTGTCTTTGTAATCGAATCCAATAGGATTGTGTTTGGACAGCCAGTCACAGCCCAGTACCACATCATACCCAGGTAAGTCTAGGATTCTGAAGGAGTTATTGTACTTTTGATCATCCATGACAAAATCTGTGTCTGGAATAAATGCGCCAGACCACAATTTTCCACCACCAGCAACTGCCACTTCCTGAGCTTGATATTTAATGATTTCACAGTTTGTTTGGAGAGCAAATGCTAGATTCATGAATGTAGATGAACTTCCTGTATCCATCAGTGCCACTGCTGTTTTACCACCAATCCTCATTTGTATGCAAATTGAATTAACACTGGGTGAGAGGGCGTTGAGTGAGATATGCATGCAGTCACTAGTAGGAAAACGCCTACTGCTGGCGGACGCTTTTGCGCTACCGCTGGCGAACAGCCGCCCGCCAGAAATGAATACGCTAGTGGTACTTGTTACGCCAGTGGTAAGCCTTCGTGCGCACGCCAGCGGTAGATTCGATAGCGCTGGCGGGCACGGCATCTGCCAGCGGTAAGTGAGCAGGCCCGCCAGCGGTAGTCGTCGCTGGTTTGGGGTTCAGGGTGCTATGTACGCCAGCAGTAAGCCTCCGTGTCCGCCAGCGGTATAATTTTGTAGTATTTTGTTTTTCTAGAAAATTGTATTCTAGCAGTATATCCAGTATAAATACAGTATATTCAGGTAGAGTCGACCAAAACAACAGGAATATAGACAATTCCACATACAAATGACCAAATTGTTGGTTCATCACATGCATTACAAACCATAGTAGCCAAGTTATACAAAAAGTTGTCATACACAAATACATCTTGTTTTTCTCGATAGGATAAATCACAAAGTTTTGAAAGCAACTACTTATATAGACTAAAATCACATAGAAGATAGAGAACCACAATGTCTAAGAGAGGGCGCGATGAAGTTGGTTTTCGATCATCCGGTTCTTGCTCTCTTTCAGTGGTTTCAAGTGCCTATCTTCCGCCTCCTCCTTAAGTACTCTCCCACTTCTTCATCTGTATACACAAAAGACAAATAAAAATGTTAGGCAACTAAATTGTTCACATGTCGTGCAGAAATATGCAAAGTAGACACAAATAAACTAAGCCAACTCAAAAGCATGCCTCATCGAGAACACTACTGATGTGCCTATAGTCTTTCTTCACATCACTACCCACGTCGAGATAGAAGGCAAACGACTCTTTAGGGTACAGAACGATGAGGGTGCCGTCTCGGTTACTGCACAAAACAATGAAAAGAGACCATCATTCTCACTTATGCAAATTTAACGATGAAAATGTACGAAAAGATGTTATGGCGGCTAGGTAATGACTTACTTGGGAAAGTAAGGCATGAGAAATATGTTCTTGGTACTATTCGCCACGAAGACATCTTCGATGAACTTTGTCACGCGTGTCCTACCCATAGTGGTGTTCACGAAGCAGTCGGACATGTAGAAGGGGTCGATTATCATGATGTCCGGGTATTATCATTAATGAGCCGGTGCGCCATACTTAGCACAAACAGGCGGACCATGGATCGGTGGAGTGCTTTCATGTGGTACATGTCAAAGATGTCATCAAATCTCACAAAGAGCATGTCTCCGGGGGTTTCATCGAGAAATCCCATATGCTTTGGTACCTTTGCTATGTAAAGCGGGTATACGTGACGTGATTCTCTGAGAAGTTTGTTCTCAGAATAAAGAAGACTTTGATGGAGCATCCTCATGTCCCCAGACAAACAACAGGACCACTTCGGCGGCATGATCGGTTTAGCCATCACATGAGTAGTATGCCAGTCGGGGATGGTTATCCTGTCGTGAACTCGGCGCGACTTACTCTTAGACCCCAGCACCGGCTGGCTCATGGACTCATCAAGGGCACGTTTCTTGCTATTTTTCGGTCCCATCTTCTTATGCTGCTTAACTAACATCTATTTGAGCACATCATTCAGTGTGCCCTGGCTGGGACTGTCAAATGGATGACAAGCTTCATGCGTTGGTTGAGAATAGAATAGACGCTTAGTGCAATTATATTTCTCAGAGAGATTAGGCACGGGACTAATCAGCATCAGATCACGGTCAGGTTGATCAAGAGGACTAACGTCATTCAAATAATTGAGAAAGTCATTGGGTCATCATCACCATTGATGTCCTCTTTCGCGGGCTCAGCTAGTGGATTGGCCTTTTCTTGGCTTGGCGCCGACCCGTCGACCGGTGTTGGATCTGGAGTGGTGATAGGAGGGTCCAAATGAATTAGTGCTTTTGGCCATAGCAGGGGCCAAATCAACCATTGCTCTAGGTTTAACTCGCTTTCGGCTTCGAGGGGTTGAGATGGAGGATCCAAATAACCACAACCCGGGAACACCCGAGCCAATGAAATATTATGAACTTCATCAGAAATAGGCCGTTGTGATGGATGCGGCTAAGTGGTGTCATGATTGTTGCTTGTGCCACTTCCTTCAGCTCACCGTTCAAAAGTAGGAGCAATGTGCATCTCGTCTGGTCGGCCTGCTCACCGTTCAAAGTAAGGTGTTAGATAAGGCGCCATGCAAGAATAAAGTAATATATAATTAACATGGTTAAATTACCGTGAGGGCGTTGAGCTCGTCTAATGGCGACGGACCGGGACGGCCCCCGGCGTGCAAGAGATGGAAGGGCTGCTACGAGCCGCGATGCCATGTACGATGTTGGCGGCTGGCGTTTGTTCGTCCCTGTCAGGATTAGGGTTGGCGGCTGGCGTTCGTTCGTCCCTGTCAGGATTTGGGTTGGCGGGCGGCACATTGATGGAGTTGCTGCTGGCTAAGATGGGAAAGCTGGGAACGGGGGAGGTCCTTTCCCCCGCCCCCCCTCAATCCAACTCCTAAACGACTCATACATGGTCGGAAGGATGGTCGGAAGGATGACTGTGAGTGCCTTTGACACTGCGTTGTCGATGGTGGCCTGCATATTTGTTTCCTCAACCGCCTTCCTATTCTGACGCTCCTCCTTGGACTCGGGGTAGTAATGTGACTTTCTGTGACTGACCCCGGCCCCGACCACCTGGCCACGATGCGGCGGAAGTGTCACCAGAAAATTCTTTGTCTTGTTCATCGCCCTGTGAAAAGAGGTGTCCCACGGGGCCTTCGTCACAGACGATGAGTCGCTTTGAGAGTGAGCAAGTTGTTCTTCCTCCAGATATTTCTTCTCAAGTGCCTTGACCTTAGCGTTCAAGAGAAGTTCCCCTTTATTTTTGGGATCTTCCCTGTAATGGGATCTGATAAATCGTCTCGCCAACGGGTCGGTGATCTTGGCATAGGGGTCATCCCAAGTCCTTTTTTTGTCCTGCTTTGCCCAAACATCCTCCGCCCCGTCGTATCCACGACATCCGAGATTGTGGGGACCTATATTCTTAGAATGCATCTCTTTCCCCCACTTGGATAGCGCCTTCGTCGAAGCCAGGCCTTGTTTCTCCTTGAAAATCTTGAAGTCTTCTTCTGGAATGGAGGGCCACTTGGTGTGGATCTTATCGAAATCGTCACCATTAGCAGGGCCTTTCTCACTTTTGATTTCCAAGTTGCATAGGCTTTGGTGAACTTTCCGAGTGCGTATGTGTTTACCAGATTGTTCTTGATATCATTGTCCTCGTAGTCTTCCGGGAAATTGTATTTTACGTGCAATTTGGAAATAAGGTGTGCGGCCACATGTGAGTTCTCCTTATCCCTTATGTTCTCCTGGTTAATGTTGCCGAAGTCCCGCACAATGCATCCCAAGGCTAAGCCGTACCCTTTTGCATATTTTTTTGGCTATGTAGGAGCACCACTGGCGGGGTTCACCTCCGTAAATGCCAGTCGGCCGGTAGCGAGCCTGTTTGGGCGCCTTGGCTTACATTGACGCTGGGATCCGCCAGCAGATGAGGTCTCGTTGCCACCTGCTTCACCACCAGATGTGGTCTCGTTGCCACCTCTGCCGCCACCAGATGTGGTCTCGTTGCCACCTCCGCCGCCACCAGATGTGGTCTCGTCACCAGAAGTGTCCTCCGCCATCTCATCGTCGGCATCCACCGTCTCGGGGTCGATTGACTGCCGAACCATCATCAAATAGTTATCCTCTATCGGCTCCTTGCCTCCATTCCGAGAAGTCCCGGCCTCCATATTGTCAGCCATCTTCGCACAAAATACAAAAAGTCGTAGTTAGTAAAACAACTATAAGGAAAAATAATTCACTTGGGGTGGTGATAAAAAGTTTGCATATACCCATGAGACCATTTGAGATTTCCAAAATTTCAGTTACTCCATATGTCATAATTTTAGCAAGTCATGCCAAAATTCACGAAATTTTTTGGCATGACCTTTGCTAAAATTATGGCATATGGAGTACCCAAATTTGCCGGAATGAACTCAAGGGTCTCTCGGGGTACCTGCAGACATTTCATACACAAAGGCTACATTTTTTCATACACAAGGGCCACCACGACCACGACCACACAAGGGCCACCATCACCACGACCATCACCACGTTTACAAGGCCGCAATCGCAATCACCATCACCACGACCATCACCATGGCCACAAGGCCGCAATCGCAGCCACCATCACCACGACCACGGCCGTTGACACAAATATGTATCATCTCACCTGAAACTGAACGACGATGTAGAGCTCCTTCTAAACTTCCTGCATACAACAAAACAATTTGAATTAATAATTTGAATATAAACTAAACCCTAATTTGAAACCCTAATTCCTAAAACTTTAAACTCTATTTTCTAAAAACTTGAAAACCTTGTTCCTAATTTGAAACCCTAGTTCCTAATTTCAAACCCTAATTCCTAAAAGTTGAAACCCTGGTTTCTAAAAATCTGGGCTGGGCAAACCCACAAACACCTTGTGGGCGCGCTCGGGGCCGTAGATGCGGGAGGCGCGCCGGCCGTGGACAGGGGCGCTCAGGGCAGCGTGGGCGAGAGAGGAGAGCTCGGCGGCGCGGGCGCTCGGGGCTGTCGACATGGGGGACGCGTCGGCCGTGGACGGGGGGCGCGCCAGCCGTGGATGTGGGCGCTCAGGGCGGCATGGGCGCGAGAGGAGAGGAGAGGAGAGGAAGGCGGCGCGGGCGCTCGAGGCCGTCGACGCGGGGGACGCGCCGGTCGTGGACGGTGGCGCGCCGGCTAGGGATGTGGGCGCGGCGTGGGTGCGAGAGGAGAGGAGGGCGGCATGGATGCGAGAGGAGCGGGCGGCGTGTGGGCAGAGCAGGCGGCGGCCGGCGGCGAATCGGAGCTGGGGGGCGGCGGGCTGAGAGCTGGGGGTGGCGGGCAGGAGAGCTGGGGGCGGCGGGCGGGAGAGTGGGAAATTTGGGTGGTGTGTGGGCGCGCGAGGAGAGGAGAGAGAAGGGGGCCGGCCGGGTGTTATTTTTTCAGGCTACCTTACCGCTGGCGGACACCAAGCGTCCGCCAGCGGTACTATGTTAATTTAGTTTTTTGTTTTTTCCTTTATCTTTTCAAATATATTTTTGCATTTAAAAACACAACTACAAATAGTACAATTTTTTTTTTTTTGCATTAGTACCTTTTTCAAATTATTTTTATAAATATCATTTTTCTTTTTCTAAGTGTCAAAAATGATCTTTTTTGTGAACCAAGTACATAAAATACGGTGCAAAATGGTACTCATCTAACTCTCACAAATATTAGTCCACATTTGATGGATAATCCCCAAGTATTAGCAATTTTTTTAATTTCTATCTTATTTCGCCTAGTTAAATGAGTTATGCTGATTTCCCAAAATTAATCCAAATTTGATGGGGAAGGCGGAAGAACGGGTCGGAGCTGGGCTGACTAACGGGGGCGAGGGGGGGTGGCCAGCGACGGCCGGCACGGCAAGCGGCGGTGGGAGCGACCCAGAGCTGCGGCGAGAAAGGGGATCTAGCGAGAAAGGAGAGAGAGTGGCGTGTGTGGTGGGGAGTGTGTGCGTGCGTGGTGGGTTCAAGAGTGCGTGTGTGAGTTGTGTACGTGGGTGTCTTCGTGGGCCGTTGGATCACCGGGATTGACGGCTCGGATCGATATTTCGGCGTTATATTTCGGCGCGGTATAATCGCTTTCCACGACGGTCAAAATGGCCACCACGGCTATTTGTTGAAAGGGGTCGAATTTTTGAAAACTATCGACGGTTTTGTGATATAACCACTATTTGTGTACCTTAAAATGATTTTTGTAAAAATTTCAGAGCAAACTATCACACACTTGTAGTTCAAATTTGAATTATTTTCGAAAAATCGGCATTAAGTCGTTTAAATAGGCGAAATTAGGTAAAAACTGAGAAAATTACTAATATTTCTCTTTTATCAATCAAATATGGTCTACTTTGTGTGGATATTGGATGGGTGTCATTTTGCACCATATTTGTTGTACTTGCTTCACAAAAAAAATCATTTTTAACATTAAAAAAATGATATTTATAAAAATAATTTGAAAAAACTGAGTTCTGCAACATTGTTTGCCATACCAAGGTACACCTATGTGTCAAATATGGGCACATTATCACAAACCATGCCACAGAAATGATCATATCTAGCTCATTTGAACCGAAACTCATACATGTTTATAGATGATTGATCTTTTTGTGAATAAGTTTTTTGAAAACTTTGTAATAACTCAAGTTTATCATTTTTTCTATCAACTACTACACATAAGAGGACTTCATGCCAAAGGATTTCATTTTTGAGTATTTTTTCACTTTATTTGATTTTTTTTGAAAAAATGGTCAAAATGGCCACCACGGTTATTCGTCGAAAGGGGTCGAATTTTCCAAAACTATCGACGGTTTTGTGATATAACCACTAGTTGTGTACCTTAAAATGATTTTTGTAAAATTTCCAGAGCAAACTATCACACACTTGTAGTTCAAATTTGAATTTCTTTCGGAAAATCGGCATAAAGTCGTTCAAATAGGCGAAATTAGGTAGAAACTGAGAAAATTACTAATATTTCTGTATTATCTATCAAATATGGTCTACTTTGTGTTGATATTGGATGGGTGCCATTTTGCACCATATTTGTTGTACTTACTTCACAAAAAAGTCATTTTTAACATTTAAAAAATAAAAAATGATATTTATAAAAATAATTTAAAAAAACTTAGTTCTGCAACATTGTTTGCCATACCAAGGTACACCTATGTGTCAAATATGGGAACATTATCATAAACTATGACACATGATTTCATTTTTTGAGTATTTTTTCACTTTATTTGATTTTTTTTTTGAAAAAATGGTCAAAATGGTGTACTTCCGATACCGCTGGTGGACGGAAATGGTGTCCGCCTGCGGTAATATAATTTCCTGCTTTCAGCTGGTACCGCTGGCGGGCGCGCCAAACCGTCCGCCAGCGGTACTTTAATTAATTACCGGTTGTTGCTGCTCTAGTGGCTCCTCTGATTGCTGCTCATCAGGTTCAGGATCAGAGGTGTTTGTTTCTTCACCCACCAATAAGTTAATTACCGGTGCTTGCTTGCATTTACGTCCTAGAAACCATAAATCTGAACATCTCCAACACTTAGCTGGTTCTTTTGCTCGTTGTGTTGTTGTTTGTTGCTTAGGATCACCATGACTTGCTTGTGCACGATTGTTATGCTGAAAAGGTTTGGGATTTGAGCTTGAAAACTGGCTGAAATTCTTTCTTGCCTGATTACCCATTTCCATATCAACTGCCATCCAATAAGCCTCACTTAGAGATGCAGGGGGAAGAGGACGCAACTAGTATTTTATAGAGGAACGAAGGCCGTTGACATAGCACTTGACAAACCATGCTTCTGTCAAGGTATGGTTTTCATCTTGGACATCAGCCATGAGATCTTCAAATTGATCTGTATAATCTGCCACTGATAGTGTATTTTGCCGAAAAGAGTTGAACCTCTCTGTTAAATCATAGGATCCAGCTAGCGAGAAACGGTTAAGAATTTCTTCAGTAAATTTAGGCCATCCGATTGGTTTTGTCAGCAATTTGGAATGATGTAACCATACATCAGCTCTGCCAATCACATAGACTTGAGCCAAAGAGAATTTGTATTCTTCCAACACTCCTGCCATCTGGAAGTTTTTGTTACACTGCCTGATCCAGCCTCCTGGGTTTTAGCCGTCGAAACGTGGAAAGTCTATTCGAGGTCCTTTAGTGATTGACTTCAGAAACTGGTTCCTCATGTCTTGCTCAAAATCCCTACAGAATGCTTTTCATTCACGCCTCCCAAATCGCATGAGCAATAGGTCTTACGTGTAAAGGATCATGTATCCATGATTCAAAATTTCCTTGCCACGCTACATGAAACAGATTTCCGGACGTCCATAGAAAGATTATTGCTAACTGCCCAAAGTGAGAAGCAAAAATGTTCTGATAAAGACGTTCTTCAGTAATATCATCATGACTTTCGAAATCATGTGCGGTAGCAATACCAAACCAAATACGACGAGTAGTGGGATCCTGAGCTAAGCCTTGGCTAAACCTGGGAAATCTTAATTCCATAATGCCTTTCAAATCCTCCTAGCCACTATCCTACTGCAATAATTCTCGCTAAGAAGAATGCCCATGTTGTGGCAATTCCACCCAGAAGGTAATGGGTTACTTCCAGTGTGGGACATAATTTCATGGTGTTCCCCTTTGTCGAACCCTGGAGGAGCAGTTTTCGGTCTTGGTCCAACATGAACTGGAGGTGGCACTTGCTTCTGAGCGAATGCACACTGGCGGGTAAGTTCCTTTTCTTTAGCCAGTCTCTGCTCCAACTCAACTGTCAAAGCAGTTTTGTTTGCTTAATCATGCTGTTGTTGCTGATTCAGGGTAGGAGAACGTTGCCCTGCCGTGGTACTTGTTTCTGGAGGTCTTTGTTGCTGTGGAGGTACTTGTTCTTGTTGCTGCTTGATGGACTTAAGTAAATCTCCCATAGATGTCATTTGCAAGTTCATGTTTGCCACTGATGACTCCATGTTTTCCAATAAACCCACGAAACTGTCTTGCTTTGTGCGTAAATGCTGCAATTCCTGACTGACTTCCTCCAATTCAGCACGAACCTCAGTAGAGGTCTTTGTTGCTGTGGTGGTACTTGTCCTTGTTGCTACTTGATGGACTTAGGTAAATCTCCCATAGATGTCATCTGCAAGTTCATGTTTGCCACTGATGACTCCATGTTTTCCAATAAACCCACGAATCTGTCTTGCTTTGTGTGTAACTGCTGTAATTCCTGCCTGACTTCCTCCAATTCAGCACGAACCTCAGTAGTAGCCTGACCTTTTGCTTGCACCTCGTCCTTCAAGGACAACAACTCTACGAGTTCAGACTCGTCCAAACTCGCCTTGCTCTTCCCCATCTCCTTGATCTTCGAGTCTTGAAGAGGAATTTTACACTAACAAAAGTTAGCAACCGGAGTCGAAATCTAATCCAGCCGTCGCCCAAAGAAACACCGCCGAAAGGTACACGGATTTGCTCGTTCGCCGGAATATTACGACCACAGGAGTGTCCTGTAGCAACCGCGTTTGTTGATGTCAGCAAAATTAGTACCCGAATTTTGCCACGCTGCCGCCTGTCCGCCTGCGAGAAGAACCCGCCTCCACGCGCCGCCTTGAGTCAAACACCGCCCCCACACGCCGTCGAGACAAGATTTCTACCGCTGCCGAAGTAAGAAGAAGAGAGCAAAGGGATTTTACGGAGTGGATCCAACCTATTGATGCTTCATCGCCGCCGCCGCCAAGGAATAGACTGGGAATCTGATACCAATTGTCATGCCTAGACTAGATAGTTCACGACAAGTAATAGCAATTCACAGAGAAATCAAAGGAAATCACAGAGTATAGCTAGGGATTCTATATTATTCCAGATACGAATCTCTGGGCTATATAGACCAATCAATCAATTAGAATCGACCGTCAGCTCTCCTCCTTATCCCTTGCTACAGTTCCCCGAGGCGAAAAGGAGGTGACCGCTAGGCGAGAGTTCGCCGGTGAGTCTGCTGCTCCCCTCCGCCTCCGGTCGCCGGTTTTCGGCGCCGCGAGGTTGGGGGGAGCCTCGGCTCCGTCCGTGCGAGTAGTTTAGGCCCTAGGGTTTAGGTGTGCGTGCCCGTTTGGCGTCGCCGGTGACGGTGGCGGTGGCGCTGATGTTTTCGGCGTCGTCCTCCCCCTCCTTTCCCCGTTCCGGCCTCGTTGCCGGGAGGTAGTGGAGGTGGTTCGTCGGGCGTGGTTCTCCGTCCGTGCTTCTCCGGTCGGCCGTGGCGGCGAGGGGAGGAGCTGGCGGAGGTCGGCGTCCCGGTTTTGTTGCAGGTGGCTCTAGTGGTTTTCCTTTTCGACGTTCCTGCTCTGGATGGCCATGGTGGACAGGGGAGCAGCGCCAGGAGGTGGTGCGGGGCTGGCGGTGGTGGACCTAGGCGACGCGGCGCCGGCTGGATGTGTGGCGGAAGCGGGGAGCGGGAGCCGTGGTCGTTCTCGTTCAACGAGTCTCGGTTCCGTCGCCCGGCGGCGGACGGCTTCTGCGGCCTTCTACATGCTGGAGCGGCTCCTTCCTCCCGGCGGTTGGAGGTACGGCGGCGTCGCTGATGCCTAGGTGCTTGGGGATCGATTTTGGATCCGTCTGTGTCTTCTTCGTTTCCTCAGGGTGCTCTCTGCACTTTTCGGGGTCCTCTTTGTAATTTATGTTTTCCTTTGGACCTTTTTGTAAAAGTGAGCTGAGCTGTCTGAATATATGCGTCGGATCCTCCTCAAAAAAAGAATCTCTGGGCTATATGTTGGATACATGTCAAAAGACAGTTCTTAGAAGATTGGATGCTGATCCCGAGCTGAGCAGAACCATAGTAGTACTATATATGAAAGTTGGTGGACTCCTCGCCCAGTCCCGCCATCCACGTCACCCGGAAAACGACGTCCGTCCGATCGCGCCCACCGACGGCCCTGACCGCTTTAGAAATCGTGCGTACTGTAGCACTGGAGTTTTAGCCAATCACAACACGTGCACGAATTTTGGCGCTGCCAAGTTTGCAAAAACAGACACACAACGCGAGAAATTAACCCGCAGTCCAGATTCTAACACGGCAAGGGACCTGATTGTAAATCCAACAAAAACGCGGACTTTTTTGCAAGAATACCCCGCAGAATCCCCCTCCCCGTCTCTCCCTCCCCGCGCGACGGCGCAGTCGCCGCCCGCGCCGACGCGCTCCGCCGCCCCTCCCCGACCAAATCGATCCCGCCGGCGTGCTCCGCCGTCGCGCGGTCTCCATCGTCGCTGAGTCGCGCGTGCTGGGATGCCCGACGCGCTCCGGATTCGCCGCCACCGCGCTCGGCATCCTCCGCATCCGGCCGCCGCTCGCCGAGCTCGATTCCGGCGACCATTTGGTCCGCGCCGACGCCCAGTCGACTCCCCGCGATGACAGAGCCGCCGTGGGTTCCTCTCTGCCGCTGAAATGTGGGACCCACCGTCAGAATTTTCATCTTTTTCGTTGGTTCCTCTCTTCCGCTGACTTGTGGGACCCAGTGTCAGAATTTTCATCTTTTCCTAAAAATTCGACAAATGAATTCAAATTTAGAAATTCAATATCTTTTGGTCTGTTATTCAGAAAAATGCGTACAACATACCAAAATGTCAAAAAAAAAAACCTATATATTTCAATCAAATTCATGCATATTTAAACAACTTCCAATCGTTCTTTTATAGGACCTCTAAATCAGCTATTTACTGTAATTACGAGTTTTTGAATATTTCAACTTCGTAAATATTTATCTGTAATCTAAATGGACTTTTCGTAAATATGGACTCCGTTTCAACAAATGTACACCAAACATATTTGAATATTTTATATTGTGAATGCTTGCAGAAAAAAGGAAATTGAAGTATTCTTATAAATACCTATTGGAAAAATATGGACAATACATCAAAATGCTCACAAAAATAAATGCGCTCCCCCTCATTATGTGGCGTTAAATTTAAAAAATGCTCACAATAATATATTTCCTTTGATTATGCTATCAAAAAAATATATAGCAGCATGGAACCATATTTTGTCAACTCAAATTATTTAACATATTCAAAGATAACAAAACTTAACTCCCATCGGGAAAATATGGAAGAAATATCAAAATGACCACAAAAAAAAAATGCTGCCAAATTACGACATACTGCAAACATGTTTTCATATTTCAATTCCATTAATATTTGTAGGATATACAAATTAAATTTCCCCTAACTATAGAATAAATTTAGAAAACCCTCACAATAATATATTCCCTTTGATTATGCTGCAAAATAAAAAAAATACCAACATGTAAACATATTTTACCAATGTGGGACCCAACGTCGTAATTTTCAACTTCTCGAAAAAATCCAGAAATTGATTCAAATTTACAAATTCAATATCTTTTGTTCTGTTATTCAGAAAAATGTGTTCAACATACCAAAATGTCAAAAAAAAATAATATATATATTTGCATCAAATTCATGCATGTTTAAACAACTTTCAACCGTTCTTTCATAGGACAGCTAAATCAACTATTTACTGTAATTAGGAGTTTTTGAACATTTCAATTTCGTAAATATTTGTCTGTAATCTAGACGGACTTTTCGTAAATATGAACTCCGTTCCAACAAATATACACCAAACATATTTGAATATTTTATATTGTGAATACTTGCACACAAAAAAATGGAAATTGAAGCATTTTTATAAATACCTATTGTAAAAATATAGGTAATACATCAAAACACTCACAAAAATAAGTGCACTTCCTCTCATTATGTGGCGTCAAATTTAAAAAGTACTCACAATAATATATTCCCTTTGATTATGCTGTAGAAAAAAAAACATAGAACCATATTTTATGAACTCAAATTACTTAACATATTTATAGATAACAAAACTTAACTCCCATCGGAAAAATATGGAAGAAATATCAAAATGACCGAAAAAAAACCTATTTACGACATATTACAAACATGTTTTTGTATTTCAAATCCGTTAATATCTGTAGGAAATAAAAATTTAATTTCCCCTAACTACAGAATAAATTTAAAAAAAACTCACGATAATATATTTCCTTTAACTATGCTGTAAACTTAAAAAAAATTATAACAACATGGAACCATATTTTACCAATTCAAACTATTTAACATATTTAAAGATAACAGAACTTAACTTCACCTAACTATGTACCTACATTTTAAAATACTTTATTACGTTAATATTTGAAAAAAAAACATACTAACTTCTTTAAATTATGAATTGAATTTACTAAATGCTCATAAAATGTATTTCCTCCGATTATAGAGTCAAATTAATACCAAGGGATTTCAATAAATTCCAACGGATTTCATTGCCACAAACTTCTTTCAAATTCACAACTTCTCAAACCTACACAAATTTTAAATATGCACATTACCAAATTTAAATTTCATTTACTCCACAAGCGCGGCATTGCCGCGCCCATTTCCCTAGTAAGTAGCTTATAGGTTTCGATAACGGAAACATAACAGAAACCTAACGGTACAGTAAAGTAACGGATACAACGGCGACGCGTGTGAGCCGTTGGATGCCGACAGTACTTCATCCTCGCCTTCGGTTAACTGAAAACTTGTCAATGGCAGGAACATGCCTAACAACCGGCAACTGCGGACGGTGAACTGGTCACGGCGTGGTCGACCTTTGCCTCAGTGTCCGGCTCTGACCGAAGAAGGGGGCCACACTGTCATCATCACCCTGGAGAACCGCGCGTGAGGAGGCCAGGAGGCCGGGGACAACTGGGCTGCATGGACGGCACGGGAGCCGCACCGGCGGCCGCTCCGGCGGAGGTCGAGCTCGACACCAGGGCCTGGCTCCGAGAAAGAGAAGATGGGGGCGGCACATGGGTCCGGCTCAAGAAAGATCATGGAGGCCGAGGACGACTCCGGCGTCCGGCTCCGACTCAGGCGTCCGGCTCTAGCGAGGACAGAATGGTAGGCGAGCTTCTCCATTTCCCCGACCCTTAAGCTTCCTCCAGCCGGAGTCGTGATCCTCGACGTGCTCTTGCAGAACGCGATGGATGGTGCGGAGCCGCGGAGAGAGTTGCAGTCGTAGGTGCTGTTGCAGTTCAAGGGCTGCCAGTTTATCTCTTGGGCAACGAATTCATCCGAGCCACTAACGCTGCTGAGTTATTTTTTTTTTTTTTTTTTGAACGAGAGGAGTACAAACTAGCGTACAATCAGAGGATACAAACAGAAAGAACAAACGCAGATTCATACAGAAGATGCCCAGCTAAAAGCACTACAGCAGCAACGAACTGCTGAACCACCAGAGCTCCTCTACGCCGACGATCACCGGAGAAGAAGAGATCAAACCTCGAACCGCCTGGAAGAGGGAGGACCTCCAACGTTGAAGAAGACCGCATGATCCACTCGCCGCAAGCGACGAGATCTTAACGATGAACATGCACGGCCAAGCCACCCCCACGACCAGCTCCAGCATCACCTGCCGCCGGGGCGGTCAAGCCGTGCCAGAACCACCTCCACCGCGCCATCCTTCCCAGCGCCAGAGCCAAGCACCAAACCTCTCCGCTCCGGAACTCCACCTCCCAGCAACTCCTCCCCTCTCAAGATGGCAGTTTTCCCCGTGGGGGCGGGTACCCGCGGGTATTTACCCGTTAAGAATCGGGGATGGGGAGCAAATTGCCCCCACGGGGATAGCGGGGCGGGTACCCGTTAGCTTAACGGGGCGGGGACGGGTGGAGAAATCCCCCCATGGAGCCTCCACGGGGACCCGGGACCCACCTGTCAGTGTAACAGACTACTGTAAGATACACCCAAAAAACCCTAGCCTTTCAACACCCGCTCCACGCTCCGTAGATCCCAGGACCTAGCCGCCACGAACCACAACTCCAACCACGCACCGCTCCTGTCCTGCCTCAACCCTCCTCGTTCCTCTCGATCTCCCTGCCTCCACGACTCGAATCGGCGGCCGCCGCCGGCGCACCCCATCCGACCTTCCCTTCCGTCAATCGTGAGGAGTGTGGGAACAGCCGACGGCGCCGCGCTCCGCTTCTCGCCTCCACACGCGGCAGGGAGCAGCAGCTAGGTCGACCCCGCGCAACGGCAAACGACAGTCAGGTCGATCCTGCGCGCGGTGAGGAGCAGTTGTCCACCCGCTTGGCCGCTCCCTTCCTCCGTTCTTCTCCCATCTGCAGGTCCCCATGGAGTCCCCGTGGATGTCGGGTATCCGTGATTGACGGGGACGGGGGACGTTTTCCCCCCGAGAAGCCTAGCGGGGCTAGCGGGGATCGGGGCGGGGACTGTGGAGTGCCCCCCGGAGATACCCGTCCCCGTTGCCACCTTGACTCCCCTCGCCTCCACGGCCGGCCGGAGAAGCCATGAAGAACCAGAGCGCCAGAACCACCAGAAGCAAGCACGCCGCCACTGCAACTCCACCCCCCGCCACCACGGCCGGCCAGGGGAGCCAGCGGCACACGCCAGCAGTACCTGCTCCAGAACCACCCCCAGAACTCCACGATGAGGCCCAGAGCCCACCCCACCGCCGCGGAGCCGGAAACAGGGGACAAAACGCCAAGGCGAGGTCGTCACCTCCGCCGCCACGACCTCGCCCAGGGCACCAAAAGCCACCAGATCCGTAGATCGGCGAGCACCCACCGCCAGACGCCCACCGACGATGCCACAAAGGACCTCGCCGAGAAGAGGAAGAGACGTTTGCACCAGCTCCTATCGGCGCCGATCTCCCCCCCCCCCCCCCCCCCCAAAATCGCCACCGAGGAGACCTACAACTACCCTATCTACACGCCGGGAGACCGAGAACGCGACCCCCACCACCCCCCGCCGCCGCAGCGACGAGAGGCGGCGAGGATTCGCTCCGGCTCCGGCTCCGGCGGAAGGAAAGGGGAAAACTTTGTTCGCCCTGGTCGCCTCTCTCGGCTACTGTAGCGAGAGGGGAAGTGTAACGCTGCTGAGTTATTCGTCGGCGACACAACGGGATCCTCAACATCTTGATGTATTCCCCATTTCCTCCTTCGATCTCTGATTTATCATTGTCTAAAGTTTTTTGTCCAAAATTTTGTGATTTGATCTGACTCAGTTTACTAATGTCACGGCTGCAGCCACTTTGGATGTTTCTTCCTGTTCCTGGGCCGGGGATTACCTCTTCCTCCGTGGCCGTCGTGGCAAGCACCGAGGTAGCCATTGGGGCGGCTCCTTTCTCTCCCTCCCTGAGGCGCCTAGGAGCGCAAGGGAGGAAGGCGATGGCGTCTCGCTTTGAGGCAGCAGCAGACAGGTGACAATGGAGGCGCACGCGTCGGTGTGCAGGCTGACAGCTCCGTCCTTTATCTGTCGTCTCTCTCTTTTTCCTGCCTCATCTCCTTACTCGGTGTGTTACTTTCAGAACTGACGGCAAGCCTGCAACCACCATGTTGCCGGATGCACGCGAGGATGTTGATCTTCGCCCTCACGCCCTCGACTCCTGTCATCCTTTGCGTCACCGTGCACTGCGAGCTCTGCGGCCTACTCTAGAAGCAGCAGTCAAAACGTGACCAGGAATACCAGCGGCCCGGCGACCTGCAGAGCACCACGGCCTTGGACTACCAAGACCAGCGTGGAATACATAAGGTAGACGATTGTTCTGTTCTTGGAGCACTGGAGTTTGGCCTCTGCTGTTATTAGTTAAGGAGCAACGACTCAGTTTAAAAGGAGCTTGAACTGAACGCCTCGCTGATGGTTGATTTAATTAAAATCATTTCAGTTTTTTTCATTGACTCTGGTTGCCTGTCTTCTCTTCAGCCCGCAAGTTGAAGGGGAAGGCATAGCGCCATGGGCAAGGTGAAAGAGGGGAGTGGAGGAACGGTGCAAGAAGAGGCTGCTCATGTAGCCTGAGGTGTCCCTGGCATGGGCAGTGCATCCAGCATGACGTTGGTGCCAGCTCCATGCTGACGGTAGATGCCAGTTTCAGCGGCAAAACGTTGTAGTGTCTCTTTGTCGCTCCTTATGTATGCATTTACTTGGTTTATATTGGAGCCTAATACTTTCATTTGATTTCAGGGAGCTCCATGAATATTCATCATAGGATGTGTGCACGCTATGTGTTCGACAAAATGCCTACAAACAATATTTGTGGGAAGGAGAACAGAACAATACGCATTGGCATTCAATTCTTTGTTGATTTTTAAGTAGGTATGGTAATGGTCGTTTTTGCTAATATGCAGCCGTTGCATAACATGTGTTATGATTAGTACGTCTTTGACGCTCTTTGGTTTTGTATCAATGCATAACCACTAAGTTGTTGCTATATGCACACATGTTTGTATAGCATCAGGGGAAGCTTTACAACAGGCTGCATTGCTGCAAGTGTATCATCGTGAGCATTGCAAAAGGCGTATGGCAAAACAATTAAAAGCTCACACCTTTCAATTGTTTGAAAGTGAAGAAAAAGAGGGACAAAAAGCATGTTGCCAGCGTATATTTCTGGAAAGTGATTCAGTCTTATCTATCCTTATCTGGTGAATATAAATAAGGTTTCAGATTCTTCATGTTTTGCATGCACAACTATCTATTTTACTTGGTTTGTTTTGGTCGCAGTTTTTCTCTATCACCAATGCATGTGGGTGCTGTTGCTGCTCCTCTCTCTTTCTCTGGATAAAACATATGTTCATGGGTGGAGTTTACACATTGAAGATTAATTATCCGGCAAACATGCTTGCCAAATAGTAGTAACTTTGTTACTGAAGCATGAATTGTACATGTAGGTTGATTTTTCTAGATTACTATGGTGAAAATTCTCGGATGGCATCCTGTAATCTATAGCATTTTTCTTTTTGTACGAATTGTCCACTTAGTGTTTGCTGCAATACAGGGACATGGACGATTATGAGAGATGACAGTGGCTGATTTGCAAGCACATCAAGAAGCCAACAAGCCTCCAGCTGGTAGAGGATAGTACCCGTTTGGAGAAGGTGTTCCAGCCCCTTCAGGACCTTGTCGCTGCTGTGCAGGGTTGGACTGAACAGGTCTCTGGCATTTGGGAGCTAATGGAGGCTGTCTGCGAAAGGCTTGCTCATACTAGTGAGGCTGTTGGAGCCGACTGCTTGTCTGAGATGGCCATGGATGATCCTCCTGACGCTGCCATTGCCCTCCCCGCGACGGAGCTTCAGGGCGTGGAGGAGCAAGACCAAGGTGAACAAGCCGTGACCTCTTGCATGGGCGTTGAGCTGGCTGCGCGCCGCGAGAGGGTTAGGTCGCGAGAGGGTGTGGAGCTGGCTGAGGAGATTTTGGCCGACAACTCTGTTGGGGAGGTGCCCCTCGAGCTGACATCGCCGATTGATGCTCTCAGCTTGAAGGTTTTCGACCACGACATCTCAGTTGGTGGAAATGGAGTGCCGCTTTCCCAGACTTCGCCCACCTTACTGGATGAGATTCTGAACAACTTCAGCTGCACTCCACCGCTATCCTTGCTCGATGCACCGATTAGCTTGCAGATCGAAAGCGGCTCCCCTTGGGTCGGGAGGCGAAGTTGCAGATTGGATGAGAAGAACAAAAACTGCACCATCCCCACTGCCAAGCGAGCTGAACATAGATTGGCGGAGGCTTTCGAAGAACTGCCAAAGGACATGAGATCAAAGAAAGGCTCCGAGGAAGATGTGCAAGAAAAGATGAAGCCTTTTCTACGGATGTGCAAGCAACCTCCTTCGCCGACGGCGCTCCAGGCAATTCGTGAGTTGGTACAAGCTAATGGTTAGTTGTCGTCTTCATATGGCTAGGTGCGAGCCATCCCTTTGTCGTGTGAGTGATCTCCGGGTGGTGGTGTTGCTTGGTTTTGCCGAAAACAAGGTGTTTCTGATGGACTTGGGCCTAGGGACACTTGTTTCCGGCTCCGACGATGTGCCTTAATTCCTTTTAGAGTGTTTGAGTGGTTTTGCCGGTTTCCGTAATTAACCGTGCAATGTATGGGTTTGGGTCCGGTTTCCCTTTCTAAACTGGACCAATTCTTTCTTCTAATAATGCAATGCAAAAGCTCCTACCGGTTACCGTCAAAAAGATAGTATGAACTTTTCAGGCTGCTCTTATGAGGTAAGGTCGTGCAATTTTGGATTTTGGTAACACCAGCCATCTGGGTTTTTAAAATACTCCAAATTGTAAGTTTTGTATGTTGTATCTTTATGATTGTTGTACAAATTGATGCCAGACAAATTAGGTAGCTTTTTCCTGGGAGCATGTTTGCAATTCTGAATACCGCTTTGCTTCTTGACGTGTCATGGAATTGCTAGAGCATGTTTCTTATTCGATGATTACATCTGCTAATGTTGTACTAATGTAGATATTGCTTTCAGTTTGGTGGGCTCTCATTGTCCGTTGACAGGTACTACACGATGGAGTACCTGGAAAGTGTGCAAGCCTCGCCGTGAATAATAGGAATATATTCTACTCGAGGGGAGCCTCGCCGTCCAGAAAGTTGGTGGCCTCGCGGAGTACGTACCAGCATCTAGGAGCCTCGCCATCCTACGGTGGACGGCAAGTTGGAGGGCTGTCCATGGACCATGGCTTACCCGACCAGGGAGTGCATTCTGGTACTATTTATTTCACTTGTACATTTCTTTGGACAGTGATCTGTGAATCAAGTTGTTTTTTGCATGTTCGCATGGGTGGTAGCAAATAGTTAGTTTGGTGCCTTTTTTTTTTGTTCTTATGTATAGATTGCCAGTGAGATGTCTGAGCATCAGCCTGCTGCTTCTACATGATTAATGGTACTTGATTACAGATGTACCAGCTAGAGAGTTGAGAAAAGTTTGATCCATCATATATACAGGTGCGTATACATAAGTTTTTTTTTTTGCATTATTGTACTACAAGACATAAATAAAGTATATGTTAAGCTCTTAACTCTGGAATTGCACCTCGGAAGTGATTTTCTTGCCCTGGACCCCATGTACATGATGAGCATGCCATTTAGGTTTGTAAGTCATAAACATTTTAAATTTTCTATAGATTGATAGATATGGAAACACGACTGCAATTTCAGTTTGTTTAAGCTCGACAGTCTCAGCTGCTAGGAGTGCCTGTAAAAAAATGTACACTAAAGATAGTTTGTTATGACCAGTTATTCTAAGCTTAGAACATCTCCAGTCGGGGCGCCTAAACGGCCGCCCAAAACCGTTTGGGGCGTGCCGGACACAAAATTGCGCCCACTCGAGGCGACCAAACGCGAATTCGGTCCGGCACGGCCCAGTTTTGCGTCCGGCACGCCCAGCCCACGCCCTCAACTTGGGGAGGCTTGGGGCGGCCCCGGACGGAAGGAAACGCACGCCTCCAACGCGCGGGCCACGCCTGGCAGTGACACGGCCCGGCCGTGGTCAAAGGCGTCGTCAAAGACGCGTGCCGCATGGCGACGTCGTTTTCACGGCCGCCGGGCGGCCAGTGAGCCGTCGCGTCCTCTGCACGCCGGAGTGAATGCGGCGCGCCTTTTCGAGACGAGCGGCGTTAATGCCACCGCTCTCCGGCCGCCATAAAAGGCGCGCGCCGGCCTCCACTCATCGCCACTCTCGCCCTCGCCGTTCTCTCTCCCTCACATCGCCGCTCCTTCTCCACTCGAAAACCGCCGCCGCTCTCCTTCTCCATGGCCGGCAACTGGAGGCGCACCGGCGGCGCCGCGGCCAACGGCTTCGCGTCGCGCACCCTGCTCAAGGAGCAGACGGAGGCGCTGCGCGACAACGGCTATCCGGTGCCGCCGGATATGCGCGTTGGCCACGGGTTCGTCATCGGCGTCAACGGCATGCCGGTGACGAAGCCCCTGACGCGGGCGAACCGCGGCGGCGACACGCACTACTGGCGTGACCTGACGCCGGAGCAGCGTCAGGACCCGCGCTGGGATCCGCGGAACCCGGCCAACCATGGCCGGTACGAGGCGGTGTTCCAGCGCGCCTACGAGGAGGACTTCAACCGCTGGGACGGCCCCGGCCCGGCGCCGACGGACAAGAACGTCGCCGGGCGCGAGGCGTTCTGGAGCGTGCCCGGGCGCACGCTCCAGTTCGTGATGAACCACATCGCGAACGGCGGCTCGCTCCTGACGGCGGCGCCCGCCCCTGCCCCGGCCGCCTGGGCACCACCGCCGCCACCTCCGGCCACGGCGTCGCGCGCGACGCCGTCCTCGTCGCGCTCCACGGCGTCCTCGTCGCGGGCGTCCAGGCGGCCGGAGCAGGGGCGTTCCAGCGCGCTCCACGGCCGTCCTCGTCGCGCTCCACGGCGTCCTCGTCGCGGGCGTCGTCCTCGCGCTCGTCCTCATCTCGCTCCCGCGCCTCCTCTCTGCTAACACCGAAGCCGGAGCAGATGAAGGTGAAGGCGAAGCCGGATCTCTCGCCGTTCATGGCGGAGCTCATAGCGGCGCAGGCGAGGACGGACGACGACGCCATTGCGGCGGTCGTCGAGGCCGCGTCGATGGACGACGTGCCGCCGCTCGACGGCCCCACGGCCTGCGCCTGGTCGGCGCGCGAGGCCGCCAAGGAGAAGGGCGCGCCCTTCTTCGACCTCACCGTCGACGACGGCCCAGGACCGAGCCGCGTCAAGGAGGAGGACAACGGCGGCGCGTGGACCGGCGGCGCAGGGAGCAGCGGCGGCGTGAAGGAGGAGGAGGACGGCGGCGAGCACCCCTACGCCGCCTTCAGGCGCCGCCACGGGCGCCATTAGATTAGGTTTAGTTTTAAGTTTTTTTAAATTTCGTTCAAATCTCTGTAAATTTTCCCAAAATTTGAATGAAATCCGCCGAAGTTTAAATTTAATTTTTTTTAGTTTGGACGCCACGAGTGGGGATCGAGAACGCCCAAATGGCGTAGGTTGTCCGGACGGCGTCCAAATGACACGTCCGGACGGCCTTTGGGTGGCCATTTGGGCGCCGCGACTGGAGATGCTCTTAACGTTGCCAACATCCTACTAATACACGAACAGGGAATCTGCCAGAGTTAATCAAATTATATGTTGCTTGGGCTAATCAATGTCACTTTTTGGTCCAGGACTACCTTTGAATTCGATGAAAAGGTTCAACAGGTTCACCGCCGACTAATTCCAAAATATGGCCGACTTGCTTTGCGCCTTTCCTCTGACTCTGGAAAGTGACAAACGACTTTGTGTTGAATGATAGGCAAAGAACATCCATAGGCTTGATTATACATGCAACTAAAGAACTTCTTCGTCGCAGGTCCGAGCGAATGCAGATGGAGAGGAACTGTTGTGCACCTAGCTTAGCATGTGATCTTCCCTTTGGTTTATTTCCTGTTTTTTTCCCCCTCAGGTTTACCTGGTTGTAATCACCTATATGGGACAAACCGGCCTTTGGCCTAATACGAAGTCATAAGGGAACTACTCTTTTTGGGAACTATTCTTTTTTTTGTTGCCTTACTTTTATCAGACCGTATGGTGTAAGAAAAAATTACATCAGCAAAATTATTACTGGTTTTACCTTGTTTGGCATAAAGAAGAATCCTACTTCGCTGGTCATCACAAAAGGGAGACTCCCACGGGAGTTGGTAATAGGGAGACTGACCTCGCTGGTCAGCAGAAGGGGAGTCCCACGGGAGTCAGCAACGGGAAGAATCCCACTTTGGTGGTCATGAGAGAGTCAGCAAAGGGAGACTCGTGGGAGTCAGGGTAACCATTAGGGAGTCAGAAAAAGGAAGAATCCCACGCGAGTAAGCAAGTCGGAAGAAGTGAGACTTTCACGGGTGTCAGCGACTGGTCGTGAGAAGGGAGACTCCCACACACAAAAGCAATGATTCTCCCATGAACGTGTGTCAGCAAAAATGGAAAGCGGACTTCAAGGGTATGCCTTCTATTTTCCATGGTGTAGAAGGCACAGAAGAGAAGTCACCGGAGGATAAAACGATGACGGAGGAGGAGCCTTATGTGTCCGACGATGATTTTCACTTCGATGGTCATGCGACTCAGCAACAAGAGGAGACTCCCACTTCAAAGGTTATGGGAGTCTGCAACGAGGTGGCCGGTGGCACGCGGTCTGGGTGATGGTGGCCTACGATGTGGCTCCCATTTTGGTGATCATGGGCGTAAGCAACAAGGAGATTTCAACTTTGGTGCTCACGCGAGTCAAAAACAAGTAGACTCCCACTGGGAGTCAGCTACAAGTAGAGTCTCGCTGGGTGTCAGCACCAAGGACACTCCCACTTATTCATTGGTCATGAGACTTAGCAACTAGGAGACTCCCACTACTTCGATGGTTATACGACTGAGCGAGAAGGAGCCTCCCACTTCGATGTTCATGCGACTGAGCAAGAAGAAGTCTCCTATTGGGAGTCGGTTGCACACAAACATACAGAAGAACGAACTAAAAAAAAAAACACAAGGCAAAAAAGTTATAGATCAACATGAACATAAAACATGTGGCAAAAACTAATTAATGATGGCATTTCTAGGAAACCCAACACGCGTCTAGCCAAAAGGAGTACCTGGCGAAACACCCGACGCTTATAGTGAGTCGCACCAACACGTCGGTCGAAAGAATAGCTGGCATCTCACAGAAGATGCATGCAGACGTATAACTATACGACCATACCACCAACACCACACCCACACAAACCATTGCGGCAAGCTGAACACACGTCTGCCCCGAGAAGGAACAACCGTCACTTGCACTCAACCGCACACAGGTGGCACCGAAATAACAGCTGGCGTATCACATGAGTTGCATAAAAACATACACCGGGCGAAAGCCTATCCAGTATCCACTCACAAAAACATGAACACGTGTCTATCCTATCAAGAACGTAAACCACGCATCCCATAGACAGCTTAATATACAACACAAATAGAACCGGTATCTGATATTTTAGTAGGTCATCCCGAAAAAATAATAATAGCTGCTTAGCTTCATGTACTCCATGTCCCTCCGTAGTACTGATTACATGTGCCTCCTCATTAATCCTAACACAAACTCCCACTTCTTCGATGGTTATGCGACTGAGCGAGAAGGAGTCTCTCACTGGGAGTCGGTAACACAAAAAATACAAAAACAACAAAGTGGCAGAAACACACAAGACAAAACAAGTTACAGATCAACATGTATACAAACACGTGTCAAGAACAAATGATGGCATTTGCAGAAAACCCAACACGCGTCTAGCCAAAAGGAACACCTGGCGAAACACCGGGCGCAGAGTATCTTTTTTGACACATCCAACATCCACGTATATTCACCGATCATCCACATACACAGTACACAGATCGAAAGCAAAGGAAGAACAACAATACGAGGAGGAGGAGCCAGAACCAGCTCCGAGATCAACACCACCACCGGCGACGAAGAAGAAGACCAGCAGCCGCCAACTTACCACTGCCTGGGAGCAAGATTTCCCTTGAAAGACGCCACCTTGACTGTCCGCCGCGCCGCGGCGAAACTTCGGACGATGAACGACCGTGGCGGACGCCCCTCTGGCCCACCAACGCCTCTTTGCCTCAGCTGCCTCCGGATCCGTCGCAGGAAGAAGAAGGAGAGCTCGGACCACCCTGGGATCTGACCGCCAGATCCGCCGCCCCGGATCTGACGAGAAACTGCGGCGCTCGAGCACCACGCTGGGCCTCAAGCACCACCAAGTCGAGCGCGGCGACGACGAGCTCCGGAGAGCACCACCGCCAGAGAAGGCCCCGCCGACACCAAACCAACCGCCGCCAGCTCCACCTCCTCCGAGAAGCCGCCGGCGAGAGCCCCACCCTACCCTACCATATGTACAGGCCAGAGACGGGGATCCCCCACCCTCCCGCCGCCGAGGCGGCCGGCGGAGGAGGGGAATCCCACGCCTCGGCGGCGCAGACGCGGTGGATCGGCGGGGGTGTCCAAAAATCGCCTTTCTCCTCTCTGAAACAGTGACGAGGAGAGGGGAGTAGGGGTAGTGGTTGATTTCAGATTGCTTAGGGGTGTTTGTGCAAAATAGCCACGACGTACCGGGCGCGGAGTATCACCAACACGTCGCATTGAAAGAACAACTGACATCTCATAGAAGATGCATGTAGACGTATAAGTATACGAACATACCACCAACCCTACACCTAAACAAATCATTGCAGCAAGGTGAACACACGTTGATAACCCACAAATGTAGAGGATCGTGTGTAGCCTTTTCGATAAGTAGGAGTGTCGAACCTAACGAGGAGCTAAAGGTAGGATAAGTATTCTCTCAAGTTCTATCAACCAGTAATACAAGTCTACGCACACTAAACGTTTGCTCTAACTAGGAAATACAACTAGATTAACAATACGGGTAAACAGGATAGCTTTGCAAGATAATAAATAACAAGAAAGTAAAGTTAGTTGCTGCAACAATTAAATACACTAAAGAGCACTAAACTAACAGAACCATGAGTGTGAAAATGTGGTGAAAAGTGTGATGGATTTGTCCAAAATTAACTAGTGAAGATACTTGGTTCATTGTCTTTGATGCAGTTTTCTATGTGGGAGAGACTAAATATACATGCACTCAACTACTTGTGATTACACATACTATATGATTGGACCGTTAGCAAGCATCCGCGAACGCTAACAATTCATTAAGGTTTCCCCAACCATAGCCTTAAGTAAAAGGTATTCTTAATCCCATACGTGTAGCATTCCGGTTCGAGTTCTTAGGTTTTTGTGTCTCCGGCAGAACTCCCCCCTTACTCTACATGTACTACAAACCCTATGATGTATGATCCATGCGCGCATAAATATAATGTACACCAAAAGACTGCACCATATCAACATATAACTTTAATGAACCAAAGACATTCAACAATGCAATCGAGGGACAAAGAAACTACACAAACATGACATAGATCATAGGATAATACTTTATATCATCAAACACCATGTTTACATAGAGAGATACAGAGGTGTGTGGGAGGATGAACCATTGTATACAAGGACGAATTGGCGATGGAGATGGGGTGAAGACGGTGAAAGGGACAGCGAGAAGCGCAAGGCGGCGCCGGCGGTGGCGCAGTGGGCTCCTCCGCGCTGCCGGTATCAAGTGGATGCGCCGCCCTTAGCCCCCTTCCTTCATGGCTTCTTGGGAGCCCTCCCCCATTGAGATTAGATCCATGGGGAGGAAAAAACGTGACTTTGGTGGCTGCAATTCGTGGGTATGAGGAGTTCCTCACGAACTAGGTGTCCTCCCTTTATATAGCATCTCGGATTCCCGTCATGGTTTTGGTATATCTAGCACATCTCCACCGTCCGGACTCGGAATTGGACGAATTTTATGTCTAGATCGATCGACAGAAAATTCCCCGCAACGTTGTCTTCTATGAGATTTCCGTTTGATGTTGTCTTCTGTCCGTAACGTGACAATCTCCGAAAAACGTTTCCAGACAGATTTCAAGAAAGTCCCAATTTGACTCCAACAAGGTTTCCTTTTATATTTTTGATAATTTCTACACATCAAAGTGTAAAACAAGAATATTGTATACTTTTGTAACTATTAATAGGTTAGTCCAAATAAATCATAAACTTAATATAAACAACATGAAAGATGGCACTTGAATTAAAATAATACCTGGTAGTTCTTCTAGGGAGCTAGCCATGATGGTTTAGGCCATCTACTTGGTAACCTTTCCATCACTGCAGAGGAGGGGCGTGGGCAACGGGGGCGTGGTTGCCGCTGGTGGACCGCCGGCAGCCATAAACTTCAGCCATCACCCCCTGCTAAGTGAAGACAATTGATTATCGTCAGAAGCATGGCATATTACAAGAATTAAAATGGACAAGAATTGCCAATTATCAAAGGGAAGCATGACATATTACAACAATCAACATGTGCAAATTATCCATCAACACATTCCCAAATAGTGACTTTCTGAATCAAATCTGGGCATGGACGGAGGAAAGAGGGTAAATAATCAGGGTTTAGAAACGTTTTCCATACCTCAAGTGGAGAAATTGCAGAACACATTCGACAGCCTCCGGTGGTCGCCTTCATCTTCGTCGCCAGTGCTCGCAACCTCGGTATCGGCTGCCACCAATCGATTCCTGTCCCTGTAGGTAAAAGAAAACGAGAGGTCGTCAAGCTCTTGAACCAGCTGCGCTCCATCTTCCCCCAACAAAGTCGTAGGCGACGACCAGCTGCTCCGCCGGTAGTCCAGGACATCACGAACTCATACCTGCTGCTTGTCGCTCGGCGCGACCGTCGTCCATCAGCTTAGGCCGTGGTCGTCCACCCATCTGCCGCGGCCGCCGTCGTCCACAAGCGAGCACCATCGTCCAGCTGCCGCCGTCCACCAGACGAGAACGAATCGAGGGGGCGAGGATGCTCAGGCCATCTTCTCCGTAGGCCATCTTCTCCGTCCACAAGTATTGCTTGATAACATAAAAGAAATAATTCAGCACAATAACAGTAACATACTCCCCGTAGAGCTCCGTTGCCCTGACAACTAAAGCCAGCAACAGATCCAGAAGAACAAGACAGTGGAGATCTATTCAGCACAATAACAGTAACAGACTTTGCCCGTAGAGCTCTGTTGCCCTGCCAACTAAAGGCAGCAACAGATCCAGAAGAACAAGACAGTGGAGAGATCTACAATAAGCACAGAAAAAACTGGAATGAGCAACATCACAGTTACAGGAACGGTACGACGAAAGATTCGGAAAACAACATCACCTGTACTGACGAGGAAGAGGAACACTCTTCGAGAACAGAAGCAACGACGACAATGGCGATCTATAATAAGCACAGGAAAGACTGGAATAAGCAACGGAACCCAAATAAAATAAGAGAAAGCTGCACCGCACCTCAATCGAACAGATCCATCAGGACAGCTGAGGAGAAACCGAAGCCGCCGGAACAGAAGCCGTTAGAGCAACGGTGAACTGAGATGGCCGGTGAGAGAAGCAAATGGCGCCGCCGCGGAACAGAGGAAACAAAGCGGAAAAAACGGCGCAGCCTCCTCGACCGAAGCCCACCCAAGGAGGGCCCACGGCACGGGGCAGCATGATGTAAGGACCCACACGTCAGCGACGGAAACGAGGGCGGTTTGTGCGCTCGTTATCGACACCACGCACCCGGGCAACAGGAACGACGTCGCCACCCCACCCGTAATCGACCTCCCGAGATGTTACTATTCACTCAAACGGGTGAAAAGTGTCTTGGACCGTATCAGACGACCAGCATCGCGCCACGACAGCATTTTTACTGCTCCAAAACGCATCGGACGACCGGCGGGCGTCGCTCGCTCGCAGATGGCCTCAAAAGCCGGGTAGGCTAGCGCCCTTTATAGGAGTAATAATGATTAAAAGCAGACTGGACGTCGGATACAAGGCAGTTTAATTGAAGGTTGCTTTCAATCCCACCTGGGAGTTTCGGAAACAAAACTCAGTTAATTACGTGGGTTTGACTTCTTCCTCTAACCACTCCTAAATGCTGATTTTGATGAAACTAATTGCTGACTTTAGAAAACTAATTCTCGATTTTAAGGAAAGTAACTAATATTTTAGCTCGGTTCGGTTATCTTATGTAGCACACTTTGTTTTCATGGTTATTCTAATTTGCTTCCTACCAAACTGAAGTTTGCTTCAAACACAACAAAAAATTGCTTTCTAGTTCCAGTTCAACATATTTCCAAAGTTAGTCAATTTGCTTTCTACATCATCACCAGATTTTACATGTGCTTCAAACAAATTGGATAATGTTTAGGGATAAACGAGGCGATAACTAATTTTTTTTCCTATCCAATCGAGAACTCCATGAACAAATTGGTAAACACATGGGTTTTCCATTGTTCATGTTATTTGCTTCCTCGTAGAGGATTACAAGTCCACGTCAGCTATGTTGATGTAGAAGCAGGTCGTCATCCTCGAGGGGATCGAACAACCAAGCGAGCTTGGTGCAGTTTGAGTCACCGACGCCCTCGACTGGCAAGGATACACCACGCGTGTCTCTTAACGGTCACTGCCCAAACAATGCCATTGAGAAACGGCGATTCGTTGAGGCGCAACGTTCATCATTCCCGGGATAGGTAGCATGGCCGACGACGACATGCATTGGTCTAGCTCCTTGTTGCTAGCGGCTATCGTCGCAGTTCCTTGTCGTGCGTCCACCATGTGACAAACGACCATGCATGAAGGATATTTTGGTATACGGTAGAAACATATGTGAGAAACAAAGAATCATCATCTGAATCGTAAATCATGCTTATATTTTGGTTCGGAGTGAGTATTATTTAGTGCATGTGGAATCCATGTGCAAGAACTAAAGGCTAAATAAATTGTAGCTTAAAAACTTCGCTCCTTGATTCGATATTATGATCTCATTAATTATGATCCGAGGAGAACTTCTTCTTCCACAGGCCTTGCCCCGGAAACTCCACGAGCTCCACGCGCTTCCCCGCGGCGACGTACTCCTTGATCCGGTCGAGCAGCATGTCGCGGTCGCCTACCGCGACGAGCACCGGCGGGAGCTCGACGCCGTCCAGCGGCGGGCTCCCCGGGCCGAACGGGTTCGCCGCCGGGTGGTCCCTGCTCGCGCCCGCCGGCAGCGCCAGCCTCCACATCTGGTCGTACAGGGCGAGCGTCAGGAACACGTCGGCGGGGCACGCCGCCTCGGAGGCCGTCCTCCGCTCGCCTCCGAAGTACGGATAGAGGAGCACGCTGCCGGCGATCCGGACCACCGGCCCCGCGTCGAGCGCGCCCGAGCCGACAAAGACGGCGACGTGGTGCGCGATGTTCGCGCCGGCGACTCCGGACCACCGGCCCGGCGTCGAGCGCGCCGGAGCCGACAAAGACGGCGACGTGGTGCGCGATGTTCGCGCCGGCCGAGTCGCCGGAGACGAACACGCGACCAAAGTCCGCCGCCTTCCCCACGAGGCACTCATCGGGCGCGGTGGCCTGGCCGCGCAGCCAGTGGAAGAGGGCGTGGACGTCGTCGAGCGCGGCGGGCAGGCGGTGCTCCGGCGCGAGGCGGTAGTCGACGGAGAGCACGACGGCGGGGAGCTCAGCGGCGAGGCGGAGGCAGGCGTCGTGGACGTCGGGCATGGCGAAGCTGCCAGGCAGAAGCCGCCGCCGTGGAAGTAGACCATCAGTGGCAGCTTCTTCTCGCCGGCGCCTCTCCCTACGCGCGGCCGCCTCCGTCCGTGGCGTCGCGGACCGCATGCTGCGCGCCGTGTACGGCCTGGAGCTCGCCGCGCCTCTCCCCTGCATCCTCCACCGTGGACAGCACGCGCATCGCCGCCAGCCCGTCCCGGACGGTTTTTTTTTTTTTGATGACGTCACCCGTCTTCGCCGTGTGTTCGCACACGGGAAAGGGAAGTGGCTTGGGAAAGAGCGACCGGTGGGACCCACCTGTCAGGATCCAGCCGTCACCGTCCGTCATCGTCGTCAAGTGGTGGTGGGGCCCACATGTCACCTTTACCGTGTGTCCCGATTTTCGGCACACGGGAAAGAGGTCGTTCCCGTGCAATTCTTTCCCGTGTGCTTTCCGTGTGCGGCGTTTACCGTGTGTCTTTGGCACACGGGAAAGAAGCGCTCTCCCGTAGTGTCTCAACCCTAAAACTAATATCACATCGTCTAAATATCTTCTTCATAGGCATGCCAGATTCAGCTAAATTTTCGTGGGTCTTTGTCGATAGCAGCCACCATTTTAGGACTGTCGGATCCGAGAATAATAATATAGTGCTACTCTGTAGGTGAATGAGCTGTTTGGCCTTTATTTTCGTTCGAGCTGGAAAAGGACCTGAAAAAATAACAGCCCAGATGGTCTGTAGAAATCACACATACAAGTCTCTCTGGTGTTCTCTGTGGAAGCAGCATCGAAATTTAGCTTCACCCAGCCTTCTCGTGGACAATGCCACTTTTTTTTGTTCTAGAGGTAGAGTACAACCGGGAGCCGTCGAGCAGGAGCTCTCAAGAAACAACACTGATGGTCTGATGGATCAGCATACCACGTACGAAATCAAAAGCGCCCACCTATTGTGCGTTCAACTTTGATTTCTTCTTTCTTTTCTGTTCACTATCAAGTGAAGGACATGATGATCATCTATTTCAGGAAGTGGATCCTGACAGGCGGGCATGCGCCTTGTTGATTTCCTCCCTAACGGATGACCTGTGCTTCCATGTCCTCGGGTACATGGACGTCCTTCGAACCCTGCGCCTGCACCTCCGGCACACTGGCTTGTCGTGTAGGTATATTTCCTCGAGATTCACCGCTGCTTCCATGACACCTTTGATATAGCTCACAAACTTGTCCTGCGCTTGAAACCCAAAGACTCTAAAGACAGCTAGACTATCGTGCTTGAAACCCAAAGATGGTTCCCAATCTGCTACTGCCTTGTCCTTTTTTTCCTCGCTAAACCCCATCGACTTCCTGGACACCCCCCGTATCATCTCACAAAAATGATCCTGCACCTGCATTCCATCAAGAATTTCAATGTTACTTCAAAATAAGAGCTTGGCAACTCAACACAAAGTCAGTGTGCAGTGCAGTACAAATGAGACAGAGACTAGTAACGTACCATGACGCACAACTCCTTAAGTGTGGGTGCACCTTGGAGAATGAACATGGTCCACTTCAGATCACATTCTTCAGAAATATTCATCAGATTCACATGCCTTAGTCCGCGGAACACTATTGACAGCTGCTTCCTACCTTCTGGTTCGACCCAGATCCTCTCACACTTGAAGTTCAAATGAAGGTCGCTTATGCTGCTGCTGGCTTTACCAAGCAGCCGACTTAATTTGTACATCTTGTATGAAGAAAGACCGATGTTACTGATGCTCACACTCTGGAGCAGCGGAACATAACCAAGTGAAAAGGGATCATGCTTAGACATCCAATACTCAATGGATAGCACTGTGAGCTTTGGTAGCCACTTGAGATCAACCTTCTCAAAGTCGCAGGCAGCAAGCTCGACTTTACGGAGATGTGGGTGTTCCAATTCAAGCAGAGACAAACTCCTCATGTTGCTGCAGAACAGGCGGAGGTCCTTCAATTGCTTGCATGTACTGAAAACTTTTGGGAGTTCTGATTCACCGAGCCTCATTCTCTCTAGATGGAGGAGCGTGAGACCACCGAATGCATTTGGACAAGCATCAACGAATGACATGAACTGGGCCCCCTGGGTAAGCAAATCAGCATCGGTACATCGTGCACGTACCTTGGTCAAGATTGTGAACTCGGCCGAGCCAACCTTGTGCGTTGCCATGGCGTTGGCGACAGTCTGACCAATCGGGATGGTGGACTCCTCTCCCAAGTAGAATTCCAAGCACATCATATGAATGGTGTATAGATCGCTTGCAGTCCTGCTTCCCAGTATGGTTCTTGTTACTTCATGCATGGCCGCATTGGCCCGAGCACGAACAATATCATCTAAAATTGACCAATTGTCGCACCACAGCTCAAAAGAACCAACCGTTATTACAATTTTTTAGAGCATAGCGGGGATCTGCTTCCACCGTCGGGAGAGAATGCATATTCGCACGGCACCAGCAGTATCAAGTCGCTCCACGATGTTGAGCACAATGTCATCAGGCAAGTTGCTGAGCCAATCATCTTGTTTGTCTTTCTGCATTTAGCATGGAAACAAATCAGAGTTTGTTTCTTACAATTTCGGTTAAGTCTTGGAGATGCAGTTTTGAAAGTCTGTAGGGTTGAAGTTGGAATCAGTCTAAAAAGCCAAAAAAGAACTGATACTTCTAATAGAAAACTAGCAGGGTGACCCATGGACTTGAGCGGCTGTATTTAGTGCATACGTTGAAGAAACATCACTGCACTTTAGTAGACACGTCCTTGTAAAAATTGAAAATTCCAACTAATCTTAGCTGTTATAATTAGGACCCACCATCTAATGAACGGTGTAATAATTTAGCCTCTTGTAATAATATAATAGATGAAGAAAAAAATGTAGCCATGAAATTACAAGTTGGTACTGGTCTCAAAGACACAATATTGGAAAATGACGGAATTTTGATGTTCTACAACAAAGTATATATGCAATCCTCATCAGTCCCGACGATACAATAGGGAGTCAGTTCTGAAGATAAGAAATTCGGTAGCATCTCAGCAATTGAATTTCGATCACCCTATATGACCACTAGTTCACACCAGAAATTACCCCTTCCTTTTTGTTGCAAGAGTAGATCTAGAGTCGGGAGGGGACAAGGAACTCACCCCAGAGGGTTCCACGTCCCCAGGGTGGCTGGTGGAAAAAATGTCACCGTGCAGCTTGCTGGCCAATTCATCTCGATCGTCTCTCTGCATTTGGCATGGAAATAAAGCAGAGTTGATTTCTTATTGCAGACAGTCTCACAAATGAAATTTTGATATTTTTCACAGACGATCATAGAGGATCGATGGAGAACTCACCAGGGAGGGCCATCGGCAGCAGGAGACAAGCATGATGGTTTCGCCATCGGCAGCAGGAGATGCAGGACACCAGGTCCGTCCACCAGATTTATTTATGGTGGACTGCTTCCCGCCTCGGACTATGATTCAGACTAAAGAGGATTTTCTAACTTGGATCGATTGCAGCTCGAAGAATTCCTGAGCTGCTACAATTCAAGTCAATCCCGGACAAGATGGAGCTGCCTCGGCTGATTCCGGGTAGCAGCTCCAAGACTTGCTGCTTCAATTCCGGACTGCAGCTAGCTGCTCATTTGCGCGACTCTTCGAGCTGTACATGGTGCCTTGGGAGGAGGTGACGGCGCGACGAGGGAGCTCGTCAGCCTCGGCACTCTGCCGGCGGCGGGGCAGCCGGCCACGAACGAACCCTAAGCGGAGGCGCGGATGGTCGGCACTGGGCATGGGCCATGGCCCATTCTGTGCAGGTTCAAGTCCAGATTTTTTTTGTGTCAAAATCAAATGTCCAACCTTTTTTTACTTCTTCTCTCGTGTGCTACTGCTTACTAGATAATTACCCCGTGTGCTGCAACGGGACACAAATATTTAAATGGTTCCACCTAATTGTGTCAAACATGTAGTTTTAGTATTCTCGTGCACACCGAGAATCATTGTCATAAATTGACCAAAGGTACAATATTATTTCACAACGTGCCTTTTGAGCAAAGTCATGCACCTCCAAGTAGATCTGGCCATGGGCAGCCCGGCCCGAAAATCCCGGGCTTGCACATCGGGCCGGGCTCGGGCCTGAATTTCGGGCCCGACAGTCGGGTCAGGTTGGGCTCGGGCCTGCAGAAAATACATTTTCAGACGTGGTTGGGCCGAGCCTAGTCGGGCTTTTTCGGGCCCGGCCTAGGCCCGATTTCTGCGTCCCGACAGTCGGGCCAGACACGGGCCTGGGTTTTCAGCACCGGGCTTTTTTAGGCCCGGTCCGAAGCCCGGCCCGAAGTATGGCTAGGTATACCTCCAAGTATTCCACTATCCTTTTGTGTGTTCCACATCATCCTAATTCACTGTGGGATGCTTTGTTATTATTTTAATATATTTCACCCCCTCTCCTGTTCTAATTCCCTCTTTCATATTCTTCTCCTCCTTCTCCTTGCAATCGTCTTCCTGGTCCTCTCCTCCTGACCGTCCCTAACCTCGGGGCCCTCCCCTTCCCTCTCTCCCCTACTGGGAGTTTGAGGGAGGCACGCGGTCTGGAGCTTGACACCGGTGTTTGTTGGAGTTCAGGTCCTTGATAAAACTTACACAAATCTGCAAGGTCGGACTCACTAAGATCAAACTCAGTTAAATATGCCCGTGCGTTGTTTCAACGGGTGAGAAAATTATGCGTTGTGAAGGCTTACAAAGTAAGTTATCATTGATACAAGCACAACGTGTCATAGTGTTGGATAGGAAAGCCACGACTGCATGGATGGCCCATGTCCGTGTGATTGTGGCGTGTCTCTGGATGCAGCAGACATACGCGTCCTGACCCGGGAGCACCTCGAATCAATCAGCGGATCGTGGTGATGCCTATGTGCATATTGCCGAACGGATGGAGTGCACCACGTGGAGTATGGGATTCCGGGCCTTGCGTTCCGTCCGTGCACACGCGCGGATCCTGGCTTGCGTAGATGCGAGGAGCATGTTGATCTTGCACTTCTGGACTATGTCACCAGCCGAGAGATCTGGTTTTCACCGGAGGAGGATCCTGGAGATTTAGAGATTTATTTGGCTTTGAATCTAATCTAAATTTGGGAATTGAAATTGATCTAGTCTAATCTAAGCAACCGATCTAAATCTTGAACATATCTAAATATTTGATTCAGACCGGGTGCCGCACCCCCGGGGAGAGTAGATTGATGTCCCCGGGGGCGGCGCGCGATGCGGAAGTGGTGAGGAACCCTAAGACCGGGGTCGTGAGACTAGCCACTTTGATACCATGTAGAAAATATTGATCCCTATGATTATTGTTGTTATATTGATCTGACCCTCGTGAAAATATATATAGTGGTACAATGAGGGAGATAGACTTAGAGTACAGGTCTAGAAATCGTAATCTATTTCTAACTTCTACATGTACACTTCTAAAGATAACATCCTTGCCCCAGTTGGGAGGCTTCTCAGGACGTTTGGATTTTCGACCGTCCGATTGACCTGCACAGCGATCTGAACCACTGATTTCTCACCGCGCGTGTGACAAAACTCTCCACACTGAAAACCCTAGCCGCCACACCCGCACGCTCCTCACTCGCAACCCTTTCCCTCGCGCCCTCCAGCTCCCGCCCCTCCGCCTCCTCTCCGCCGCCGCCTCGATGGGCCTCTCGCGTCCTCCCACCTTCCTCTCCGGCGCTCGATCCGCAGCCGCGTCGCGCGAGAGGGAGGGAGCACTGGCCGCTGCGCCGTTCGTCCTCCGCTGCACCTACCAGGTTCTCTGATACGTCTCAAACGTATCTATAATTTTTTATGTTCCATTCTTGTTTTATACCAATTGCTACATGTTTTGCATCTACTTTATATCACTTTTATACATTTTTTGGGACTAACCTATTAACAAGATGCCGAAGTGTCAGTTCCTGTTTTCTGCTGTTTTTGTATTACAGAAAAGCTAGTCTGGAAATATTCTCGGAATTGGACGAAACTACACGGGGTGCCTATTTTTCCAGAACACGCCTGACGGAGCGAAGGAGCAGCAGAGGAGGGCCACCAGGGCCCCACACGCCAGGAGGGCGCGGTCCCCCCCCCCTCTGCCGCACCCTGGGGTATTGTGGGCCCCTCGGGGGTCCGAAGCCGCCGCTCTTTCGCCTACTTATTCCCCCCGACGCGAAAACCCTAAGTACCTGAGCAAATATCCACGAAAAGTTCCAGAGACGCCGCCGTCGTCAACCCTAGCTCGGGAGGGTTCAGAACCTCTTCCCGGCACCCTGCCGGAGAGGGGAATCGTCACCAGAGGCTTCTACATCGCCATGCCTGCCTCCGGAGTGATGCGTGAGTAGTTCATCCTTGGACTATGGGTCCATAGCAGTAGCTAGATGGTTGTCTCTCCACTTTGTGCCATCATGTTTAGATCTTGTGAGCTGCCCTACATGATCAAGATCATATTATTGTAATGCTACATGTTGTGTTTGCTGGGATCCGATGAATATTGAATATTATGTCAAGTTGATTATCAATCTATCTTATATGTTATTTAAGATTTTGCATGCTTTCCGTTACTCGTAGATGCTTTGGCCAAGTAGATGCTTGTAACTCCAAGAGAGAGTATTTATGCTAGATAGTGGGTTCATGTCTCCGTTTAACCTGGGACAGTGACAGAAAGTTCTAAGGTTGTGGATGTGTTGTTGCCACTAGGGATAACCTAACGATGCTATGTCCACGGACATATGTGTTTGTTTACATTACGCACTTTACTTAATGCAATTATCCGTTGCTTGCAACTTAATACCAACGGGGGACTCGGATGACAACCCGGCGGTGGATTATTAGTCATAGATCCTGTTGGATAACGATCTATGTATTATGTCGTAATGCCCAATTAAATAGCATAGTAGTCAACATGTCATGTATATGCATTGTCATGCGCTCACTATTCGTCAATTGCCCAGCTGTAATTCGTTCACCCAACATGTTAGTTATCTTTTATGGAGTGGACCCCGATCCATTCATTTACACTGATTAAACAACCACAAACTGCAAACTGTTCCTTTTTCATTCTCTGCAATTTAATACTCATTTTCCACACCATACGTTTAATCCTTTGTTTTCAGCAAGCCAGTGAGATTGACAACCTCACTGTTTCGTTGGGACAAAGTAGTTTGATTGTGTTGTGTGCAGATTCCACGTCAACAGTCCAGACTCCCTGCGAAAGCTATTTTTCTGGCGCCGTTGACAACCTTCTGAAGAGTTGCTGCTCCTACTGGTTCGATAACCTTGGTTTCTTTCTGAGGGAAAACTTGCTGCTGACTACATCATACCTTCCTCTTGGGGTCTCCCAACGAACGTGTGTTTCACGTCATCAAACTATTTTTCTGGCGCCGTTGCCGGGGAGTAGAAGTTCTTCAGGAAGTTCTCTGTCTCCCGTCAACAGCACTATTTTTCTGGCGCCGTTGCCGGGGAGACAGCAGTCTTCTGCAAGGGGAGTTTCATGCTTCCAATCTCTTTACTTTGTTTTTGTCTTGCTTAGTTTATTTTATTTTATCTTGTTTGCTTTCGATTATCAAAAACACAAAAAAATTAGTTACTTGCATCTAGTTTACTTTCAAGTTATTTTCTGTACTGTTTTTATTTCTGTTAAAATGAGTACTCCTGAGAACACTAAGTTGTGTGATTTCACTAGCACGAACAACAATGATTTTATGAAATTAAACCTGCACTTTTAAATCTTGTTATGAAAGAGCAATTTTCTGGTGTTAGTACTGATGATGCTGCTGTTCACCTTAATAACTTTGTTGAACTTTGTGAAATGCAAAAGCTCAAGGAAGTAGATGGTGATATTATTAAACTGAAACTTTTTCCTTTCTCCTTGAGAGGACGTGCTAAAGAATGGTTGCTATCTTTGCCTAGAAATAGTATTGATTCATGGACTAAATGCAAAGATGCTTTTATTGGAAAATATTATCCTCCTGCTAAGATTATTTCTTTGAGAAGTAGCATAATGAATTTTAAGCAATTTGATAATGAACATGTTGCTCAAGCATGGGAGAGAATGAAATCATTGGTTAAAAATTGTCCCACTCATGGACTGACTACTTGGATGATCATCCAAACCTTCTATGCAGGATTAAATTTTTCTTCGAGGAATTTATTGGATTCGGCCGCTGGAGGTACCTTTATGTCCATCACTTTGGGTGCTGCAACAAAGCTTCTTGATGATATGATGATTAATTATTCTGAGTGGCACACCGAGAGAGCTCCAACAGGTAAGAAGGTAAATTCTGTTGAGGAAACCTCCTCCTTGAGTGCCAAAATTGATACTATTATGTCTATGCTTGCAAATGGTCAAACACATGTTGATCCAAATAATGTTCCTTTAGCTTCTTTGGTTGCTCAAGAAGAGCATGTTGATGTGAACTTCATTAAAAATAATAATTTCAACAACAATGCTTATAGGAATAATTTTGGTAATAGCAATTATAGGCCCTATCCTTCTAATAGTGGCAATGGTTATGGAAATTCCTATAGTAACTCCTACAATAATAATAAGAGTGTACCCTCTGATCTTGAAGTTATGCTTAAGGATTTTATTAGTACACAAACTGCTTTCAATAAAACTGTTGAGGAGAAATTTGGGAAAATTGATGTGCTTTCCTCTAAAGTTGATAGTCTTGCTCTTGATGTTGACTTATTGAAACTAAAGAACATGCCTCATGATGTTAAAGAGAGCAAAACTCTCAATGCTATACAAGTTAAAATTGATAACAATGTGAGGATGTTAGCTGAATTGCATGCTAGATGGGAAAGAGAGGATGAAATTGCTAGAAAGAATAATATTGCTAGAGTTTATACTATTACTACTTCTGAAAATGCTTCAAACTCAAGTGTTAACAAACCTCCTACCATTAATGGCAAGATAGTTGGTGTTGGTAATGTTTCCACTTCTATTGCAAAATGTCCTAAATTGCCTGATAACTCTGAAACTGTCCTTGATAAAGATGCTGAAATTTCTAGCAATAAGGAAGAGAATAATTCCATTACTTTTGATAAAATGACTTTGATTTTGATGGTTGCAATATTTCTGAAGTAATTAAGTTCTTGCAAAAGCTAGCTAGAAGTCCTAATGCTAGTGCTATAAACATGGCTTTTACTAAACATATTACTAATGCTCTCATACAAGTTAGGGAAGAGAAATTAAACATGAAGCTTCTATCCCTAGGAAGTTAGAAGATGGTTGGGAGCCCATCATTAAATTGAAATTGAATGACTTTGATTGCAATGCTTTGTGTGACCTTGGTGCTAGTATTTCTGTTATGCCTAAAAGATTATATGATATGCTTGATTTAGCACCTTTGGAAAATTGTTACTTGGATGTTCACCTTGTGATTCTACTATTAAAAAACCTTTGGGAAGAATTGATGATGTTCTTATCATGGTTAACAACAATTATGTCCCCGTTGATTTTATTGTCTTGGATATTGAGTGCAATCCATCATGCCCTATTGTGTGGGAAGACCTTTTCTTAGACTGTAGGTGCTATTATTGATATGAAAGAAGGGAATATAAAATATCAATTTCCTCTCAAGAAAGGTATGGAACACTTTCCTAGGAAGAAGATTAAGCCACCTTATGATTCTATTGTTCGAACAAATTACAATGTTGATGCTTCTTCACTTGGTAATACTTGATGCATGCTTTGTGCCTAGCTAAAAGGCGTTAAAGAAAAGCGCTTATGGGAGGCAACCCATTTTATTTTTCTGCAATTTTTCTTTTATTGAGTCAAGGAGTTTGTTTACTTCTGTAGCAACTCCTTTGTATCTTTATTTTCTCGCATTGTTGTGCCAAGAGTAGCCTCTAATGATAAGATGATGCTTAATTTTGATTGCTGCGCAGAAACAGATTTTTGCTGTTCACTGTACGAAATTCCTAAAATCACCAGATTGTTAAAAATCTGAAATTTTTGTGCGTAATCTTTATGAATGTCTGAAACTTTCATTAGTTCAGAGTTTCTCGATCTGAGCGTCGTAAGTGCCTCGAAAAAATTCGTCTTTGCGGACTGTTCTGTTTTAGACAGATTATGCCTTTTTATTTTTGCATTCTCTCTTTTACTAGTGTTGAGTGAAATTCTTTTTTGGGTGGAAGAGCTTCACATAACATCAGTGGCTGTAGCTAATGTTTAAAGTAACAAATCATATTGCGTCTTTAGAACATGTGAATTTTTGATTATGCACTAACCCTCTAATGAGATCTACTTTGAGTTTGGTGTGACGGAAGTTTTCAAGGGTCAAGAGAGAAGGATGATATAATAGGATCAAGAAGAGTGAAGAGCTTAAGCTTGGGGAGGCTCCCATGGATCTCCCCAGCATATTTCAAGAAGACTCAAGCGTCTAAGCTTGGGGATGCCCAAGGCATCCCCTTCTTCATCGTCAAAATTATCAGGTCATCTCTAGTGAAACTATATTTTAATTCTTTCACATCATATGTGCTTTTCTTGGAGCGTCTGTGTGCTTTTATTTTCAGTATTGCATTTTATTTTCAATAAAGCTTGACTGGACCCTAGCATTCTTGATTGGGAGAGAGACACGCTCCGCTTTTTCATGAGAATACTCCTATTCTTCACTTATATTTGTTGAGTATTCATATCTAGCGCTGTTCAGCTTTTAGCTCTTGTTTTCATGTATCTCTTGTCAGAGCTATTAGCTTTCTTTTGTAGAAAGTACTCTCTTGCTTCACTTATATTTGTTTGGAGAGTTGATGAAATAAATTGATTGGTGTTTGGTTGGTTCAGAAAATGTTGCATGTGGTAATTGGTATAAGGAAAAACTTGCTTAATCTTGTAGATCACTAAAATGGATAACTTGATGCTTGTCAATTGTTTTGAGTTAACAAGTAGATCATGATTAAATTGTGCATCACATGAGTTAAGCCTATTAGTGAAGAACTACCGTAAAGCTTGTTGAAAATTTGGTTTGCATCGGTGGTACCTCTAAGGTCTAGATATTTTCTAATAACAGGGTTTGGTTAACAAGGAAGACGGTATGAAGTCTTATAACGTTTGCAATATGTTTGTCATATAAAACTTGGTGTACGGGTTGATATTCTTGTTTGCTTACATAACCTTGCTAGCCTAAACTCTGTACTGAGAGGGAATGCTTCTCGTGCATCCAAATCCTTGAGCCAAAATCCATGCCATTTGTGTCCACCATAACTACCTATATGTGGTATTTCCTTGCCACTCCAAGTAAATTTTTCATGTGCTACCTTTAAATTATTCAAAATGTTATTATTCCCTTTTTGTGTCAATGTTTACTAGCTCATGAGGAATTAGTGTGGTTATTCTTTATTCTATTTGTCGAGTGGACTTTTACACCTGGACTAGTGGCATATACATCCGCTTATCCAATAACTTGCAAAAAGAGCTGGCAACGGGGTGCCCAGTCCCAATTAATTACAACTTTAACCAATTAATTCTCTTCACACTTTTGCCCTGATTCATCAGTAAGCAATGACAAACAGTGAAATACCTGAATGTGTGTAAACCAAAGAGAAAGAGGGATGATCTGCCTTGCTGGTAGAAATAACGTCCTTCATGGGAGCCGCTCTTAAAAGTCCGTTCGACAGGTAGAATACTGTTCTCACCCGCTACCATTCGTTGACAATTAACAAACACCTCTCAAAAATAGATACTCCTCCATGGTATGTGATTGATGGAAGGCACCCGAGGATTCGGTTAGCCATGGCTTGTGTTAGCAAGGTTGGGAGGAGTATCAAATATTTTATGCAATCTCTATATGCTTTCAAAAACCTAAAAGCTCTAGCACATGATTTAATCCCTGCTTCCCTCTGCGAAGGGCCTTTCTTTTACTTTTATGTTGAGTCAGTTTTCCTATTCTTTCTGTCTTCCACAAGCAAACACTAGTGTCAACTTTGTTACAACATGCGTTATATGCAATGTATTGGACTTGTTATACTACTTTGTGTTGACAATATCCATGAGATAAATATGTTGAAAGTTGAAGCAAATGCTGAAACTAAATTCTTCCTTTGTGTTGATTAAATACCTTTTATTAGAAACTATTGCTTTATGAGTTAACACTTATGCAAAACTGTTTGATGCTTGTCTCGAAAGTACTATTCATGAAAACGTTTAGCTTGTGTGATTCATTGTTTACTCATTATCTATTTGGTAGCAAATTATAGACCATTGACTTGGATCACTTCATTCATTTACATGTGCCTTGCAATATTATATGATCAAGATTATGATAGCATGTCACCTCAAAAATTATTTTTTTTTATCGTTTACCTACTCGAGGACGAGTAGGAACTAAGCTTGGGGATGCTGATACGTCTCAAACGTATCTATAATTTTTGATGTTCCATGCTTGTTTTATACCAATTGCTACATGTTTTGCATCTACTTTATATCACTTTTATACATTTTTTGGGACTAACCTATTAACAAGATGCCGAAGTGCCAGTTCCTGTTTTCTGCTGTTTTTGTATTCCAGAAAAGCTAGTCTGGAAATATTCTCGGAATTGGACGAAACTACACGGGGGTGCCTATTTTTCCAGAACACGCCTGACGGAGCGAAGGAGCAGCAGAGGAGGGCCACCAGGGGCCACACGCCAGGGGGCGGGCCCCCCTCTGCCGCGCCCTGGGTGGTGTGGGCCCCTCGGGGGTCCGCAGCCGCCGCCCTTTCGCCTACTTATTCCCCCGACGCGAAAACCCTAAGTACCTGAGCAAATATCCACGAAAAGTTCCAGAGACGCCGCCGTCGTCAACCCTAGCTCGGGAGGGTTCAGAACCTCTTCCCGGCACCCTGCCGGAGAGGGGAATCGTCACCGGAGGCTTCTACATCGCCATGCCTGCCTCCGGAGTGATGCGTGAGTAGTTCATCCTTGGACTACGGGTCCATAGCAGTAGCTAGATGGTTGTCTCTCCACTTTGTGCCATCATGTTTAGATCTTGTGAGCTGCCCTACATGATCAAGATCATATTATTGTAATGCTACATGTTGTGTTTGCTGGGATCCGATGAATATTGAATATTATGTCAAGTTGATTATCAATCTATCTTATATGTTATTTAAGATCTTGCATGCTTTCCGTTACTCGTAGATGCTTTGGCCAAGTAGATGCTTGTAACTCCAAGAGAGAGTATTTATGCTAGATAGTGGGTTCATGTCTCCGTTTAACCTGGGACAGTGACAGAAAGTTCTAAGGTTGTGGATGTGCTGTTGCCACTAGGGATAACCTAACGATGCTATGTCCACGGCATATGTGTTTGTTTACATTACGCACTTTACTTAATGCAATTATCCGTTGCTTGCAACTTAATACCAACGGGGGACTCGGATGACAACCCGGCGGTGGATTATTAGTCATAGATGCTGTTGGATAACGTCTATGTATTATGTCGTAATGCCCAATTAAATATCATAGTAGTCAACATGTCATGTATATGCATTGTCATGCGCTCACTATTCGTCAATTGCCCAGCTGTAATTTGTTCACCCAACATGTTAGTTATCTTTTATGGAGAGACACCACTAGTGAACTGTGGACCCCGGTCCATTCTTTTACACTGATTAAACAACCACAAACTGCAAACTGTTCCTTTTTCATTCTCTGCAATTTAATACTCATTTTCCACACCATACGTTTAATCCTTTGTTTTCAGCAAGCCAGTGAGATTGACAACCTCACTGTTTCGTTGGGGCAAAGTAGTTTGATTGTGTTGTGTGCAGATTCCACGTCAACAGTCCAGACTCCCTGCGACAGCTATTTTTCTGGCGCCGTTGACAACCTTCTGAAGAGTTGCTGCTCCTACTGGTTCGATAACCTTGGTTTCTTTCTGAGGGAAAACTTGCTGCTGACTACATCATACTTTACTCTTGAGATCTCTCAACGAACGTGTGTTTCACGTATCGTTCTCCTCCACCCACTTGTGCGTCTCCTCCGTCGTTTCCCCGGATTCCTTTGCTCGATGTGTGACCTTGCTGTCATCTTCCTACAGGTTCTCCTTTGTCCGTGGGTTACTTCTACTGTTCTACAGCACGAGCCTCTCTTGCCATGGTAGAGACGGGGATGGAATAAAGGAAGGGGAAGCATGGGTAAGAGGAGAAGAGGAGGTCGCAACCCCTCCATCCCCTTTTCGACCCTGCCGAAGTCACACCGCTGCCGCTTCTTCAACCCAGGGGCGGGGGTCGTTTTCTCCAGCACCGTCGTTGTCCTCAGGTCGAGAAAAATTCCACTTGAGCTGTAGGAATCCAGGGGCCCCACTGGTTCGAGGATGGCTCGGAGAACGACCATGGCTCGGGATGACGGTTCAGGTTGGTACCCGCACGCCCCCTCCTTCTCATCCTGCTTGATTTCGCGCTCAGATCTGAGGTGCCCATGTTCTTCCCCTTTATGCAGCCCGATTCAGCCGGTTTATTCGAGAGAGAGTTTGCGGGCACGGCTGGTTCAGGTACGGGCTGTCCACACATGATGCTACTTCCTGTTGGTTCACCTTCTCTTATTCATTTTTTTTTCGTTTCCCAACAATCTGGTTGATTCAAGATTTTGCTGCTATCAGAAGGAACCGTCTATTGCTTCAATGTCAATGAAGAAAATCCGGTAAATTATTTTCTAACCAAGTAAGCGTCTCAAGTTAGTCGAACTTGAACTATTCACATATCCACTTATCTGCATCTTAAGTGATTGCTACTTATCTGTAGCTAAACATGTCTCCCTTTTCTCCCCTTTTCACCTGCGTTTGTGTTGCTCTTCAATTGGATCCATGACATGAGCTTGCTGGCCTGTTCTTTCCGCAGGTGATGTCGTGATCTGCTCTTCAATTGGATCAAGTGGGCCTGCGGTTATGCTGGTTTCAGAAGTTATTCCTAATTCATTTGTTCAAAACAATGCACGACTTTGGGCCTGCGTGCATCTGCTTCGGTCACAACCGTGCAGATTGAGCTTTACTTATTTCACTATCAATACATGGTTCTGGAAAGGCTCCTAGAAGTACGATTTTCTTTTATTGGAGATGGAATGTACGGTTGCGTCCCTATCCAGCTGCTAACAATTTGCTTTTGGAGAGGTTAACAAGTAATGACATCTCTAAGAAGGTATGAGCTATAGTTGCTTCCTTAAATGTTCATATATTTTATCCCAACGTTGATGTTGAAAAGTCTTCTTGATGGAGGTTATGTAATGATACAAATTTTAAATAAGCGAAGCTAGATTTGCGGTGCTTTTTGTTTTTCCACTTAGAGTGTGCGTTTCTTGGTGCTCATTCATGTTTTGTTCCAAGTAGGGCTATTATTAACACAAGGGAGAATGTCGAATTTGATCTGCTGTTAGAAAATATCAGAAGAATTTTCCTCAAAAAAAGAATTATCATAAATCTATTGTCAGCTAGGATGTATTTATATGTTTTTAAAAGACTGCACTGTATTGGTTTCCTACTATGCATTCCATCTCAGTTCATGGCCAGTTACTAGCAATAAGCCCTGTTAATTCCAAACCAACTGGATTTTCTTATCGGCTCCTAACCATCATGCTGAGAACTTGGCTATTAACCATTAGAAGCCAGTTTTTTCTATCTGTATGTTGGTGATTTCTCTTACATTTCTTAAGATACCAACAAAATATCCCTTTATTCTTTCTTGTTATTTAATTTGTTTCCTCGAGTCAGTGGATTGTTATTTGTTTTATTATAGTTCCAACTGTACGCATGCCATGTCAGCCTTTTCAGGACACGCAGTTCTAGACTTGCTCGCTGCTCTGTCGATTCCAATAATGGATGATAATAGCTGGGCTGGCAAACTCGCTATTATCAGTTCAGGTTGGTGGCTCAAAATTCAGAATTTTTTCCTTTTTTTGTGCTTTTCCTTCAAAAGTTTGGATACATGATTATGTGTTCATTCCCTTCTCTGGTTTATTACAGTTCATTTTGGCAGCTAAAATGTTTATTGCTTTTCCAAAATAAAATAAAAAAGTGATAATGACAGAAGTGGAGACTCTCACAGATCACTTAAAAAATAGTTATTTCAAGATTGTGTTGTAGTATATAAAAGACTGGTTTCTAGGTTGAGTCAAAAGTTTATTTGTTTATAATAGACTGGTTGTAGCTGACTGCTCTATTACGTTTCTAAAATGATAAGCCCCCAATTTACTGATAGAAGTTTCCCCACCAAAATTAGAGCTTAAAGTGTCTACCGCTAGCTACACTAATGAATGAGAGGTCTGTTATTAAGGTAAGAAGTGCTACATTTAACAGTTTCAGTTTGTCCCCATAATGATTTGAACCAATTACTTTCCAGATAGGAATTTATCCACTCATAGCTACTTTTAAACTATATGTACTGTTAGGTCCCTTTTCTTTGGCTATTGGTGTGTCCATGGTAATTGTCCTGAAAGTAAAAATACTAAATTTGTCAACTTCTTACTATGATGTCATATTGTTAGCACTGTTATGGTGTGTTTGAAGCCATACCTCTTGCAGTTATCTCGAACAAAATAAATATTGCTTTTTTCTAACCCAATTAATAATCTGTCACATATAAACATGAAAATTCCATTAAGTTTATAGTTATTTGTTATAACTTAGCTTTCTGTTGGTACATGTGAAATCGTGCAGTCAAACCTTTTCTGATCCTAATGATTTCAAGAGGTTTTTTTTGTAATATTGTGGAATCGTGCAGTTTTTCCCTTTCTTTTATATATACAATTAAGGTGGTTAAGTATTAAGCTAAAGCTCAGCTTGCACATGGTAATGGTTGCTTTGATCAGCTTACCTAGACCTTCCGCCTTGATGTGTTCGGTAGGATGATGGCGACACAGCTCCTGAATGGGTGTAGATAATTTGTATAAATGTCGAACATTGCAAATCTAATTAAGTTGATGTTTCAGTTTTTTCTACCGTTTTAAAAGTAAACTGTGTTATCCTAATCCCTAAGATATATACGAAATAACAGTGTTTTACATACCTTGACTGTTTTAACTCAAGGCTTGTGTTTTTAGGGGAAACCTGCTATTATTTTACAAGCCAGGAGATATGTTCTTTCGCTTTGGTGAAAGGCAGATCACCAAAACATGTTGGTAATTATGTTCTACTTTGCATTTAGGCTTGGAGCGGAATTCCTACAACATTCAGCTTCTTTATAGACACAGTGAAGGTACGCAATCTTATGCATAATACACATTATGGCTAAGAATTTGTATATGAGTTTGCTGCTCATGTTTATGAAACAATGAAAGTTTCTCCATATCATCCAGTCAGTTGTATAATCAATACAGCGAGTCAATGTTGAATGATTTTTGGGAAGTAGATAAGCATTGCAGCTACAACGTTCTAATTTTTTTCATTAATTTGTCACTGTAGATGTGAAAGCCAACTCTCTTCTCATTAATAGGAATAGCCTGCTGCTACTAAGCTACTTGATGTTGTTTCAGAAGTTAGGTGATGTTCACCGAGGAGACAAAATTGGTAAGAATGGTTACCTTTTTGTTGAAAGTTTCACGCTTGCAGTTTGTAGTAAAAATCTGTTGTCGTTTGTAATCACAAATATGTTGAATCAGGGTTCACTGAGTAATCTGTCAAGTTTATTTGTTCCGAACGATATCCCTTGAACACAAAGTGGAAAACACACCGTAGAGTTAGATTTATGGTACTAATTCATTGGATTAAATATAAATAGGACAGTGTGGTTGATTTTAAAGTACAAATTACTTTGCAGTTTCGTGTTCTTGCGAAAAAATAACAAAAAAGTCATAAGTTTCTCGACACCTTTTCTATTCTTTATAGCAAGCCTATGGTACCACCATATGCAATGTCTCTCATAATTGGTATTGTGTTCTAAAGATGTTCTTATACTTGCCTCTGATTATGGTTTATCTCTGTAGCACTTGTGAACTTATATGAGTGGTAATGATGTTATTAAATATGGAGATGTCCTTGGCACTATTTGTGGCATCTCTGATGTTGAGACCTTTCACGTCCCAAAAATAAATGGCGTCTTGGTTAAACGCCACATATATCTTAAGGATCATAGGTTGGTAGAGGCTAGGGTTCTACCGGGTCTAGGGCGGAGGTTGTAAGGGTGGAAGTGAGGGCGGAGAGGCTGGAGGGCTCGGCGCCGGCGGCTGGGCGCCGTCGCGGAGGAGGAAGGCGGCGGCTAGGGTTTGGTGCGGCTGGGTTGCTGGGGTCTCCCGTCTCCCTTCAGGAGACGAGACAGTATTGATACTGAATATTGTCTGATTAATCATGAAGGAGTACATGTGTTTATATAGGAGGACGGCCTCCTCTAAACCCTAATTTACTTGGGCTAAGCCCCTAATTTACTTGGGCTAAGCCCACGACTAGCCACTAGTGGACTTCTTGCGTGTATAGGTCAAACCGACCATAACATCTCTCCCCGCCTTCTCAAACAGCTCGTCCTCGAGCTGAACTTCTGGAAACTGATGGCGGAGATCTTCAAGCTTCTCCCATGTCGCCTCGTCCTCTGGCATGCCTGTCCAATGCACCAAGACGTGCCAGACTCCACGTCGCTGCTGGGCCTTCATTACGCGAGCCACACTTGCCGGGGCCGGCTCGAGACGACCATCCGAAGTATGTGGGAGAACCGGTGGTGCAGACGGAGGGTCGCCACGGTAGGCCTTCAGGAGACCGACGTTGAAGACGTCGTGGAGGCGCGAGCCCGCGGGCAGGTCAAGACGGTAGGCGAGCGTGCCGATGCGCTCCAGCACACGAAAAGGACCGGCGTAGCGAGGCCCCAACTTGTGTCTGGAGCGCGGGTCCAAGGACTGGGTCGTCCGGTGAAGAAGGCGTAGCCAGACCCAGTCGCCCACCGCAAACTCCGCCTCACGATGGTGTGCATCATAGTACTTCCTGGCCAGCTGCTGAGCCTGAAGAAGTCGCTGGCGCGCCTCAGCCAGTATCTCGTCGCGGGTACGCAGCAGGTCATCCGCCGTCTCAGTACGCGCCGTGCCAGGCGCATAGGGAAGCATCGCCGGCGGTGGTCTCCCGTAGACCACCTCAAAGGGCGTGGCGTGCAGCGCGGAGTGGTAAGACGTGTTGTAGCAGTACTCGGCCCATGCCAGCCAGTCCACCCAAGCTCGTGGACGATCCCCTGTGATGCAGCGCAGGTACATGGCGATGATCTTGTTGACGACCTCGGACTGTCCGTCCGTCTGAGGATGGAACGCCGTGCTCATGCGGAGCTTCACGCCCGCCAGCCCAAAGAGGTCCCTCCAGACGTGACCCGTGAACACAGGATCACGATCACTGACGATGGAGGACGGAAACCCGTGTAGGCGAACGATGCCGTCGAAGAAGGCGCGTGCCACGGACGCCGCCGTATAGGGATGGCCGCCGTCGCGGAGGAGGAAGGCGGCGGCTAGGGTTTGGTGCGGCTGGGTTGCTGGGGTCTCCCGTCTCCCTTCAGGAGACGAGACAGTATTGATACTGAATATTGTCTGATTAATCATGAAGGAGTACATGTGTTTATATAGGAGGACGGCCTCCTCTAAACCCTAATTTACTTGGGCTAAGCCCCTAATTTACTTGGGCTAAGCCCACGACTAGCCACTAGTGGACTTCTTGCGTGTATAGGTCAAACCGACCATAACATAGGTATGTCCCCTCTTTACAGATGCTGGGATAAAAGATTCAGTTAGCTGACTGTGCTAAAGATTCAGAATTATCACCTTTTTTTTTTCTTTGTTAATAGTGTCAGGATAAATTTTCCTCTCAGGACTAATTTGCTTCCCATTAACCTCTGAACCTTTTTTTATTTGCTGTAGTGCCGTTTATTGTGTCAGACCACATAAAAATTTCAGATATGTAGATAATGTCTCAACTTAAAGGTCTGCTGTGTTTGGCTCATTGCAGTATAGAGTAGCATGGATCTCTTTTCAAGTTAAGCTTCTAATGATTTTTTTTTCTTTGCTGGCGATTTGCTGATCATGTCGTATAGATGGCATAACATGAATTTCATTAGTGCCATTCTATCCAATCATATCTCTCTAAATAGTTTGTGTAGACGGTTAATTTATTTATTGACATTAATTCATGTTGCAATAAATACTTTGGTATCACTAACTAAGAAGGTCTAAAAGGAGCTAATTTTTGGGCCGCAAGTGTATTTACCAGAACAGGAGCAAACATCCACTTCTCATAAATTCTTATTTTTCATTGTACTCTGTTTCATAACAATTGCATATTCTTGACTATGGAATTGTTGTCATGTGACCTAATCTATGGTTTCTGTTTCATATACCATTGCACCTGGTAGATATATGCAACTCAAAATATCATGCTAAAGAGCTTGGAAGTTTGAGCACCTGACTTTGGATGGAGATTGAAGGGAATCTGCTTGGACTATCAAGTGTTCGTCACATGTAATAAATCATAGTAAGGTTCTTACTCTTGCTAGGTAACATCTGATGCTTATGATGCATTCTTTTCAATAGCCCAAAAAGTATTGATTTGTTTAAATGCATACGGGACACATTTATGGCTCATACTTGATCCATGATACACACATCCTTGCGCTTCGCCGCCGTTAGTCAGCAGGTAGCCTTGATTTCAATTCTCCTTTCATTTCTGGATACTTTATTTCAGGATTTTAAAGAATGTTTTCTCGCTATAGTTCAGGTCAGATTGTTGATTACATTGACTATGGATTAGTACATTCTTGGATGCTTTATGCACGGGACAGTGGTTAATGTTATGTACATTTCGTTGCAGTTTGTGCATCATTTTCAGTCAGTCTAGGTTAAGTTCATTTGTATTAGATTTGTGTGACTACCAATTGATCAAAACCAACAATTAATCGACCATGGATGCTTTGTGCATTGGTTTAGTGGTTACTGGTTGCAAATTTTCCATCATTTTCAGTCAGTCTGAAGCAAGCTCATTTCCGTTAGCTTTGTGTGACTGCAGGTTGATTAAAACCAACTATCAACTATGGATGACCTCCAAGAATGTACCAGATGGTGTAGTTATATATGTCATACATGTCGTATCTAGGGACCAGGATGGAGCTTTGTTTGCTTGAGTTCGAGGATCCTTTTCCATCTGTGCCTGAAAGTAAGAACCTCACAAAATGTAACTCATCTCTAATTCGATTAAAGTGCAATTAAAAATATTTTTATGGTTTATGTGATTGCTAACATTGCAAATTGCCATTGTATTAATGTCTCGGTTAGCTTTGTTAGAAATTCTTGCTTTTTATTTGAATTTGGAAGGGTCTTAAAACTAATATATTCAGTGATTCTCTCTGATGGCTTCCCCTTAACTTTATTATTGTTCCTTTATCCTTTATTATTGTTATTTCAGGCCATGGTCTTATCAATATGAAGACTTCTGAAAAGAATTTCTTGGGTGGTTTATCACTTTAGAACATAATAAAAACATTTATAGCCCTGTAGTGAATTGGACTCTATTTTGTAACACATATATTCTACAAGAGATAGCACAAGTTGCCTGTAGAATTCAATCTCGGTTTAGCTTGGTGGCCTCTCTGGCCTTGTGCTTGATGATTTCATTTCTCACCGCACAGTACGAAGGTAATACAAAACGATGCCATTTTACATTTTAGTTTACGCTGTAATTGATTGGATAAATTCAGTTTTTTAGATCATTAGCAATGGAACTCCGCCTATGTCTTCTAGGCATAGCCGGTCCCAAGCCCGGGTAAAGGAGGAGGGTTGTGATAGGCTTGGCGAGCCAACGTAAAAACTAGCCAGTCCCATGGATATGAAACCCACGAGAGTAGTACTAGGGTGGGTGACCTCCTGGGAAGTCCTCGTGAAAGGTTTCATATCTAAGGGTTGTGATAGGTTTGGCGAGCCAACGTAAAAACTAGCCAGTCCCATGGATATGAAACCCATTTGGGCGAGAGTAATACTAGTGTCGGGGGAGTACCCCGGGTAGGGTCAAGGCTTGGCATGAGTGGAGTTCAAAGGTGTGCCGAGGTACGGAAATTGCCGAGCTGTTTGGGCCTGGGAATGCCGAGCTTCGTCTTGACCTGGAGAGTACAGGCCGACCTAGCTTGGACCAGAGAAGTCCGAGGTATCCCGTTGGCATGGGCCGAGGTTCGTGATCCGAGCTGGGATCAGTCGAGCTAATACCTCGGTGTTATGGTTTGGGTTGTGAGTGCAGGATGAGCTATGAGAAGGAAGTGAAGTCCGACCTGGTAAAAGATCTTATGCGTAGGAGGCCATAGCTCGGGCAGGAGTCAATGCTCCAGTCACTTCCCGCCTGACACGGGAGCGTCTGTCACGGAGCGTGGCAGAGGCGTGCCCCGGGTTCAGCGGGGCAGCACGTCTCTGACCGCTGACCCCGGGAGATCCGGGTCAGGGCTACGAGGTAGCTCGGCGCGGCTACGTCCTGTCTCAGTCAGAGGGGACATCCTATCTCCACTGTGGTGATGTAGGGGATGGGCAGGTCATGTCTTGTCCCTGACAGGAGTACAATGATGATCAAAGCAGAGGCATGGCTACAGTGCTCGGCGAGGGGCACTATGGTAACCCGGCTAGCCTATATAAGGGGCTTCTACCCCTCCTGTGCTCGAGGACGACGAGGGGAGAGGACGAAAACAAAGAAGAAGAAAGAAAAGAGACCCCGGCACCCTAGTTGATTCTCCTTGTAACTTCATCTCCCACCTCAAGCTCTCACCATTGTACCATCACACAGCTCGAGGAGCGACCTGTACTAGTCATCTTGTGCTATATACTGACTAGGATAGTGCTGCAGTAGGGGTGTTACCTCCGCAAGAGGGCCCCGAAGCAGGTACATCGTGGTGTTCTTCGTGTTCTTGGTTGGTTGGTTTTCAGTTCGTGTTCTTGCGGTTTTTGGTGTGTTCTTGCTTGTGCACTTCAAGAGTGCATAAACCCTCCCCGGATTCCCCCAACGACCATTCGGCCCCATCTTAGCCATACCCATGGCATCTGTCGTGATCCCACCACGACAGTTGGCGCCCACCGTGGGGCAGATTGAGGCGTTGGAGGGAGTATACATCCGGACGGGCTCAGGCGAGCGTGTTCTTTCCGGGCTCATCGCCAAGATCGGTGAGTTCAACTTCGTCAGCGACAACGCGGGGTGCTTCGCCGGCAAGCCCTTCCCCGAGCATGGCTTCACCATGATGCTCGGCAGCTTCGTCACCTACGTTGCTGTCGAGGTTGTTCGCGAGTACCCGGAGCAGGTGCTCGTGGACGACGAAACTCCTCTCCTTGCGGCGCTAGGTCGGCGTATCACTCGCCCTGAGAGCTGTGTCGAGGTGATGATGACCGGTACGGTGGATGCCGCTGGCAGAGGAGATGCCAGCAGATCCAAGCCGGCTGAGGTTGCGGCTAAGGTGAGAGCTGCAAAGCCCAGGCTAGAGAACGAGTTGCCTGACACCCCTGAGGTGCAGGGCCGAGGTGCAGTCCTAACAAAGATAGCAGAGACACTAGCAGATCCTGTAGATCCCGGAGTAGATATAGTGATGACTGCGGCCGAGCTAGAGGAGAAGCGTGTCTTGTTGCAAAAGGAGGCTGTAGCCATGATAGCAGCCCGAGATGAGTTCAATAGAGATCTGCGTGAGTACAATGCAGCGAATGGCTTCACCCCGGTTGCAGCTGATACCAGTAGGTTAGCCGGGGTGCGGCAGAGAGGCAAGGGGCTCAATGACGAGATGAACAGGGAGGCTCGACCTACCACCTCGGCTAGGAGTGAGAGTCGCGTGTCAACTGGAAGGCCGGTGTATAGTTCCCCTGCCAAGAACCTCAGAGCTGCCGAGGCAGGCAGGGCCGAGCTATCCGGGTTGACTGGAGATGCATAGCGTGCGCAGCAAAAGCGAGTCAATGAATTGGTCTATGTAGCTAACCAGCAGAATGAGGCTCTCCGCAGAGCCGGGGCTGGTGATTCGCAGATGGTCTATTCAGCTAGGCCCGTTAGTCAGGTGTCCAAGGGGCAAGCCTCGTCTCCACTCGTCGGAGGAGCCGATCGAGCCCGGAGTGTCAACTCGGGTCAGAACAAGCAGCTGCTGAAGTATGATCCGGTGTTAGCAGCAAAGCAGAAGGTGGGCCAGGGCAATGCTAGCCGGGCTAGGGGTAACTCCGGCCAGGGAAATCAGAATGGTGGGCAAGCAGCATCGGCTGGCCGAGGTAAACCACCTCCGCCCCCGAGGTATCAGCAACAACCCCGGCCGCAGGAGCAGTATCAGCCAGAGCCGGAGTATGCTCAGCAACCTCAGAACGTCGGTCAAGGCGATGACCGATACGATGATGGAGACTCGGCCATGGCGCGGGCCGGGTATCACAGAGTGGATGGGGCGTTGGGACCTCGGATAGGAGCTCGGATGTTAGCTCCGGGCGACGTCCGCAACAAGCTGGATAGAATCTACTTGTCCGAGCAGTTGGAAGAGGAAGGCCCTCCTGGTCCGGCATGTTTCGGACCTCGGATCATGAGGGAGCCACCACCGCCAGTATCTCAGTTCCAGTTAGGTCGGAACACCAAGCCATACAATGGGAGCACCAAGCCACAAGATTGGTTGACAGATTATGTATCCTCGGTGCACATAGCGGGGGGCAATCGCCGATGGGCGGTCCGGTATCTCCCGCACATGTTGGAGGGTCCAGCTCGGATCTGGCTGAATAATTTGCTGGAGTATAGTATCAACTCCTGGATAGACTTGGAGCTGGCGTTTAACAGCAACTTTGCTAGTACCTACAAAAGGCCAAACCGACCTCAGCTCCTGGCAGCATGTAAGCAAGATGATCATGAAACTGATCGGGAGTTCTTAACTCGGTGGAGCAATGTCCGGAATTCCTGTGAAGGAGTTGTAGAGGCCCAGGCCATCTCCTGGTTTGCAGATGGTTGCCGACATGGCAGTATGCTGTGGCAGAGGCTACAGAGAGATATGCCGAAATCCCTTGCAGAGGCAATCCGGATTGCGGATTCTTATGCTCTTGGTGATCCGATGCAGCCAGCAGCCGAGGCAGGAGTACGTAACAGAAGGAGGGAGCCAATAAATAACCGGCTCGGACCAAGGTGTAGTGACCGCCAAGAGCTCGGGCACAAGAGGAGGGAGCCGGACTACCCGTACACCTCGAACCAAGTTGCAGCGGTGAACCCGGATCAGCCCGAAGCTGGAGGTGTCCAGAGGCCGAAAATCAGTGGTCCGGCATTTAGTCCGAACCCAGAGCCACCCTTGACTTATGAATCAATGATAGATGGTCCTTGCCGTTACCATACGACCGATCCGCGTAAGCCAGCCAACCATTCAACCCGGCAGTGCAGCTGGCACCGCAGGATCAGGGAAGAAGGGGCAAGGGCCGGAGGAAACAGAGGAGGACCACCTCAGAGATTTCAGTCGAGGTCTAACCCGAATCTGTCCGGAGCAAATGTTACCCCAATAACCACTGCACCTCCGAGGCCTGCAGCGGCAAGACCGGTGAATGTGGTGAACGTCCGAGGTAACAACAACAATGGTGGTGCCGGACCAAGCCAGCAGTATGAATACCCCGGAAATGACTATAGAGAGGCTCATGCGAGCTATGTGGTCTTTGTGACCGAGCCCACTAACAAGAAGAGTGTGCAGAGGCGTGCCATGGAGGTGAATGCAGTAATGCCGGTGGTGCCGACCTACATGAACTGGTCTAAGCAGGAGGTCACTTGGAGCAGGAAAGATACACCTCGGATCATGCCGAGCCCTGGAAGGTATGCCCTGGTGGTAGATCCGACGTTGTGCGGGCCTACTAACAATGTAAGGTTTGCCCGAGTTCTGGTGGACAATGGCAGTGCCATCAACATCATGTACCGGGACACAATGGTGAAGTTAGGCATATCCCCAAATCAGTTAATGTTGAATAAGTCCTGTACTGTAGTCTTGGTCTTTGGTCGGTGTAAAACTGCAGGATAAGGTCCTTGTGTAGGACCAGCAGTTAGAGAGCATCTAGGACAGTCAAGCATCTAAGGACAGTCAAGTCTAGGACAGTCAGTTAGGATAGGAATCAAAGGACTGGCTGTTAGGATTGCTGTTAGCATCTTAGACTAGCATATTCGGCTGGCTAGCAGCCTATAAGTATGTATCCCCAGCCCTAGGAGCTGGTATGACATTTGAGTAAGAAAAACCAACGAAAATTGCCCCAACTTACCTTGTGCCATCCTCTCTCCATGAGAGTAAGTTTGAAACAACTGACAAGTGGTATCAGAGCCAGTGTATCTTGCAGCCTGAGTATTTCCTGCTCTCCTCTTTCACCAAGAGTTGAGCAACCCCAGCCTTTAGGTGTAGTGTCTCCTTCAGCCTCAGCTTACTCACCTCCCTCCGGGCTGTCGAGCAGCAGCTCGTCGGAAGCAGCACACAGCCCCCCAGCAGCGAGCCATGTCCACAGGTCACTCTCATCACACGGCTACCTCGAGCACGCGGCGTCGGCAGGAGGCCGAGCGCGCAGAAGCCGAGGAGCGTGAGCGAGTGACTGCGGAGGCTGCTGCAGCGGCGGCAAGGGCGTCAAGGCTGGCAGCGGCGGAGCTGGCAGCAGCCAGAGCGGAGGTAGAAGCAGCAGAGACGGCGGAGGCAGCACGTGTGGCTGCAGCGGAGGCTAAGGCGCTGCGTGGCAGCGCCAACAGCTCCGAGTCCGCCAACAGCGCCATCGACGCAGGGGGCGACGACGCGGCGCAAGAGCGGGCGGCGCAATGGGCAGCTGAGCACGCACGCTGTGGCGTTCCAAGAGGAGACGCGCACGGCGACGGCGGCTGGGACAACCAGGACCGTGGCCCGTATGGGGTCCGGACTGTTGTCAGGGAAGTTGGTCCCGGTGTTGGGTGGCCCACCCTCACCAAAACCAATTACGTCGAGTGGGCCGCGATCATGAAGATCAGGCTCCAGGTGCGGCACATGTGGGAGGCAGTGCAGGAGGGCGCTGTCGACCAGCATGAGGATCGACGGGCGCTGGACGCCCTCATCGCCGCAGTCCCGCCCGAGATGCAGTTTTCGCTCTCCAACAAGCGAACTGCCAAGGAGGCCTGGGACGCCATCGCCGCGGCACGCATCGGCAGCGATCGTGCGCGCAAGTCCACCCTGCAGACACTCCGCAAGGAGTGGGAGACCCTGGCCTTCAAGCCAGGTGAGGATGTTGATGACTTTGCTCTCCGCCTCAATACTCTACTGCAGAAAATGGTGCAATTCGGCGATGCCACCTACGACGAGGAGAGGGCTGTGGAGAAGCTCTTCAGGTGCATCCCCGAGAAGTACAAGCAGATGGCTCGCTCAATCGAGTCTCTGCTGGACCTCTCCGCGATGACGATCGAGGAGGCAATTGGACGCCTCAAGGTCGTCGACACCGACGAGCTGCAGCCTCTCTCGGGGCCCATCACTACTGGTGGGAAGCTGCTCCTATCCAGGGAGCAGTGGGACGCCGGCCAAGGCGACGGGAAGAAGGGGGAGTCCTCCTTCACCGAGGTGGTCGCTGGCGCGGCAGACCGCGCAGATCGCGCGGAGGCTTCCAAGCTAGAGGGCATGGCGATGCCCGTGGAGGTGCCCGTGGAGGTGCCGCTGGCAGGCCTCAGCCAGCACAAGATGACGGCTGCCACAAGTGTGGCAAGCTTGGCCACTGGGCCAAGGAGTGCCGGCAGCCACGTCGTGGCCAGGCCAACGTGGCACAGGCTGCGGAGGAACAACGCGGCCAAGCCAATGTTGCACAAGCTGTGGAGGAGGATCGAGCCCTGTTCATGACGCACGCAAGCGTCGAGTTGCCAGCAGCAGCTCCATCTGCAGCAGCTCTCCTCCACCTTGATGAGCCAAAGGCGCATGCTCTTCTTGATGGCTCCGGCAAGAACAAGGCTGATGGGTGGTGCCTCGACACCGGTGCCACTCATCACATGACGGGTCGACGCGAGTTCTTCGCTGAGCTCGACCTCGAGGTGCGAGGCTCCGTCAAATTTGGAGATGCCTCCGCCGTGGAATCAAGGGCGTGGGCTCTGTCATCTTCATCGCCAAAACCGGCGAGCACCGGCTGCTCACCGGCGTCTACTACATCCCCGCGCTGAGGAATTCCATCATCAGCTTGGGACAGCTGGATGAGAATGGCTCGCGAGTGATGATCGAGCATGGGATCCTGCGCATATGGGATCGCCACCAGCGCCTCCTTGCTAAGGTAACTCGAGGTGCAAATCGCCTCTATGTTCTTGAGGTGCAGGTGGCACAACCTGTCTGCCTCGCAGCTCGTCGAGACGACGAGGCGTGGCAGTGGCATGAGCGTTTTGGGCACCTTCATTTTGAGGCCCTGAAGCGTCTCAGTGCTAAGGAGATGGTGCGAGGCCTGCCATGCCTCGACCATGTGGAGCAGTTCTGCGACGTCTGTGTGATGACAAAGCACAGGCGCCATCCTTTTCCCCAGCAGGCGAACTTCAGAGCCAAGGAGAAGCTCGAGCTCGTCCATGGTGACTTGTGTGGCCCGGTGACACCAGCCACACCAGGAGGAAGACGCTACTTCTTGCTGCTCGTCGATGATTACTCCCGCTTCATGTGGGTGGTGATCCTCAGCAGCAAGGGGGAGGCAGCGTACGCCATCAGGCGCGCGCAAGTTGCTGCAGAGGCTGAGTGCGGCCGCAAGCTGCGAGTGCTGCGCACCGACAACGGCGGCGAGTTCACAGCTGCTGAATTCGCCTCCTACTGCGCAGATGAAGGCATCAAGCGCCACTACTCCGCGCCGTACAGCCCACAGCAGAATGGGGTTGTCGAGCGGCGCAACCAAACGGTGGTGGGGATGACTCGTGCTCTCCTCAAGCAGAGAGGGATGCCGGCCATGTTCTGGGGAGAGGCGGTGAACACAGCGGTCCACATCCTCAACCGCTCACCCACCAAGGCCCTCGACGGCAGGACGCCGTATGAGGCGTGGCATGGGCGGAAGCCAACAGTCACCCATCTACGGGTCTTTGGCTGTCTCGCTTTCGCCAAGGAGCTCACCCACATCGGCAAGCTTGAAGACAGGAGCACACCTGGAGTCTTCATCGGCTACTCGGAGGCTCAAAGGCCTACCGCATCCTCGACCCAAAAACCCAACGTGTGCGCACGGCGCGCGACGTCGTGTTCGACGAAGGGCGAGGATGGGCATGGGACAAGGCTGTGGATGATGGCTCGACTCCGGTGAGTGACGAACTCACCATCGAGTATATCCACATCAAGGAGGTCGGGGGAGCAGGCAGCTCCTCTCAGCTGAGCAAGCCTCCATCAACTCCGGAGGTGGCCACACCTGTGACGCCACGACCGGCATCGCCACGTACTCCATCACCTGCAGCCACTCCTCCAGGCACAGCTGCACCACCATCAGCTCACCCCGAGCGTGATCAGGTGGAGTTTGCTACTCCACTCTCCCAAGATGAGGAGCGGGTTGATGCATATCATGATGAGGAGCCACTGAGGTACAGGACAATGGAGAACCTGCTCGGCGATCAACCAGCGCCGGGACTAGTGCCACGCAACCTAGAAGCACAGCTGCAGCTCGCGCATGAAGATGGCGAGCCCCAGTCCTTTGCAGAGGCTGACAGGACAAGGCATGGCGCGCTGCAATGCAGCTGGAGATGGACGCGGTCAAGGAGAACCGCACCTGGGAACTTGCTGATCTCCCTCGTGGTCATCGTGCGATCACCCTTAAATGGGTGTTCAAACTGAAGAGGGATGAGACCGGCAAGATCATCAAGCACAAGGCTCGCCTGGTGGCGCGAGGATTTCTGCAGCAGGAGGGAGTCGACTTCGACGACGCCTATGCTCCTGTGGCACGGATGGAGTCTGTGAGACTCATCCTTGCACTTGCTGCGCAGAAGGGCTGGTGTGTCCACCACATGGACGTCAAGTCAGCCTTCCTCAACGGCGACTTAAAGGAGGAGGTCTATGTGCAGCAGCCGCCGGGATTTGTGATCCCCGGCACGGAGGCAAGGTGCTGCGCTTACACAAGGCCCTCTACGGTCTCCGGCAGGCACCAAGGGCATGGAATGCCAAGCTGGACTCCACGCTGAAGACGATGGGCTTCGAGCAAAGCCCGCATGAGGCGGCCGTCTATCGACGGGGCAAAGGAGCAAACGCCCTGTTGGTGGGCGTCTATGTGGACGACCTGGTGATCACCGGCATCAAGGAGGCAGAGGTGGCCACGTTCAAGGACGAGATGAAGGCCGCGTTCCAGATGAGTGACCTGGGGCTCCTCTCCTTCTACCTAGGGATCGAGGTGCACCAGGATCACTCCGGGATACACTTCGACAGACAGCCTACGCCAAGCGCATCGTCGAGCTCGCCAAGCTCACTGGCTGCAATCCAGCTCTCTCTCCAATGGAGGAGAGGCTGAAGTTGAGCCGTGAGAGCAAGACGAAGGAGGTGGACGCCACAATGTACCGGCGTCTTGTGGGGAGCCTCCGCTACCTTGCTCACACCAGGCCAGACTTGGCGTTCTCCGTCGGGTATGTCAGCAGGTTCATGCAGCGACCGACGACGGAGCATGAGCAAGCCGTGAAGAGGATCATCCGCTATGTTGCGGGGACGCTTGATCATGGTCTTCACTATCCCAGAAGCTCAGGGGAGGACGAGTTCGTCGGGTACAGCGACAGCGACCATGCCGGGACATCGACACCAGCAAAAGCACGAGCGGGATCATGTTCTTCCTCGGCAATTGCCTCGTGAGCTGGCAGTCGATCAAGCAACAGGTGGTTGCTCTGTCTAGCTGCGAGGCTGAGTACATGGCAGCCTCCACAGCGTGCACACAGGCGCTCTGGCTGGCTCGTTACTTGGCGATCTCCTTGGACGGGATGCCAGATCAGTGCAGCTCATGGTGGACAACAAGTCAGCTCTGGCCCTGGCGAAGAACCCCGTGTTCCATGAAAGAGCAAGCACATCAGGCTGAGGCACCATTTCATCCGGGCCTGCTTGGAGGAAGGGAGCATCAAGGCAAGCTACATCAACACCACGGATCAGCTGGCCGATTTGCTCACCAAGCCACTTGGGAGGATCAAGTTCATTGAACTCTGCTCCAGGATTGGGATGGTCCAGCCCACTCACAAGACGACGCACAAGACTTAGGGGGAGAATGTTGAATAAGTCCTGTACTGTAGTCTTGGTCTTTGGTCGGTGTAAAACTGCAGGATAAGGTCCTTGTGTAGGACCAGCAGTTAGAGAGCATCTAGGACAGTCAAGCATCTAAGGACAGTCAAGTCTAGGACAGTCAGTTAGGATAGGAATCAAAGGACTGGCTGTTAGGATTGCTGTTAGCATCTTAGACTAGCATATTCGGCTGGCTAGCAGCCTATAAGTATGTATCCCCAGCCCTAGGAGCTGGTATGACATTTGAGTAAGAAAAACCAACGAAAATTGCCCCAACTTACCTTGTGCCATCCTCTCTCCATGAGAGTAAGTTTGAAACAACTGACAGTTAATGCCTAGCAGTTGTACCTTTCATGGGATTGTGCCTGGCGTTTCCTGTGCACCCATGGGCAAGATATGGGTGGATGTAGCGTTTGGAACCAAGGATAACTGCCGAGTTGAGAGTATCGAGTTCGAGGTGGTGGACTTGGAGAGTGCATACCATGCATTGCTTGGAAGGCCAGCCTTGGCCAAGTTCATGATTTCCACCCATGTGGCGTACCTGAAGATGAAAATGTCAGGGCCCAATGGGATCATAACCATCTCGGGTGATTACAAGCGAGCCATTCAGTGTGCCGCGGCGGGGTCTAATCTGGCCGAGGCTTTGGTGATTGCAGTTGAGAAGAAGAAACTGCACGAAGTGGTGGCAATGGCGCAGTCCACGCAGCTCGGCGTGTCCGGACTAATGAGCCCGGACTCAGCTGCTGCGTTCGAGGTGCTCAAGGAGACCAAGAGAATTCCCATTGACCCGGAGCACCCGGAGCGCATGACCATCATTGGGGCCGGGCTGGGCGAGAAATAGGAAGGCGAGCTCTGTCACTTCCTCCGTGAGAATCGGGATATCTTTGCATGGTCAGCTAAGGACCTGCCTGGTGTTCCGAGGGAGTTGGCAGAGCACTCTTTATTTGTCAGGCCGGAGGTGAAACCGGTGAGGCAACCGACCCGTCGTCTCTCAGACGACCGAAGACAAGTGGTGCTGGACGAGCTGGCTAAGTTGCTTGCAGCCGGGTTCATAATGGAGGTGCTGCATCCGGACTGGATATCCAATCCAGTCTTGGTGGAAAAGAAGAAGGACGAGCCAGCCGTGGTCAAGGTGTGGCGCATGTGCATCGACTTCACTAACCTCAACAAGGCGTGCCCGAAGGATCCGTTTCCATTACCTCGGATTGATCAAGTGATCGATTCTACTGCTGGTTGTGAACTGTTGTCCTTTATCGATGTGTACTCTGGTTTTCACCAGATACCACTGAACTCGAAAGATCAAATAAAGACTGCCTTTATTACCCCGTATGGGGCGTACTGCTATCGTGTCATGTGTTTTGGTCTGAGAAATGGGGCAACTTATCAGAGGTGTATGCAGAAATGCCTGCACTCTCAGATGGGTAAAAATGTGCAAGTGTATGTCGATGATATTGTCATCAAGTCTAAGGAGAAACATCCTCGAGGAGACATTTATGAACCTGAGAAAGTATAGGTTGAAACTTAACCCGGACAAGTGCACCTTTGGTGTCCCGGCTAGAAAGTTGCTCGGCTTCCTGGTGTCTAGCCAGGGTATTGAGGTTAACCCGGCCAAGATCTGAGCTATTGAGAACATGAAATTGCCGGAGTGTTTGAAAGATGTGCAGAAATTCACGGGGTGTCTAGCCTCGTTGAGCCGATTTGTAGCTCGGCTAGGAGAAAAAGCCTTACCTTTGTACCAGCTCATGAAGAAAAGTACCGGGTTCACGTGGACCCCGCAGGCCGACGTGGGGTTCAGTGAGCTAAAAAAGATGTCCACCGCTCCGGTGTTGGCATCACCATTGCAAAATGAGCCGATGTTACTTTACATTGCGGCCACAAACCGAGTTGTAAGTGTGGCAGTGGTGGTGGAGCGCGAAGAAGGTGGCAGGTCGGTTCAAAGACCAGTGTATTACTTGAGCGAGGTGATCTCTACCTCGAAGCAGAATTACCCTCACTACCAGAAGATGACGTATGGTGTCTACCTGGCGTCAAGAAGTTGAAGCATTATTTCCAGGAGCATCCCATGACGGTGGTATGCGAAGCTTCAATCTCGGAGATCATCGGGTGCAAAGATGCAACTGGCCGGGTTGCCAAATGGGCGATCGAGGTGTCTCCATATGCACCGCTGTATGAGAGAAGAGATGCAATCAAATCCCAGGCGTTGCCGGACTTCTTTTGTGATTGGGCCGTGATTGGGCCGAGATGCAGTATGAGCCACCCAGGCCGGACTATAATTATTGGAAGATGCATTTTGATGGGTCCAAAACAAAGATCGGGCTGGGGGCTGGAATAGTCCTTACCTCGCCAAAGCGAGATCAGTTGAAGTACGTGCTGCAGATTCATTTCTCAGCGTCAAACAATGTGGCGGAGTATGAGGCCTTAATCCATGGCCTCAAGGTGGCAAAGGAGATCGGTATCCGGCGTGTAGAGTGCTTCGGCGATTCCGACCTGGTGGTGCAACAATCTTCTGGAACTTGGGATGCACTGGATGTCAACATGGCGTTGTATCGGTTCCATGTGCAAAAGATATCCGGGTTCTTTGAAGGGTGTGAGTACAGGCATATACCTCGGACAGAAAACTATGCTGCCGACGTGTTGTCAAAGCTCGGTTCATCTAAGGAGGCAATACCACCTGGAGTAGCCCTGAATCACTTGAGAACTCCTTCAATCAAACCTTCCCCTGAATCCGAATCTATTTTCATCCCGGCTGAGCAAGAGCCCGGACCTGTTCCAATGGAGGTAGACGTCGGTTGCGTTTGCTCGGACCCGGGGACAGCGTGGCAGAGCTCGGGGACTGCGCACCGAACCCTGGGGACTGCTCATCAAAACTCGGGGACTGGTCGCAGGATGGTGGAGGAAATAATGGAGGAAATAATGGTGGCCGAACCAATGGAGGTGGACGAGGAACTTTTTCCTTTGCACCCAGTGCCGGAGTAGGCGGAGCAGATCATGAAGTTCATAACGGAGGGGAGTTTGCCAAGTGACACAACCGAGGCTAGGAGAATCCAAAGGAGGGCCAAGGCGTACACCATCATAAACAAGGAGCTCCACCAAGGAGAGTGTGGACATCATTGCAGCACAAGAGGTTTAGTGGCCAAGGCGTTTCGCCATGGGTTCTATTGGCCCACCGCTCTTGCTGATGCCGAGGACATAGTCCGAGATGTGAAGGATACCAATGGTTTGCCAAGCAAACACATGTGCCAGCCTCGGCGCTCAAAACAATTCCTATCACTTGGCCGTTTGCGGTATGGTGTTTAGATATGGTGGGAGAGTTCAAACCAGCCCGAGGTAACATGACACACATACTGGTGATGGTGGACAAATTCACCAAACGGATCGAGGTGAAACCAATTCGGAAGTTGGATGGTCATTCAGCAGTGACTTTCTTGAAGGAAATCATTCTGCGATATGGGTACCCTCATAGCATTATCTCGGACAACGGCACGAACTTTGCTGTTGGAGAGTTTGCTCGGTTTTGCATAAACAAGGGAATCCGGCTGGACATAGCCTCGGTGGCACATCCGGAGTCTAATGGGCAAGTGGAAAGATCAAATGCTCTGGTGTTGGCCGGCATCAAGGCTCGGCTCATTGAACCACTGCTGAAAACTCCGGGGTGCGGGATTGATGAGATACCAGCAGTACTATGGGGTCTAAGGACCACGCCAAATCGATCAACTGGCTATACGCCATTTTTTATGGTCTATGGGGCAGAAGCTGTACTACCCACTGACATTGAGTATGATGCGCCCAGAGTGGCCATGTACACTGAAGCCGAGGCAAAGGAGGCTCGGGAGGATGCAGTAGATCTGCTTGAGGAGGCTAGAGAGTTGGCCTCATCTCGGTCAGCAATATACCAGCAAGGTCTCCGGCGTTATCATAGCCGGAGTGTCAACCCTCGTGTGTTTCACGAGGGAGATTTGGTGTTGAGGCTGGTGCAGCACAACACGAGGGAGATTTGGTGTTGAGGCTGGTGCAGCACAAGAAAGGTCGGCACAAGTTGTCACCTCCATGGGAGGGACCGTACATTGTGAGCCGAGCTCTGCTCAATGATTCCTACTATCTAATAGATGCGCAGGAACCCAGGGAAGATGGGCTGGACAACCCCGGATCAGAGGTCAGGCGACCATGGAATATAGCTCTACTCCGACCTTTCTACTCATGAAAGGCGCAATGTATGTACCTCGGTTAATCCTTAATGAAATGTCGGCACTCCGAGGTTGAAGCTCGGGGACTGCCTCGCTCCTGTGCTTGTGTTTTATTTCTGTTTGTCAGTTTTGTTCATATGCCGAACTATTTTGAACCTCGTCCCAAACTTTAAGTAATGTGTGCTATGTAACTAATCTTGTGACTCGACTGGCATCTGCCTAAAAGGTAGTCAAGAGCAAAGATGAAAAAACGTGGGAGACATGAAAATGGGCTCGGGGACTCGGTCCAAAAATATAGTTCGGCATGTGTCGTTTACTAACCCCTGTCTTTACCTTTCGTTTATGTCGGATGGTTTTGGAAACACACTTCGAGATTTGCTAAGTACTGTATGCTATAAACAACAATCTTGTGACTCGACTGTCGAACGCCTAAATGGTAGACAAGAGCAAAGAATGCCAGATATAGTAAACATGAAGGTGAACTCGGGGACTCGTTCCAAAAGGGTTCGGCATAAAGTTGTAGAAAAGCATGGTTCGGATAGCAAGTTAATAGTACTGGTAGCAAGGCAAACTACTTAAGGTCTGTTACATCTGCACCCGGCATACCGGGGATTTAATATTTTGTTCGAGACAAGTTCAGGCCTCGGAAGAAGGAGCCTCGGGTGCAGGAACAACCTCGGGCGCGGGAACCACCTCGGTCGCGGAGGCAACCTCGGTTGTTGGAGTGGATGCCGGAGTGTCCGTCACGTCGGGGAGATCACCTCGGTGGCTACGGATGTGCCGGACTTGCCCTTGGAGTTCGGAGGGTCGTCGAAGCTGAAGTCATCATCTGAGCCTTCAGCTATCTCGGTGGTGTTGCCGGCCTTGCCCTTGGAACTCTCAGGCTCGTCAAAGTCAATTTCCTCGCCCTCAGAACTTTCTTCACCGGACTCTCCTTCCTCGTCCGAGCTCTCTTCGTCCTCTGAGTAAAGGCGCCCTTCATTGAAGATCCGGGTGTTTGCATAGCTAGCAAAGAGGTCGGCTGCTGCTTGGCGTTTCGCAATGCCATCAGGGGTGGAGTTCCAAGGAGAGCCCTTGCGCAAGGAGGTAACAGTATGGATCTCAATCTCTTCATACCAGGACAGCACGAATACCAGGGCCTTGTCCGATCCAGCCCGAGCTGATGAGCATCTCCACTCCCGAAGTCTAGCCTCGGCTCCTTTCAGCTTTGTGGCGAGCTCGTCGATGCAAGTGGGAGCATTAACCTTGGGCCAGAGGGCACGGTGGACCTCGATGGCAGCATCAACCAGCTTGGTTCCAATGGCTCTGAGCGGCCTGATCCGAGCATTGAGGGCGACAAGGTGGTCCTGGATATCCCAGCTGTCGCTGAGGGTTTCTGTCTCAGCCCTCTTTGCCCGAGCTGCTTGAACTTCGCGGATAGCCTTGTCCTTGGAGTGCTCGAAGTTCTCTGAAGAGGACAAAAAGGCTGTTGCTGAAATAAGACATACGGTGGCACGGGGTCTAGGTCGGCAGAAAATAAGGAAAAGGGGAAAAGAAACTTACTGTCCATTTGGTCGTTAATCCGAGTAAGCTCGGACAAACAGCTTTTCGAGATAGCCCGGAGGGCGGTAAGTTCGGCTTCGGCCGAGGTGGCGCGGCTCTCCAGGGTCTTGACAAGCTCTTGCTGCTGTTCGGCGGCCTGGTCTTTGACCTTCATGGCGTCCTCCACAGTGGTTTTGGCTTCGTTAGCCCGGTTCAGCTCTTGCTGCAGCCGAGCTATTTCATCCTCGGCTGTCTTCAGCTTGGAGGCGTGATCTTTGTCGCTCTGCTCCTTGGCGGATAGAAGAGTCCGGTGAGACTTCTTCAGTCTGTTGTGATCTAGCAGGAGGTTCTTGAAGACCTTTGTCCGAGCATTGTTGCATTCCTGAAGAAATAGAGAGATCAGTTCGAAGAGGCCCGGGGACTTGGCATTGGCCTCGGGGACTCAGCGTGGAGAAATGACAAGTTTTTGAGATTCAAGCCGAGCAATTTTAACTCGGTGGAGTATCAATTGCTCAACCCGAATCTCGGGGACTGGGAATAGTATGTGTTGGTCATTTGATATCAAAGGAAGAAAGAAAGTTGTAAAGAAACTTACCGAGGCCTTCTTGCTGCAATCGAGGACTGCAGTCTGCATGGTGTAAATGGACTGGAGCACGGCGCTGGGTCCAACGGGATGCTCAGAGCCCGGGTTAGAGGAGACCTCGGCAGTGTCAGCCGAGTTCCAGTCTATGTCATAATGCTTCTCTGAGCCTAAGCTGTTCCCGCTCTGGGTCCGGAGTTGCCCGACCTCCCAGCTGCTGATGTCCGGCTGAGTGGTAGCAGCAAAAAGAGCTCGGGAGGTGGCGACCTGAGAGCTCGAGGGCGCGGTCTTGGTCAAGGTGGACCTCGGCGCAGACGCAGGAACGTGCGGCACCAGTTGGGTGCTCGCAGCCTTGGGTCCCGTTGGCGGTGGCGGCATTGGAGTTTGTTGTGGCTGTTTGGGAGGCTCAACAACAGAATCTTTCTGCTGCTGTTGGAGCTGTTGCTTCTGCTGCTGTTGTTGTTGTTGTTTCTTCTTTTGTTGCTGCTGCTGCTGGTTGCGCGCAGCCTGAGACTTGGGGGAGAGCCGAGGCTCCTGCACGGTCTTTGCCGGAGTCTTGGCGCGGTCTGTCTCCGCATCTTTCTGAGGAGGTGGAGGAGTCTGACCTCGGCGGGGAGCAGAGCTCGGCGGTGGAAGTTCGGAGGAGGAGACGCGCACTGGGGAGGAGACGGTCTTCTCCGGGCTGGTAAGGTCGATGGACGGTCCTGGAGGAGAGGCTCTGGCGGGGCTTCCGAGGTTGACCTCAACTCGGGGGTCTGAGTTTCAACCACTGGAGGCAGTGGTGAGTGTATTGAGCTGTGGCTCTGCTTGATCTGCCGAGCCGGGCTAGACAAAAAAGAGAAAGATTAAGTTAGAGTGTAAAAAACTTAACCTCGGAGCAGCGTGAGGAGTAAGGAGAAGCAAAGGAGGAGCAAACGTGACTTACGCATCTTCCTCCACGGGGCCTCGTTTCTTGCGCTTCGCCGAGGTTTTCTTGGCACGCTTGGCTTTGGGCGCCGCAGTATCCGAGGTCTGGGAAGCCTCGGCATCCGAGGTACCAGGTCCTGAGCGCTTCCGGGAAGCTGCAGACGCTGGATGAAAGTTCTTATATGTTGGAGGAGCATATGAAATGGGAATAATGTTGACAGGTTCCAGAATTTGGCAATCGTCATCGTCATCATCGTCGTCAGACCAGTCTCTGATGGAGGTGGGAACTTGTTTCTTACCCGGGTTGGAGGAGCCAGTCTTTGGGGCGGACCTCGGAACGGCCTTAGGGATCGGAAGGTGATCCTCATTGTCCGGGTCGTCAGTCTCCGAACCTTCCAGGGCGAGGCGGGCAGGAGCCCAGTTCGACGGCTCAGGGCCGTCCTCGATCAGCTGCCGGGCGAACCGCTGCAGGAGTGGCAAAAAAGAGTTGAGTTAAGAAGCAACCGAGGTGTGCAAGACCGGAGCGTAAGCTCGGAAAGTTAGTAAAGTACTCACTTGCTCCGGAAGATTTTCTCTGTTGTGAGGCTCCACGCCCCATGTCCACTCCTCGTCCATTTCAGTCTGGGCAACGGCTTTGACCCGGCGCCAAACTGAGGCCTTGGAGAGCGCTTTGCTGCTGATCCGGGTAGGATCGAGTAGACCTTCCATATGGCAGATCTTATGGGCTCGTTGTTGGAGGGGGCTGACCCTTCGATCTACGAAAGTCCGGAGGATGTCATCGGAACTCCACCCTCTTTTCTTGAGATCCAGCATGTATTCATGGATCTCTTGAACCTCGGCGTAGGCGTCCTCCGGGTTGAAATCCCAATTGAGTTGTGCAGTGGGAGGGCCGAGCTGGAAGTCCGGAAGGTTGATAAGGTCGGCAGTACCGGGGTTCCTCACATAGAAAAAGGATCGATTCCACTTCTTGCAGCTCTCCAGGCCTTTGATCCGTGGGAACTCGGAGCCCAGCCGGGGTGAGATAGCGGCCGCCCCACAGGCAGTCATATCCTTGTGCACAACATCCTTGTTGGGGATGCTCTGTTTCTTCAGCTGGAAGTACTTGGCCCAGCCCTCAACGCTCGGCCAGAGGCCGAGATATCCTTCAGAGAAAGCTGCGTAGCACGACAGCTGTAGTATGGAGTTAGCTGGGAGGTGGTGCGGCTGCAAGCCGAAGAACTTCAGAAATTCTCGAAAGAACTTGCTGGCCGGAAGTCCGAATCCGCGCTCGAAGTGAGAGACAAACACCACTTTCTCGCCGGGGTTGGCGATCGGTTCGCCGTCCCCAGTGTGAAGCCGATACAGCAGTTCGGCTGGGATTCGATGAGTTTCTTTGAGCCATTTGATGTCGTCATCGGTGACGTCCGAGCCATCCCATCCACCTCTCTCGCTGATGGCCGACATGTTGGCACTTTCCTGCAGAAAAGGGAGGTTCAACCGGGGTAAGTACCTCGGACAGTTCAAGGTTCAACCGGGGTAAGTACCTCGGGCAGTTCAAGGTTCAGCCGGAGTAGATACCTCGGGTCATTCAAGGCAGCCGAGCTAAAGAATTTAGGCGGGAAACATGTTTCTACCACGGCGGGATACTAGCAAAGATCTACCGGTGAGCTAAAAAGGAAGATAAATTCGAGTTCAATCAAGGGGCAAACCTAAAAGGACAATGCTACGGGTGTGTCCGCTACAAGTCTAGACAAGATCTAAGTATGGCAAAACGAGTGCAAAGATAGAGCATCGGGTTCCTCAGATTCATCGGATTCGTCCAGATCCTCGAGTTCATCGAGGGATGAACCTGTTCATGGCGATGGCAATGGAGGGGAGATGAGGAACTCACCGGTGAGGTACTCGAAGATCGGGGAAGGATCGACGGCGGAGTGGCGGCGCAAGGCGCGGTGCGCGTTTCCGGCGAGGTTCTTCAAGGCAACGGTGTTGCAGAACGGCGGCGAGGTCTCAGTGGCGAGTGCGCGACGGCGGCGATGGAGGCAGAGTGCACGGTGCAGTGGGCGCGGAGCAATGGGCGAGTGGGGAAGAAGACGATGAATCTCCCCCTGGGCCTATTTATGGGCAGCGTGCGGTAACTGCGCACTACCGCGCGGTTATCGGGAAGGCGCGGGATCGTGTGCGGGTAAGCGCACGGTGGCGCGGTTGGTGGCCGCACGATCGGCCACATCGTGGGCCGCGGAGTGGCAACCGCCGAACCTCGGATTTCCTGTGCTGGTCAGCGCGAGAATCGAGGGGTCGGAGGAAGTCAAGTTGGTCAAGTACTTGAGTGCGCAGGCGCGCTGTTCGGTGGGTCCGGCTGACGAGGGCGGCGTGTGGTCAGGACCTGTCTTTCATAGGTCCGGATTTCGAAGCCCGGGCAGAGATTCTTCGCCACGTGCCTCGGAGAATCTTGAGGCAAGATTGTGCTGAGTCAAATAGCTCGGAAAGTTCAGGTTACATATCTACCTCGGATTAGGTGGTGGTATGTGGGAAGTACCTCGGCGGAACTATGTTTGAGGTCGGTTTAGGCGGTGGTGCCTTGCTTGTTTTGAACCTGCTACGGCCCTCCATCCGAGGTCGTAGGACCGCACCAGCTTCGGGGACTAATGTCGGGGGAGTACCCCCGGGTAGGGTCAAGGCTTGGCATGAGTGGAGTTCAAAGGTGTGCCGAGGTACGGAAATTGCCGAGCTGTTTGGGCCAGGGAATGTCCGAGCTTCGTCTTGACCTGGAGAGTACAGGCCGACCTAGCTTGGACCAGAGGGGTCCGAGGTATCCCGTTGGCATGGGCCGAGGGTCCGAGCTGGGTCCGAGCTAATACCTCGGTGTTATGGTTTGGGTTGTGAGTGCAGGATGAGCTATGGGAAGGAAGTGAAGTCCGACCTGGTAAAAGATCTTATGCGCAGGAGGCCATAGCTCGGGCAGGAGTCAATGCTCCAGTCACTTCCCGCCTGACACGGGAGCGTCTGTCACGGAGCGTGGCAGAGGCGTGCCCCGGGTTCAGCGGGCAGCACGTCTCTGACCGCTGACCCCGGGAGATCCGGGGTCAGGGCTACGAGGTAGCTCGGCGCGGCTACGTCCTGTCTCAGTCAGAGGGGACATCCTAGCTCCACTGTGGTGATGCAGGGGATGGGCATGTCATGTCTTGTCCCTGACAGGAGTACAATGATGATCAAAGCAGAGGCATGGCTACAGTACTCGGCGAGGGGCACTATGGTAACCCGGCTAGCCTATATAAGGGGCTTCTACCCCTCCTGTGCTCGAGGACGACGAGGGGAGAGGACGAAAAACAAAGAAGAAGAAAGAAAAGAGACCCCGGCACCCTAGTTCATTCTCCTTGTAACTTCATCTCCCACCTCAAGCTCTCACCATTGTACCATCACACAGCTCGAGGAGCGACCTGTACTAGTCATCTTGTGCTATATACTGACTAGGATAGTGCTGCAGTAGGGGTGTTACCTCCGCAAAGGGCCCCGAAGTAGGGTACATCGTGGTGTTCTTCATGTTCTTGGTTGGTTGGTTTTCAGTTCGTGTTCTTGCGGTTTTTGGTGTGTTCTTGCTTGTGCACTTCAAGAGTGTATAAACCCTCCCCGGATTCCCCCAACGACCATTCGGCCCCATCTTAGCCATACCCATGGCATCTGTCGTGATCCCACCACGACAACTAGGGTGGGTGACCTCCTGGGAAGTCCTCGTGAAAGGTTTCATATCTAAGGGTCGTGATAGGCTCGGCGAGCCAACGTAAAAACTAGCCAGTCCTATAGGTATGAAACCCATTTGGGCGAGAGTAGTACCAGGATGGGTGACCTCCTGGGAAGTCCTCGTGAAAGGGTTTCATATCTAGCCTACCCCAACTTGTTTGGGACAAAAGGCTTTGTTAAGGTTAAGGTAAGATCATTAGCAATGGTAGTCTTTGTCATTACGATCTTTCAGTTTAGTTGCAAGAATTTATTTTGCGGTCACAAGTCCTAATCAATAACTACCCTAACACAATAGAGATATATATATGCATTTGAGCTTACAAAGCTAGAACGATATTTAAATCTCTTTGTTGCATGTTGTTTTGAGTAAACAAAACAAATACCAAAGAAATTTCAGTTACCCCTTAAGTGGCCTTCTTGGTAATTTTTAGACTACCTAAGCTAAGAATTTGAATCTCTTTTCATGCTACATGGTTTTGAGTAAACGAAATAAAACACCTAAGAAATTTCAGTTATCCACTAATTGGTCTTACTTCTTGGTAATGTTTACACTACCTAAGCTATACTTAGGTAATTAGAAGTGTAACATTAAAAAAAGTATGTGTAACATTAATTGTTCATCAATATAGGGGACCCTTTCCTATACATGAGCTAAATTTTTTTAACTTTTTTCTTTCTACTAAGGTTTGTATCTCCAGCAAACCATGAAATCCAGTAAAGTAGGTCTGTAGACTGAAATAATTATTCATTAGCACTATAGCATTCTGGTTGCCCAACAAAGGAACAAAGCAGATATAGGGACCCAAACTATTTCGAATTCAAATTCCCTCGGATAAAAGCCCATCCCTGGCACAAGGTTAGTGGCTCTCTAATATGTATGTCTGTTAGCCTACACCGACGTACTGCTCACCTGAATTTCCTCTGCGTGTAACTTTTGATAAGGACATGCCTCCTGAAATAGTTGATCTTGTGTCAAGACTACTTTAGTTGTCATGAAATCTGAGATACAGACCTTGAGACTAACCAGAGCTGAGCCATTTGAACCAACTAATGATCAAATCAGTAGATGGGTCGATTGCCAACGTTAAGTTCAGCGACTTCGTTTAAATTATTATTGATGCTATAGGCTATGTTTGTCTGAACCGATTTATTTAATTTCTCCTAAGAAATATTTTTGCTTCAATCATATTTTCAAAGGTACTATTGCATATTTCTTTTTTCCTTATTGTTCCTGTTTTCCGTGTAGGATTATCTATGTGCGTGATCTTACATACCTGTTAATTCTAAATTTTTTCCCTTATTGCATTCATGTTCTTATCAGCTGATTTCACAAGTATTTGTTCTCTTCTTAAATATACTATAAAGGATGATGCAGATGACTTTTCAGGCCATGCAATTTTCAGTTATTTTAGCTTTACAACTTAGAATGATGAAAGTGGTTAGTTGGTTGTGTGAGGAGTTGGAGAACATGGCAATTGCTACTAGACAAGTACCTTTCCCACCACCGGAGGTTACTATAATACTCCCTGGCAAGTACAAGTCTGTTGTGTATATATTGGAGGGGAGTTTTCAGAAATCACAGCCGTCGTTCAAGGTCTGAAAAGTTGAAGCTGCTTTCCCTAGGGCCCCCCTTTCTTTACCTGACATTGTTATACCCGCCGCCTCTTGGAATCTGGATTGACCCTGGCCCTTCTGCTTAGGAACTTCCCGCCGCCATCTGACTTTCCCGGCTCAAGACATGAAGTTACATGTGCTCTCCCGATGTTTTTGAATCTATGATCCTGGCAGTAACCGTCACCGTATGCCGATCAATGTCGTGTCATGTGTTAGTGTGGAAGACTTGATCAAAAGACCTCCTTTTGAGCTATATATTAAGACCTATAGGTTTCCTCTCTGACTGTATATACTTAGTCGCAAGGTATATACTTAGTCGCAAGGTGTTTCAGCTAAGAATCTGCTATGTCAACATGATGGTTGTTGCCATTTTCCTTATAGTCGCTATTCTCTATATATTATATAAAAAGCGTTCTGCTGCTTATGTCTTAAGTGCCTTTGTAAGTAACTGTGTCATATCAATGTTGAAACCAGTGTTACCACTACTATTAACATTATCGCAATCTGTCTGTGCTACTACCTTTTTATATATTGATCCGTACAATACACGATAATTACGGGCAAAACAATTTAGAATTAACATGTGGCGCGCGGTAAGCCGCGCTTTTGAAACTAGTATTCAAACAGCCATAGCCGTCGTAGAACCACTTGAAACAAGTCGTTTGTGTGGCCGTATACCATCAGGCATGTGCCTAATGTGACATTCTATGTCAACGACCTGTCTACACATGCTGGCTGGTGGGTCGCCACCTTGGGCCTTGGCCTGCTTCGGAGCGGCCACAATGGGACTTGGCTTGGAACGGAACGGAAAGGCGGCTTCGGCCGAGGCTCGGCTAGGCGTGTGTTGCGTGTGTCGTGTTGGCTGTTTCCCTTTCTTCCTCCTTAGATCTTCACTTTCCTCTCAATGCTCCTCTAAAATCAAAGCTTGTAATCGAACTAGTTGGTACTTGAGCACTGGTAGCTTACATTTGGTATCAGAGCCAATCGATCCCTCCCCAAAATTCCACAAAATTTCCACCCAATTTTCCCCCCAAATTTTCTCCCGCCACCAAAATCCATGGAGGAGAGCCCAATCATGAAGGCGATGCGCGACTTCGCCTTGGCTGATCCGGACAATTGCGATCGGGAGTGGGCTACCTACCTCGCGCTGGTGAGCGGCAAGGAGGCCGCGTCGGTTTCTTCTCCGTCGACCTCTACCTCATCTCTGCACAACCATGTTGGCGCCTGCGCTGCAACGGCGACTGCTTCATCGACATCAAGCTCGAGCGCGTCCCTGCCTGTAACGAGCAGCGACGTTCCCACCGCTATCCCGACGACACCTGCTGCGAGCTGCGCCGTCCTTAGCACCAAGCACGACCTCAGTCCAGAGGCCCGTCGCATCTACGACTACCTCGTCAGCAACTCTACAGCACCACCCTCGAGCGCGTCTCCGCTTGTCACGAGCAACGTTGTTCCCAGCGGCGGCATCCCCGAGTCAGCAGCTGCGACGGCAACGCCCGAGAGGGACCTCCACTCCGTGACGCCCTCCACCTGCTCGACAATTTGTCTGGGAACCGAGACGAGTGTGACGCCGACTCCACCGTCCCCCACGGTGGTGCCTACTTCATCGGTATCCATGTCCAGTAAACCGACCCTAACCTCCACGCTGGCTGGCTCGCACGTCTCCACGCATGCCCCTGCAACAGCAGCTTCCGCCTCGACGACTACTTGCATCTCCATGTCGGCTACTTCTCCCGCTAGGTCCGCTCCGCGCGACGGCCTCAGCCCGGAGGCCCGGTGTATCTACGACTAGCTCGTCGGTGGCTCCGCACCACCAGCTTCGGCCACAACCGATGTCCCCACAAACCTCTGGGTCCGTACGGAGCTTGACGGCGTCCATGATGCAGTCGACATTGACAATACTGATCTCACTGCTCCGACGCCCACCATCTGTTTGTCGGAGTGCCCAAGCCGTGGCGCCTCTCATTTGGTGGTCGTGCCCTCGTCGACGGAGACACCAACTTCATCCACAACCACCGGCGGCGTCTCCAAGCGATGCTGCTTCGACCCTGAGCCAGCGGCTGCGATTTCGACTCCAACTTCTGCACTGGACCTGCTCGAGGGAGGAGCCAGCACCTCAAGCCTCAGGCCGACCACCTACCTCCTGGACGACGTCGACATTAGCAAGCGCAGTGAAAACATGCTTCCACCGTGGCCTCCACCATGGTTCGTATCTTTCCAAGACGTTATCAGGTGCAAGGATATGATTCAGTTGTTGCTCTCGGATGATCTTATTCTGGAGAGTACGCAATTGATGATCTGGGCTGCGAAGAATCCATGTCCACCTCCTTTCCCGAACATGTGCACAAGTATTCAGAACATACTCCAGTTGGACTGTCAGGATATACCATTCATGCCTAGGACAATTTTGTTTCTCCTGCATAGTGGACCAGTTGAGCTCATCAGGAGTAGAATTGGGATATGGTTATGCTGCTTCAGATCACAAGGTGCAGAGCTACTAGTATTCTGCTTTGCAGCTTGTCGAATTTCAAACCTGCACGGTGCAATGGATATTATGCAGATATCAGGAGATTGGCACTTCCTGAGAACAGTGGGAATTGAATGGAATGCAAAACTTACTTTGATTATTTTCGCTCTTGGAGTTCAGTCTATACAGCTGCAGCCAATAGTGTTCAAGTGGTCATATCTTCTTTGTGTTGACATACAATTCCTCAGTTCATGCACCCTTGACTTCTTACTGGCGAGGCGAGCTGCACATATTGTGTGGAAGTGGTGCTGTCTAGATAATCTGCATTGTTCTCTTGGAATTACTACCTTGGCTATCCCAGATTGGGTTATGTTTAATCCTTGGCCACCACCGAAGCTTGAATTCTGGCTATCAATTGCTGGTTATCAGGCTACCATATTAACTACCAGCATGGTGCTCCAGCCAACGGGAACAGGAGAGTTCCAGCCCTGGGAACATCCTTTTGGTATAAACTGTGAGCATCTGCATTGGCCATGTTTCCAGCCAACAATCTATCACTCCAGGTTCTCCGATGCTGCAGTTCATTCACTAGTTCATGCTGAGAGGGAAGGTTGGTTTCAGTTTTGCCCCGCTGGAACGGCTTCCTTGTACAGTTATGGCACTGCACAATTTCAGTGGGAGATTGCATGGCAACCTACAACATTGGGATATTCTGTTCATTACGGTATGCACATGTACATTACCCTAGAGTGCTATATTGTGATCTGTTACTTGGAGATTGAGATAAAATGCGCTGTTATTCGTTCCGTTTATGTGCCGCACTTACAATGGGACCCTGGTGGTTTTACCCGACATTGGCTTGGAGTCAAGACAAAATTCAGGAAATTTGCATTGTTGCTCGTGGGGTCATATTGGGCTAGTTCAGAATCCGAAAGAAGTGAGATGTTCACTCTCGGGGAGTTGAGCTTTTGGTGGTACGCAATGCCACTTTTGAACCAGATGATGCTGAATGTGTACCATACCTTTTCTCCTGGGATTCCTATTGAAGTTGGCCTGCTGAATGATGTTCTAGTGCAAGATTGGCTTCTCTGCTTACATGGACACATTATTCAGTCTGGTTTTGAGGTTAACCAGTGGAAGATTGCTTGGTCGTTTAACGTGCATCACTCTTCTGGTGGGAACGAGTTTTCCCAACTATCCTATGCAAATATACTACAAGGGTCCTTATTAGCTGATTGTGTGAAGCTTGGTCACAAGAAGTTGTCATGGGATCCTGGTATATGGGCATTTTTCTGCTTCTACGGGTTTTTCGCACATGCTGCAGCTCAAGGAGGGATCATGGTTGAATCTCCGACCTACTGCTACAACCACTACATTGCCATCTTCCTCGGCCAGGCCTCTTCAGCCACGACTACATCAACCTTGTGCAAGTCCACCACGATCACATGTGCGGCATCAGCCACCGATACTGTTAGAAGTCTATCGAGAGCGAACGAGAGAGACAACAAAATGATTCGATAGATTGATTCATTGATCGATTACATGGAGTATTTATACAGGGACAACCGACTATCGGGATGTCGGTAACACGAAAAGACGCCTCTAGGAGGCATGTCGGTTTGGGCATATCTACAACCGTTTAAGACGGTTATATCTATTCCTAACACTCCCCCTTGCACAAAGCTATGTCTTGTATGTCTTGTATCCCTTGTATAATCTTGATAATATTCCATGTAGACTTGATGATCTTCGAAGTTGATAATATCTCCCCCAAAAACCCTGTGGGAAAAAATATGAGGAGAATATGGTGTATGATATGTTGCTAAAACTCCTTTAACCCGGTGGGGAAATAAGGAGAAAATGATGCAACATATGATGGTTATTGTTTCTTTGATAACTCATATGGAAAAATCTTAGAAAGGAAATATCCATAGCGAGTTTAGAGAACAATAAATATGCCTTGTATACTTCCTTTAAAAACCCCGGTGGGGAAAACAGAAAGTATGACATATGATGTTTGAAGTTCTCCCCCAAAAACCCTTTGGGAAAAATGTGAGGAGAATTGTATTTGATATGTTGTTAAAACACCTTTAAAACCCGGTGGGAAAAGTAAGGAGAAATGATACAACATATAATGATCATTGTCTCTTTCATAACTTATATGAGAAAACCTTGAAAGGATAAAACTCATTGGTAAGTTTAGAGAACAATTAATATGACTTGTATACATCCGTTGAAAACCCCGGTGGGGAAAATAGGACATGACATATATTCTTGTGTTGATATTACCTCATTAAAAACCTTGATGAGAACCTTGAGAGTAAACTCATAAAGGGAAAAAGAGTGTAATATAATGTTTGAGTAGGTTATAATTCAGGAAGAGACTCCCCCTGATCCTTGCAATATAGGGGCAATATGCTTAGTGATATTGCTTTTGTATAACCTGTTTGCATTTGAGCAACACAAGCATTATTATCTTGTAGATAATAGTTGGTGATTCAATAAAACCAATACAACATGAATGTTGAATGTGGTTTATCATTCGTAAAGCCCCACATATTTTTGTAATCCTTGTATTTCAGAATGATAGTGGGTGTAGCCATAGAGTCTATTTGGAAGACTTGAATGGAATGGCAAGCCCACCATGTAGGTACATGAAGCCCGTATGTGATCTAGTATTATGGGGATCGTAAAAGTAGCTAGTATCAGCGGATCCGATGATATTGGAGTTCAGATTTCTCTGAAATAACAAATAGGTCAAGATATTTGATGCCTTGGAGATATCAGAAAGATACTCTTGTTCCTGTCACTAGTGTTAGGTCCAATGGCACTGAGATTTGGAACAATATGTCCCAACATCTCTTATCCATCCTCCATGGTATGCATCTATGTTTTCTACGTCTAGAGATTGAATAACCATAGAGTTTAGATGGATATGACTTGTCCATGATTTGAATTTCTCCAATAATTTCTGGATATAGGCAAAATGATGTACCATAATATTGAGTGAAGGTGCTCGAATTGTAGCTAAAGCAAAGTTTGATATTTTTCTTACATCCTTCATCTAAGATTCCGTCTCTAGATGATTACATGGTTCATCAATATGTTGTGTGTTGCGAGTGATGTTATAATCATCAACATACACTGATTTTATGAATACCCTTTCGAGGATTTCTTATGAACATGTGTGAGCAATCATCATTGTTAGAGTAATCCTTTTGTATAAGGAACTCACTAAGTCGGTAGTACCAGATTTGTTTCGACTATTGTAAGTCATGTAGTGACTTTTTGAGTTTACACTATGCATGTTGCGATTTGTATTTGGATTCAAAATTGGGATTCCCATGGGAACTTATATGTCTGAATCAAGTGACACATGAATATATGGTCACTACATCTATCAACTGCATAAATAGATATTTGTACTGCCATTGAGACAAGTTATCGGAAATTGATTCCACTTGTATCTAGAGAATGTATTTTGGGTATCTGCGTGAACCCTTATGCTACATGCCTTGCTATTGACTCACCACCTTGTTGTTCTCATTCCGTTCTTGGACGAAAACTGGTGTAGGTATTTCTTTTGTATATACCTTCCTTTATTGAGCAAGGCTATTTCTTCTTGGATTGCATCCTTTGATTGAGTCCAGTCCAAGCGAGTGTTTTGAACTCTGCCATGGCCATGGTCTTTGGATCCGGATCATTGTAAAGGTATTGCTGAGAAATATATGTCGACAATTGTAGGCTTTATTTATAAGATTCTCCAGAATGTATGAGGTTTGGTGGAAATCTTGTTTACCTTTGATGACTCTTCGTGGTTTCCCAATACGGTCAAGTCTAGTATTCCGATATCCCAGTCATTGTGTGCACTATTGAGCTGGGTTGTGATGGTTTTCCATCCACGGGGTGTATACTACCCATTTTGTGTCTATCAACGTGAAGTTGACTTGCATTTACTGATTCTGAGGGTTTCTTCCTCAGTTTCCTTTGTTGCTTGCAAGAAGCTGAATCCTGCTGTGTGGTTGTACTTCTCCCCCTCTTGTTTTGAACAAGGAGTTGAGTGGTTTTTTGGTATACCTCCACTCTTTCGGGCACACTTGTTGCAGGATTATAGGATTTTGTGATATGTTTGTAGCAGTAAATGGATTTGGCAGGTTATTTGCAATCTGTTGCAAATTAGTGATTTTCTGAACGCGAAGTTCAGTGTCTTGAGTACGTGAATTTGAGGCAGAAATGTGTTGAACATTCCAATTGATTTCCTGGCTTTCTTTTGGTACTTAAAATCTCCCCCTAATGCCTGGAAATTGTCCTCACTAAGCATACTAGCCTTGAATAACTCCCCCTGACAGGGCATGAGGTATTTATAGTTGACGGAAATACAGTTATTCCTCACATAGATCCCGAATTTTCTGTGAGGGGCCATTGATGTATGCCGTGGTGGTGATATCGGTATGTAACCGAATTATCGCAGATGGGAAATACTTTTGATTTGCACGTACTAATTTTAGAGGGAAGGTACTACGATATGTAGTCCACTGCAATTGAATTATGTCAGCGGGGTGTAAATTTGCATGACTCCAACGCAAGGTTGGTATTTGCAATTCATTAGTAAGAGATACGCTATGAGCTTAATTCTCTCTTTATTAGAGATTCAACCAAGCCATTTTGAGTGTGGATATACGGGACCGAGTGCTGATCTTCAATCCCTAGTGCCATGAAATAATCATTGAAGGCACGTGTGGAGAATTCAACAGCGTTGCCCTTTCAGATAATGAGCTTGTCTCATTATTTGTCGAATTCATGGTTTTTGTGTGGATGATAGGCACACGTGGGACCATCGTGAAGATGTGTCATTTATAACCATGAAACTCTTAAAGGTCCACACAATGGTTCGATGTGTCCACAAACTCCGAAGATTGTGGGAATTTAGCATCATTTAAATCCTAACTAATGGAATTGCTGATAATTTTTCGCATCATCCCTATGCTGGAATGACCAAGGCGATCATGCCAAGTTTGGAATGCATTGGCATTCTGAAAAATTACCATGTTCGCAACATTGGTTACGGTTTTAATGTATGTGTAGTGCAATCCTGACGATAATGAGAGAATTTTGCATTTAAATGCTTGTCATATCCGTTGTTGTAGTAAAAAGGAGATACTCCTCTTTGTTGTCATCATGGGTTTCGATATGGAAACCATTTCTGACGGATATCTCTACATCTTGTAGGGTACGAACTTAATCAAGATACTATAAAGCGTTCTCGATTAATACTTTAGTACCCCATAGGGAGTGTAAATTTGGTACTGACAGAACCAACAATTACAACATCGCGTCTAGCGATTAAAATATATTGTTATCTCTTAGTAAGAGTTTTGAATATATATATTTCTCCATGTATATAGTTTGTGGTTCATTGTACAAAGAATGTTTACTCTTTCATCAGATTGACTCCCGTAAAATTCTATATATAGAATTGAAGATTTTCATTATGAAAACCTTTATCAGATATATAGAACACATACAAATTTCTTTGTATCATAACTGCTGATACAATATACTGTGATATACAGTAATTGATGACAATTTTATGTTTATTACAACAATAAATAGACGTAGATAAGGAGTTGGGGAGACAAGTAAAGTCTCCAAACATGTCATGTGAATAATATTCGATGACCATGTTCTCCATGTTCATGGGATTTTCTGAAAGTTGGGGAGCTTGTTGTTACATTATGTGAACATTTGACTTCCCTAGTATTTTCATATCTTTACCCTTGAGTAGGTCGGTTGCGTCCCACAGAATATTATTATTTAGCGGGGCATCTCTCTAGGGGAGATTGAAGTGCCGCCATAGTTTCATGAGACACATTATTTGACCTTATTGTCTACTAGCAAAATACCCGTGCGTTGCAACGGGTAAATAAATGAAAATTAGTTTTTAGGAAAATTAAATAAATAAAAGATCAGATCTTCAGTTTTCTTTGAAAATCAGATTATATTCTAGCTAGGAAACATGCCCGTGCGTTGCACCGGGAGAGGTAAAATCTGCATCCTACTTCTCGTCAATACAACATATACCGAAACTTGCTAGCGGCATGATACAATTTTCTTTTAGGCAAGATATAATTTCCTTTAATAAGCTAGACACCATCATGCTTGAGCCATTCAACAGCAGAGAGACGAAGTTTAAAAAAATAGAGCAGAGAGACGCATGTGCGGGCCCATACGCATTTGCTCACGCGATTCTGCTAAGAGATGGACTACATGATTTTTACAAAATTTTGCTTGAAGCGTACGATACACAGACGAAATCGAGTAAGAAGCTGATAATAGAATGTGTCCAGGCCCAACACAAGCATATATTCCAAGGCCCAACAAAGAGACGGATAAATTAAACTCAGCAACCAAGTAAAGCAAATTGCGGAACATGAAGATAATTTCATCCGCAGAACAGAGACGCTCACCGGCGGCTACTTGTCTGCTATCTTCACGTCGGGGGTGCGCATCGGCTTGAGCCACATGTCGGCCACCACACTCGACGACATGCTCCACAGCACTTCGTGCCCGGTCTTCGCATTCGCTGCCGCCCGCCAACTTCTTGCCGGCCTTGCCCAGCCCACAGGCAACAAGCCAGTGCGACGCCGTCAGCCGCAGACTCTCGCCGTCCCACACGTTGCGCTGGTCGGCAGACTTCAGCCTCAGGCCGCCAACCTCCATGTTGGCCACCTTGAACCTCGGCTCACCGTCCACGCCGGTGACGTCGCGTCCTGCCTGGATGGCCACGCTGGACGTCGCGCCAACCGCCTCGTACCGGCGCATGGGATCCCTTAGCTGCGCCACAACCAGCATGGTCAAGCGTCCGTGCCGGGGCAGGCGATGGCGCACTCCTCCGGCGGCACGGCGTTGTCAAGCGGGTGGCCGGTGGCGGGGTTCTCCGTTGTCGTGGACACGTCAAAGGTGCCCTGCTCCTCAGCGATGCCGGCCTGCACCTTGAGCGTCTCGATGGCCATCGTCTCTATCTTCTACAGCGAGAAGTTCGGGATCTCCTTCACGATCACCGGCCCCTCGCTCTCGTTCCAGATGACGGTGTTGATCCTCTCCGTCCGCCCGTCGCTCATCACCGACGACATCGTCCAGAGCAGGGACACGGACTCGGACGCGCTGGAGCTCGCGACGAGCTCCTTGCTCCTACGGTCCTACCGCTGATGATCTCCGACGCCATGACCTAGAACGCGATCTGCTGCGCCGTCTTGCCGACCACCTCGTCGGTTGCTCAGCGAATGAAGGACGCCCTACGAAGCCAAACGACGGAAACAGGGCACCCAAAATTAACCTGCAGATGGGAGCTGGTGCTCATGTGTTTATTGGAAGGGTCGATGCAGCCAGAGGTTGCCACGGACAACGATCGCGGAGGAGCTAGTTCACCGGCGGCCACAGAGGGTCGGCCAAGGAGACTATGAAGCCCTCCTGGCCTGTAACGAAGCGACCTGCCGGAAAACTCCCGGCTATCCGCCGCTGTCGGCTGCTCGTCGGAGGAGAAGAGGAGATCGATGGAGGAGCGCATGTCCAGCAAACCGGGTCGCCGACTCGCCGCCATCGTTTCCTTGGCGGATCACGCCGAGATACTCGATCTATTAGGTTGTTTCACGGATAGTTCTGTTACGGCCGAGCACTAAAAGGGAGGACTGTGTACTCGTGTTTGACGTGGGGTACACTGATTCTACAACTTGCATGACTTTGACCAATTTGGCTTAGCCAAAGGCGGTTCGGGATTGCTTTCTCTCTGGACTCGGAGAGACGACCACCGATGACGGAAACACGACGTACGAAAACATAAAGTGAGGACGGACGGACGAAAACGTACGAAAAAAGGGAGGAAGAAACACTACTCGTATTATATAGTAGAGATAACTCATGTAGGTTAGTTGTGACCTTCGAGAGCAAGCTCATCGAAATATGGTCATCTTGGCTTACATGGATGAGAACCAGAGATTTTGTAAATTTACTTGTATGTAAATTAAAATCATCATGGTTATGTTGTAATAAAATTTGCAAAATTGTGAGTTTTAAACATCTATCATAAACACTTTGGAGATATCACCATTTGGGGTCCGTCTCACTTGGAGATATCACCATTTTTATGGAGTCCGTCTCAGAGTACTAAGAAGCATAATCTGACCGAAATCAGTAGACGCTTTGATCTTAGAACCTTATGCTATGATTTGATTTAAATATATGGGAGAGGACATTGAAGGTAGTCATAATGTCAATTTTGACAAAATGTAGACCCTACAATAATTGTGGATAATCTGCATATCATGCAGTAGATGCCACATTACCTTGTGATCCCATATATAAATTTGAGATACTCACTTTATAATTTTGCATATCAATTCAATTCGAATTAAGTCAATTTTGTGCCTTTTAGGCATTTTTGCACTTAATTGATGGCGAGTTGATATTTAATTTTTTCAAGAAAAATTAATCTCAATTGCAAAAAGATGTAATTAATCTCGACATGTGGCGAACATGGAGATATATAGATCTAAGAAAGATTCCGGAATACACTGGTACTCGACAGAGAAACAGTACTATAGAGGTACTGAATTTATATTTGCAAGAAATTAAAAATCTCAATTGCAAATAGGCGTAATTAATCTCGACACGTGAAAAACGTGGAAATATATTACATCAAATTAGGTTCTGGAGTACATCAGTATTCGAACAGAAAACAGTACTGAAATATATGTACCGAATTTAACAATCTAAAACAGGAATAAAATCACTGCTAGAAGCTACTGATACAATACTAATTTGCTAAAAGTAAGCATATTAAGCTAATTAGCTACAGTATTAAATAAGTAGCAAGTACTGCCTTGATTCCCTGCCTCTGTGCCGCGTGCACATGGCCACGTACGAAGCCTGGTCAAACTAATAGATAAGGAGAGAGACAGGGGAAAAATCCCCAATTTCTCAATCCCTATCCTCACGAGACACAGGCCGAGACTTCCATGGCCGGCCGAGCGCCACATCGAGGCATGCCGCCGCAACAGCGCTCACCGGCGGCGAGAGGCGCTCCCGCCGCGCTCGTCCTCGTCAGAAGATCCTCCAGGGAGCAGGGTGCTCGGCGCGACGCCGTTGAAGGCGCCATTCGCAAGCCCGAGGGCGGCCGGGCGCCCGGGCTCCAAGTCCCCGCGCGTGCGTCGCGGTTGCTCGACGGCGGGCTGGAAGGCCATGAGGCGACGCCGAGCGCCCGTGCGCGGTGAAGGCGGAGGGGTGGCAGGGGAGCCGCGACCCGCGGAGGACGGCGTGCGCGGGTATCCCGGCTGCACGACATCGTCCTCAACTGCGGGTGTTGCGACGGGAGGCGCGGCGGCGCGGCGACCTCAACGGCCGCTGGGGTCGGAGATAGCAGCGGCGCGGGAGAGGGGCGTGTCGCCCGGGCGCTGGCCGTGAAGACCAAGCGCGCCGCAAGGAGCACCACCACGCCGGGAGGCTGTGGCCGCGTGAGCCGGTGCGCTGCGGGCATGGCCAACTCCGGCGGTCCGCGCCGTGGGACGCCGTGTTCGGGCTCACCTTGTTGTGCAGAGGAGTCGCCGGTGATCCACCGTCGTCCGTCGACGGTATGGCGAAACGTCTGCCCGCTGTTGTCCTCTTCTTCTGTTCTTGTTCTTTTCGATCTCAAAATCGCTCAGGTGTAGAGCAACGTGGCTGATAACGTGTTAGAAGTCTATCGAGAGCGAACGAGAGAGACAACAAAATGATTCGATAGATTGATTCATTGATCGATTACATGGAGTATTTATACAGGGACAACCGACTATCGGGATGTCGGTAACACAAAAAGACGCCTCTAGGAGGCATGTCGGTTTGGGCATATCTACAACCGTTTAAGACGGTTATATCTATTCCTAACAGATACCACCATGACCCGTATGATCAAAGAATCTCATGTACCATGGGATCCCGGCGGTTCGACATGGCATCGGCTTGGGGTCAAGCCGAATTTTATGGAGGGGGATTATCAACGACCTGTCTACACAAGCTGGCTGGTGGGCCGCCACCTTGGGCCTTGGCCTGCTTTGGACCCATACGTCGAGGGGACAGAGAGGCAGGCTCGGCTAGGCGAGTGTCGTGTTGGCTGTTTCCCTTTCTTCCTCCTTAGATCTTCACTTTCCTCTCAATATTCCTCTAAAATCAAAGCTTGTAATCGAACTAATTGGTACTTGAGCACTGGTAGCTTACATTCTAAATGGGACGTTCAAGCAAAGGTCTGACCGGCTAGAGTTAATTCTGACAACGACCAATCACCTACCCTTTTAAAATCAGACAACATAGCGGTGTTTCTACATGGTTTTGTATCCCTGATGGACAGATATATAGCAACTACTCTCTTTTCTCTGTCTTTAATAGCCACATATTCCTCAAGACTTGATTGGCATATGAAGTCTTCCTTCTCGGTCGACATCAGACATCTCCATCGCTTAGTGTAATTTAGTCAGAAGCAAACTAGCTTAAGCTATCATATTCAAGTGCAAAATAGAGCATTATACATCTAACTAGTTGAATGCCCGTGCGTTGCTACGGGATATAAAGTTGTAACCGACATGTTGTTCTGTACATACGAAATCACGAAACCAAATGAAATTGATCAAAATTAGAAAAACATAGCACATACAATTTAATCTAATTGAGAAAATCTACTTTCATCTCATTAAATAATAAGGAGATTAACATAAGTTTGTAAGCCCAAAAAAGTGAAATCGAAGAAAAGTTAAGAAGGTGGCTTCCCTTGGGTTGCCACGGGTTTAAGATAAAATTCATCCGCGTGCATGTAGCATGCGCAAAAATAAAATGCACACAAATATTAAGTCGAGCTCCGTATCAACGCGACGCTCTAGTTCTTCTCGCCGTGTCGCCTCCTCCTCAAAGATCGTCTTTGTTTCAGCGTCCCAATAGAATTGCATCCCTGTTACCACCGTGCCGATTAGTGTCCCCCTGAATGTTGAGTCGGACGCGCTGATCGGAGGAGGGGGCTGGTTGGATTTCTCGGGGAGTACATATGAACTGTACTATGGACCAGAAATTGAATGCATGTGTCATGGTGACATACGTAAGGAGATGTATGTGATTTTTTAGAAAGAAAATGATGCACGTATACATATACAATACAATACCTTCTCCCGTATGTCTACCAATCTGTGAATACTTTCTCCCGCTGCACACGTACATGTTCGTTCTGTCAGCCAAGCTTTTTATTATTTTTTCTCATGGAACGACTCGATTGCTTGCTAGCTAGCTGCCTATAGCTCCTGGTAACACACGCTCTGCTTCGAGACAGGAAGAAATTCACGTACGTGCGCATGCCTGGCTAGCTAGATTATTTTTTCTTTAGGGATATTTTGACTGGGCCGGAATAACAGGGCCGAAAGCAGTGCATGGGCCATAGGTTACGAGCGAGCAGACTCGATGGTGCGAAACGATTCCGGAGCTGCGTGGTTTTATCTGTGGTGGCGACATACCAAATTAACTACCAATCATGATTCACTACTCCGCTCAGATTTCGGTTCAGCGAACGGGGAGTTGGGACGTATTTTCACGGATCGGTTAGGACGTACCACCGCCCCGAACGTACCATCACGGCCTCTACCAATATTATAGTATAGATACGTAGTTGTTAGTGCTAACCTAGTGGTATCGTGTAATTATACATGAGCATGTGGTGATGTAAATATACGCTAAATAAAGCAGACTGTTATGAACAGCTTAGTCGTTGCGCTCTCGGTGGTCTTGCAAACTACGTACGACTGGTCAAATATATCAGCCCAATAGTTTATAGAACGTGAAAGTCTTGCAGTTTGTCTCTTCCCAACACATTTAAACTTTATCTCAATTATTGCAGCCCATACGTGTACACACCTTAGTCAAGGAACACTTCCACCACCTTGCTTTGTCTCAACTTTATCTCAATTATTGCAGCCCATAGGTGTACACACCTTAGTCAAGGAACACTTCCACTACCTTGCTTTATCTCAACTTTATCTCAATTATTGCAAATGTAAAAAATAAATAAAGGAACACTTCCACCACCTTGCTTAGCTGAACACTTCCTGTCAAGCGTGTAAATTTATCATAGATCTACATCCCATATCACCTCTCTGATATGATATACCTCTCCCATATAACATCACATACCCTGCCGTCCCCTCCTTTGTATAGGTTCAGAAGAGTATACATCATCGAAGACACATTAGTTCACTACGCCGCAGCAGGGCTTCTCCAGGTAATTGACATGGATCTTTTCCTTTGAACCTACTGTGTTTATTGTTTAACCGTGTTCATCGTCCCAGCTTCATGCTTGGTCTAATTTGTTATCATCAGTTCACTCCGTACTTGTCATAGTTTGTTAACTAGATCTTCGTCTAGTAGCAGTGCTTGAAAGGGATGGCTGACTAAACGCTAGTAGTGTTTGTTTTATTAAAGAGATATGGTTTCTCTGTCTCAGTTGTTCGCAGGTCTTGGTTCAGCCTACGAACAGATATCTTGTTCTTCGGTATTCGCCATCCTTTGGAGCAGCTTTGTACATCTTAGACTACACAGGAGCTAGCTGCAGGCCTTGCATCTACAGGTATTACTACCAAATTTTTAATCGAACCTCGGCTAGCTTAACCTTGCTATGCTACAACGCTCAGGAACATTCGTCGTTGCATATGTTACTGTCAGTTTGCTTCCAATTTGTTATAGTTAACTCTTGGTCTAGTAGTTGTGGTTGGCAAGGATTCAATGCGGATAACTGGTTTACGGAAGAGATTTACTTGATTTGTTTGATAACATTTTACTCTGAGTTGTTACTAATCTACTTCACAGTATATAAATCCGAACCTCGAGGAAAAAAAATTCTAGTCTGGTTATGGAAGTTTATGTCACGAACCGAAGTATTTCAATGTATTTACAGATTCGAAGCTGATCCCTTGCTCTGCTGTAATTATGTACATAGGGAAGTTAGTTATGTTTAAATGGTGGGGTTATTATAAATATTGCTCCATTTCCTGTTACAAGCTAGGTTATAAGTACTCACATTATATAGCTGGAGTGTCAATGGATCGCCAAGCTACTCGGAGTATTACAGAAAGTGACCTGGAGTGCATGCTACTTGATGAAGCCGCGGAGCCCAGGGCCCTTCCATTCTCACTTTTGGAAAAAATCACAAATGGTTTCTCTTATAAGCGAGAAATTGGTAGAGGTGGGTTTGCGGTGGTTTATATGGTACGATAACTCTCTCACTGCCCCCATTTTGATTTTGACACCTCAAATTAACTTTAGTTGAAATGAAAGCTCAAGTTTATACATGCATATCTCGCTTCTGTAGGGAATGCTTGAGAACGGGGTTGTCGCTGTCAAGAGGTTATCCAATACATATATGTATGAGACGGAATTCATCCGAGAGGTTGAATGTCTCATGAAGGTAAAGCACAAGAATATAGTACGCTTCCTAGGATATTGCTCTGACACACAAGGGAATATGGAAAGGTACAACGGAAAAATGGTCATGGCAGATATACAAGAAAGATTGCTCTGCTTTGAGTATGTGCCCAATGGAAGTCTTGATGGTTATATCAAAGGTAGGATCATGTGCCACTGAACATTTCTGTCCATCTTTATCATCACCATTGAACATTCCTTTACTGAAGCAGGCCAGCCATATGATTGAAATAATAATGCTGTTATGCATGTTGTGGTACATTAAAAATTAAGGACATGAAGTATCTCCAATACGCACTAAACCCCCTCATTCATCTCCCATACGTAGATGCATCTGGTGGGCTTGAATGGACAAAGCGCTATCGGATAATCAAGGGGATATGCGAGGGGCTATATTCTCTCCACCATAAAAATATTATGCACCTAGACTTAAAACCTTCGAATATACTCATGGATGACAATTTGATTCCAAAAATAACTGATTTTGGTTTGTCGAGGAGCTTTGAAGAATTGCAAACCCGAGTCGTTGCTACAAAAATGTTTGGAACGATGTAAGCTAGCTAAAGCATATTGTAAGCTAACTATTTAGTTTTTGCAATTATATTGCAATATTAACAGGTCGGTCCATCTATATTTTTTCATGCAGGGGCTATCTGGCACCGGAATTCACCAGCCATGTTATCACACACAAGTTTGACGTGTACAGTCTTGGTGTTATAATCATGGAGATGTTGACCGCAGAGAAGGAGTGTCATGCTATTGAGAATGTAAGAACAAATTACATATGCCACCATTCTGGATAAATGCTCGATCATTTTCAGATTAATGGCCTTAGGCTTTAACATTGCATAATATCATATCATCTTCTATAACACTTTGCTAGAACTATCATTTGTGGAAGTCTACATCTAGTAGTGCAGAGCAGCACCAAGACAAGCTATAGTTTGCCAAAAATAAATATGTGCTCTAATTCCTATGTAAAGAGATGCTGCTATTCCATTTCATATTGTGAGCAATTTCATAGATACTTGAAAGCTGGGGCAAAAGGTTGGTGCTATGGCAAGGACACCCACTGAGGGAGCAAATACGAGTATGTGCTGAGATTGGGATCGAATGCACAAACATCGATCCAGCAAAGAGACCAGTTAGTATGAAGAATATAATGGATAGGCTTGCTGAGACGGAAAGCGCTGAGGTAGGTTCCAAAATTCCATTTCAAAATTAAGATCGATTGAGCTTGTTTTTTCTTCAACTCTGCTACCTACATTAGATATAAATTTTGTTCAATGGTGGATGCCATGCTGTAACATCCCAAAAATATTATCAGTATTATTATTCCAAAAATGAGAGCCAACAAAAACTTTTGTTGATTATTATGTGTTGTTTGTAAATTGTTGCTTATGGTAATTGATCCTTGTTGCTTGTGCTATTTAGTTCTTGCTAAATGTGTGTTGCTTGCTCTAAAGAAAAACATGAAGAAAAGAAGAGAAATAAAATAAAAGTTGAAACAAGAAAATAATGTGACAGTGTCACATAAAATTCTCCAAGTGAGAAATTGTTTTCCTTCACAATAAAATTCAGTGGAGTGGTAATGTAAACACTCCCATTTTATCCTTACTACTTTTCTCTCTCAAATCATATTTTGAACTAGTTTTAAAATTCTAAAGTAAAATCAAATTGAAATAAAACAAAATTCCATAATTAAAACCCTATGAACAAAAATGATTCAAAACATTTTATTTTGAAATGCCAAATTTTGTGGAGCTACTACATGCTATGTGGAAGCCTCACAAATATTTGTGAATTTTTCTAAATTGTTTAAGTACCCCAAATAAATTCCAGAAAATGCTGCTGGAAATAAAAAGAAATAAGAGAAGCAGAAAAGGACCTAGAAGTAAATAGAAAAAAAGAGTCCAGGGGCGTTCTGCAATATCGCCGTCGTCTCCTACCCCTAGCTCACTGTCGCCGCCGCCGTGGCACCGTGGTCGTCGTCGCCGTTCCCAGGCCCCCCAGGGCCCCCCCTTGCTCGCGTTCGTCCACGCTCGTTGCCTCTGCACCCTCTGCTCGCGCTCGAGCACCTCTCTCGCCCCAACGCGAACCCTGTCCCCCACACATGCCCAGAAAATCATGAAGATGCTGAGTTGCTGACCCACTTGACAGGAAGAGCAGCGACATCTCTTTTGTTATTATACTTGGGATCTGCATGCAAAAATCTTTGGTAAACTAATGGATCCTTTTTACAATCTTGTGAGACGCAACATACAATAATCTTTTAAGCCCATCCAACAATTTGCTAAACTTTTTATTTGGCGATGAATAAGGACAAATTTGGTAGCTATTTTCCTTTCCTCAAACTATCAGGTGTTAAAAAAAATGTTGCCGTTGGAGCTCCCAGGTAAGGCGACTCCCCCGACCTCCGTTCCGTGCAGCTCGCCGGCGGCAACTCCACCACCTCCCCCCAGCCAGCTCCCTCCTCCATCGTTCGTGCCAGTTCGTCTCGCGCCGCAGGCCCCGTGGTTCCTCTCGGAGGAGAGGCGCCGCATCCTACGCTCCTCCGTGCTTATCTCCGATCTGGATCTGGATCGGGTGGCAACGCCGGAGCTGCTCACTCCGCCACGGTCGCTCGGCGTCACATGCTCGTCTGGCGTGGAGGTGCCCGACTCTGTGTCCCCTGCAGCTCCCCGCGCCCCATCCTCCACTGCTGACGAGGCTGTTTCGGCCGGCTCCTCTGCGGCGCTCGGACCCTCTACCTTCGTTGCGGTTGCTGGGCTGGACGCGTTCAAGGCGCCGCAGCTACGCTCCATCATCATCGCCAACCACCAAGGTACTCCAGGGAGTCATGGCGCGTCCCCTCCACCGGCGGCGCCCTCTTCCCGAGACAAAGAGGAGGGATGGCAAACCCCCAAGTCGCGGCGCCGTCCATGCCGGGACGGGCAATTATGCCGACGCGACGGCGGCGTGGCCAGACACACGTCGCGCGGTTCCCGGCGGGACGCGGCTGTGCTGCGCTTCAAGAGGCGAACCGAAGGAAAATGTGCACGCTGTCTCGCTCCTCTCCGTCACCACTCCTCTGGCGCGTGCCGCGACCCGGTGCGTTGTCTCGCCTGCAACCTCTCCGGCCACCGTGAGCGTTGCTGCCCACTCCGCCTCGCCGCAAAGAACGCCAAGCCGGCCCCTGCTCCACCTCCACCGCGCCGCCCTTCCACCTCCCCGCTCCGGCCCGGGGCGCCTTCGTGGGCCATGGTCGCCGCCGCCACCGTCCAAGATCCTGCGACGCTACCTCCTCCACCCTTGGCTCAGAGTGGCATCGGCTCGGCCGCAACTAGGCCAGCGGAGGACACCGTCGTCATCGCCATGACGCGCGAGCTTGACCAAGACGTGAAGATCTGGGAGGAGACGGCCGCCATCGCCTGGGTCGTCAACATGCGCGACAAGCGCAAGGTGGACGCCCTCGCCGTCGACCGCGCCATCCGCAAAGAGTTCCGCCTCAGCCACCGTGTGCCCGCACCAGCCTGTGCAATTCCTCGTCAAATTCGAGCACAAGGCTCACTGCACCGAGGTGCTGAAGCGGGGACGCGTCAAGGCGGAGGGCGCGCTGGTGCAGATCAGGCCATGGCGCCACGACGCGACCATGCCCGCGGCCTCCCCTGTTCCTCTAGATGCCCCGCTGCTCCTGCAGAAGCTGCCGAGCCCGGCCAACATCACAGCGGTGCAGCAGCTACCGAGCCAGGCCACCATCACTGCGGCGGAGCTGCGCTCCATCCTTGCGGAGCAGGCGGACACGCTCCGCGCCGAGCTGCACGTGTGCATAGACGGCGTCGTCAAGCCTCTCCTGGCTGAGTACGAGGCGCTGCGCAACTGGAACGCCCGCTCCACTGCACTGCTCGATAGGGCGTCCGCTCTGTTTTCGTCAGACTCGCAGCCCGCCATTGACCTTCAGGCGTAGCTGTCCACGCCGGTGCCATCTGGACCAACTGCTGCGGCGGCGACAAGACGTGACAAGGGCGCCATGGAAGAAACGACAGGCCTGCTGGCCCGTCTGGACCTGGAACAGGGGAACGAAGCCTGGCACGAAGGGCGGCAGTCGCCGCGCACGCCGCGTCACGACCATGTCCCAGGCACGCCTGTTGGTTCCACCGTGTCGCCCGTGCTGGATGCTGCCGGCCACGGGTCTGGCGTGGGCGGCACTGCTGCCAGCTCGCCTGGGACGTCCGGGGCGGACACTGCCGACTTTGAGCCTGAAGGGGGCGAACTGCTGCAGTTCATCAGCTCCATCGCGGCGCCGGTTAACCCGCCGCTCATCAGCACGCCGCCGGCAAGGAAAAAGAAGGCGGCTTTCGCCCTGCTCAGCTCCCCTAGGCGCAGCAACCGTCTGGCGACCAAGAAAAAGGCTCGGACGCCAACCAACGGCAACGACTCTGTCCAAGAGCTCATTGTGCGTGTGTGCGGCATTCTTGCGCCGGCGGCATCGTTCGATGACGACTCCCGTGCGGCTTATCAGCAGATGTTCCAGCAAGCACCGCTCGCGGCAAACGTCGTCAAGGCGCTGGATGCGCTCGTGAAGCAGGTCAAGAAGCTTAAATTGAACACCAAAGCCAAGCCAAAGTCCCAAGACTGCAGCCGTGAAGCCTGTCCTCGATGTTTAGTGCAACCTGCAGTAGTTGTCAACCTGGGCGTGTGCCCCGTAGCTCTCCCTTCTTGCATCATCTGTTCTGGCGTCGCCAGCTACTCTGTACCGCGACATCTTCATCTATGTATCTCTACGCGAACCCTCGTCATGCATCCTCGACGGCAGACGCTGCCCCGTCTTCTCTTCACGCTACTCAAGCTCTGCAATCAACCGCGTCGCTCAGTGTTTTTTAATGGCGCAAAAAAACGTCAATCTTCTAGGCTGGAACCCTCGAGGCCTAAACAACAAGGTCCGCCGCGATGCTGTGGAAAATCTTGTACGAGACACCCACGCCACCATTGTATGTCTTCAAGAGACGAAGCTGGAAATCGTCGACGATGCGATCATATCTGCGACTCTAGGGCCAAACTTCACCGCCAACTACGCTGTTCTACCGGCTACCGGCACGTGGGGAGGCATGATCCTCGCTGCCTCGGACTCTTTCTTCACCCTGTCGAACATCCACATCACCCCTGGAACGCTTTCGGCCACCGTCACGATGCTAGGCGAGGGTGTCTCGTGGACCATCACTTGTGTCTACGGACCCCAGGGCGATCAAGAAAAGCTGGCTTTCATCGAGGAACTGCGCGGGCTGAAGACGATGGCCCTAGACGCCTGGCTCATCATGGGTGATTTCAACCTCATCACTAAAGCAGCGGACAAAAACAATCTCAACATCAACCGGAGGCTAATTGGCAAATTCAGAGCGGCACGTGACTTCCTCCAGCTAAAAGATATGCGCATGGACGGGAGACGATTCACTTGGTCAAATGCGCAGGCTAACCCCGTCCTCACAAAGATAGACCACGTATTTTTCTCCGATGAATGGGACTTGCTCTTCCCCGACGCTCATCTCCAGGCCATCACCTCGGCATGCTCAGACCACGCCCCCTTGCTCCTGCAGGGATCCGTCGCCACTCCTAGAAAGTCCTCTTTCAAGTTTGAGGAATTTTGGCTGCGAATGCCGGGCTTCAAGGAAACAGTCTCGGTGGCTTGGAACAAGCACATTCAGGCCACTGACCATATCCGACGCATCCACATAAAGCTGTCACGCACCGCCAAAGCCCTGAAGAAGTGGCAAAGGGAAAGCATCGGGGACCTTCGCAAGCAGATTGCGGCGGCAAAAGAGATCATTTGGCGCCTTGACCAGGCCGAGGAGACGAGGCCGCTATCCGACGACGAAAGAGCTCTACGACGAAACTTGAAGTCCTCCTACTTGGGCCTTCTAGCCATCGAGAAGATCAAGCTGCGACAGCGTTCAAAACTCACATGGATCAGGTTGGGGGACGCAAATTCTAAGCTCTTCCACGCCCGTGCAAACGGCCGCAGAAGAAAGATCTACATTCAGAGTCTGATCACCCCCACGGGCTTGGCAATCACGACAAAAGACAAGGAAGAGGTCCTCCTATAGCACTTAACATCCAATTTGGGCACGGCGGCCCCTAGGCAGCTAGGCCTGGACTGGGAGGACCTCGGATATGTACCACATGATCTTTCTGATCTGGACGCCCCTTTCGACGAACCTGAGATCAAAGAGGCTGTTTTCTCCTTGCCTTCGGTGCGGCGCCTTCTTCAAATCATGTTGGGACATCATCAAGGGTGACATCATCGCGGCAATCTCACACATGTCTGACCTCCAAGGGGGCTGCGCAAGCCTGATCAACTCCGCAAACATTGTACTCCTGCCAAAGAAGACAGATGCATCATCTGTGGGAGACTATCGTCCAATCAGCCTCATCCACAGCTTATCGAAGATCTTCTCAAAGCTGTTGGCGAATCGACTGGCACCTTTACTGCCGGACATCGTGTCCAAATGTCAGAGCGCGTTTGTGAAGAAGCGGAGCATCCACGACAACTTCCTCCATATACAAAACCTGATAAAGGAGCTCCACACATCCAAGACGCTGAGCCTTTTTCTAAAGTTAGATATCTCAAAGGCTTTCGACTCGGTGGGCTGGGCCTACTTGATCGAGGTCATGACCGCCATTGGATTCGGACAGATTTGGCGTGATTGGTTCTGCCTTTCTCTTGCATCGGCCACGTCCAGAGTGCTTCTCAATGGTGAACCGGGCACCCCGTTCAACCACGCCCGTGGGTTGCGCCAGGGGACCCTTTGTCACCCATGCTTTTCATCATCGCCATTGATCCTCTTCAACGTATTCTCTCCTTGGCCACCAGTCGGGGAATTTTGAAGCCTATTCGATCGAGGACGACACGATGCAGGGTCTCCCTCTACGCTGACGATGCCGTAATCTTTGCTAATCCGGAAAAAGAAGAGCTTCAAGCTATTTCGGCCATTTTGGACTGCTTTGGAAAAGCCAGTGGCCTGATCACCAACATGACCAAGACTGAGATCTTCCCGGTGAGATGCGATGCCATTGACCTACACGACATTCTCTCCGTCTTCCCGGCAAAGATTGCCACTTTCCCTGGGAAATACCTGGGCCTCCCACTGCACTTCCGCCGCCTTCGAAAGGTGGACATGCAGGCACTCATCGACAAAACAGCGGCAAAACTACCAGGATGGATTGGAAAAAATCTTGCGCGACCAGGAAGAGTCACCCTCGCCAAGAATGTCTACGTACCACTCTACTGTCATGCCTATGTCCAAGTGGACACGTGACAAGCTCTCCAGGGTTGCAAGAAATTCCGTATGGGCCGGAGACGAGGGAGAGCACGCCGCGGGGGGGAAAGCGTTGGTAAACTGGAAGACGGTATGCCGACCAAAGCAACTGGGTGGCCTTGGGATGCCGGACCTGGAGAAGGCCGGCCGGGCTCTTAGACTACGCTGGCCTTGGATCCAGTGGACAGACCCTCAGCGGCCTTGGACGGGCTCAAAGCTACCTTGTGACGCCACGGACATGGCCCTGTTCAGAGCTTCGACGAAGATCACCATCGGCAACGGAGAGACTGCTTCCTTTTGGCTGGACAACTGGTGCCAAAAGGGGCCCCTGCGGATATGGGCCCCCGACCTCTACAAAATTGCAACCCGCAAGAACCGCACCGTCGCCAAAGAAGTGGAAGATGATAATTGGATCCGCTCTATCGCGCGTTTGAACACGCCTATACAACTGACTCAGTTCATCGAGATTTGGGACACCATTGTCACCACGCCGCTCACGCCTGACCAACCCGACACCATCTCTTGGTCCTTGACCAACGACGGCGTTTACAGTGCCAGCTCTGCTTATAAGGCGCAATTCCAAGGCTCTTTCCCCAGATTTGAAGCCCAGAAGATTTGGACCGCGCATGCCGAGCCCAAGTGCAAGCTTTTTTCTTGGCTCGCTATTCACGGAAAGCTTCTGACCGCCGACATGCTTGCCATCAGGGGATGGCCTCATGACCCCATCTGTCAGCTCTGTCTGGGCGCGCCAGAAACCGCAAACCACTTATGCAAAGACTGCCCCTTCACCATTGCCACATGGAATCTGGTGAACTGGGACGAAAACAATAACCAGATACAGGGGCACAGTTTCCAATCTTTATCAGAGTGGTGGGATGAGATGATTGTGGGGAAGACAAAGACTATACAACGTCGCACGAGTGGCCGTCTGCTCTACGTGCTGTGGAACGCATGGAAGGAGCGAAACAGACGAATCTTCACTGGAAGTCACATGACATTCGTCGACGTGGCCTCCCTTACTTGGGAGGACATTCTGCAACGTGGGCGGGACTTTGCCGCTTACACCCCCGCCACCACCGGCCGAGCCAGACTAGTTTTGCCTTGACTTTTTTTTGACTTTGTGGTTTTTGGCATGTTACCACTTTAAAAAAAACATGCCTTCTCTATATAGTGCGGTTTTCTCCCTTCTATCTATATGAAAAGGCAGTGCTCCTGCCGGTTGCTCCAAAAAAAAAGGACAAATTTGTGGGACGCAGACGAATGGTGCTTGGACTCGGTTAGAATCTTTAGTGTTAGTATAATAGGATGATGTAAATAAAAGTGATTGACAATGGCATGCTGGAGTACACATATTTAAAGAGATGCGGAGCCCATGCAACAGTGATCTGAAATTTCGGATGCCCGAGTGTGAGCCAAGAAATTTTGGACATCTGAGTCATCAATTTAGATTGCCAAGAAATTTTAAAAGCAGTCGTATAAATAAAAGTAACACTTGGGAAGACAAAGCTACACCTACTATAATTTTGTATTATCAAGGCACTAAGCCTATACCCACGACAAAAGCATACCAAAACTGACATGTGAGTTCTTAACTTATTGATGCCAATTACCACAGACACTGCCATGGTGGAATAGAAGTAACCTGATCGAGCCACCAACATATAGGAAAAAAAATCATATTGCAAGTTTGAAGCGGCTGGAAGTATTTTATTCCTAAGATCGCATCCTCCATCAAAACAGTTTCACATGACCTTGGCCTTTCTTTAAATGTTTGAACTCCAGTTCATTCCTCTTCAGATTATGGCATGCATATAGTGTATGAGTGCCAGCTTAGCAATCACGCTGTTGCTTTTCTTCTTTGCTCATGGGTTTAATAATCAGGGATGTTGCTTTTGTGAGCAGAAGATCAAAATTCAGAAACATGTAGCATCCTTCTGTTGCAGGCTGACACATCAACAGTCAAGTACTATCATATATGTGGGCTAAGAAGGGAAGATCCTTATACGGCACTTTAGAGAACATGTTAAACTTCCCTTGGGAAATATTAGCGTCCACAGATTTACCGATGCAAAAAAGAAACTAACAGAAATTAGAAGCAACATCCAATTGCAGAAAAAGAAGTCACGAAATGAATAGTAACAAATCACAAAATGTTCTGGCTTGACTGAATTGAGTTAACCTGATTCAGAGTAAGGAATATGAAGAATTCCATTTGCAGCCTTGAAACTGAAAAGCCCAAATGAAGTAGTACTCCTAAGGAATCTCATTTTCTCGGGTACGGTTATCAAGATAGGTGTCACACACACACTTGATTCTTTCTTTTCTGCAAACCATATCTCCTGCAAGTAAGTCTGTAGCAGCAAGGGCCCAAAACATACATCAGTATAGCTTATCTAGACACGAAACAACAAAATCAAGAAGATGCAGGCAAAATAAATCAGCCCCGAATGCCCAGTGGCACTGAAACTTAACAATAAATTCACGTACGTGCGTGGCATGAACAGGCGAATCCAACTATACCTGGGCACGGCAAGCAAAACCCAGCACCAAAAGCTCCTAAGCCCAAGAGCAACCATGGACATGAGAAAACCTAGTGGTAGGCGTGTACGATCTGGTCGAGGCAGGAAGAAATTCTCCTCAGTACGGAGGATACAGATCCGTTTTTGTCCCCTTGCCGTCACCATTCTCCTTAGCGCCTTAGGACTCCATGGTGGTGGCCGACGTTGTAGCGGCGACGGCGGATCATGATGATGCCCACAGCGCGTCCTAGTGGATTGGGAGAGGAGAGGACTCGATGTGAACGACCGAGTTGCATCACGGAGTTTATAGGGGGAAATTCTGCGCGAACCTCTCGTATGCCTGCATCAGTTTTCCGTGGAGCTATTTCTCGTGGGAATCACGGGGGAGAGGAAGAGAGAGCGCTGCCATGTACATTGATTGAGAGGAGGAGTTGGTCGGTTGATCCATATTTTGTTCGGTGGGGAAGAGAAACAGTGGTGGGCTGGTTGCTTCTATTACATATGGGCTGAAGAATAATGGGTTGGGAAATAGGACTCCTGAATACAAGAACACAACAGGAATTTCTCGAGGAAAAAAATGGAAAAGAAAAAGGAAAAAACGGAAATTGTTGATGTGACATGTTTTTTTTTATACACTGATGTGACATGTTTGCTGTGCTGGGTGGCCTGCATGTTGAGAGAAATCACTTAGTGAGTTGCTCCTATTTAGTTATTATAGATAACTATAATCATCGGGGGATTATTTGCGTACCTATTGTGTTAGAAGTAACACGTGAGCTGGTGTCAATACGGCGCAGAGCATCAGGTCGTCCTTGTCAGCCCTTTCGTTCCTATCCCCTGCTACAGGAGACAGGAGGTGAACCTCAGGCGACCACCGAGCCCAAGCTTTCCTCCAGCCAGATCCGCGTCTCCCTCCTCTCCGGACGGCCTCGCCGTTGCCGGGAGCGGAGGAGACGTCGATCTGGCCGGGCGGAGTAGTGTACAGTAGGCTAGTTTGCTTTGCTGTTAGGTATGCCGGTGGTGTCGTTCGGATGGTGGCGACGGCACCGTCTCCGGCGTTTGTGCCCTAGGTCCGGCCCCATCCTGGTGTTGGTCTTCTTGACCAGGCCGAGGATCTGTGGGAGGTAGATTCCTGCCGGCTGTTTCGGCCGGTGAGGCTAGGGTTTGCTCGTTGGCTTCTCGAAGCGGCGAGCTTGGCGTTCCTGGTTGAGGGCGGCGAGGTGGTGGCGGTGCCCTCAGCGTTGGATTTTGTCTCCCGGCTTCTCCCCCGTTGCAGTGGCGTATGCTCCGTCGACGCTGCGAGGCTTGTGGAGGTGTGTACAGGAGTGGTGTTGCCGGCGGTTATGCAGGTTTGTCCCAGATTTTCCTCTCGCTTGCTCACCGGCGTGAGAGGGGAGGACTTTGTTCCGGCGCTTCTTCGACTTGGCGTGGCTCCGTCGTGCTGGTACGCAGAGACCGAAGCCGACGACTTCCCATGCGTGAAGAATCCATCCGCAGATTCAAAGATCTCGCTGGCTCTGGGTGGGTTTAGCGGCGGCGGCGCGTCCTTGGCTCACGCTGGAGCTTCTGTTGGGTTGTCCCCACAGGGACCTGGTTGTAATTTCTATCTTTCGTGGGGTGCGTTGTACCGGTTTCTGTCCTCCTTAATAGATCTGGGGTCTTTTTCGCAAAAAAGAAAAAGAAAGAAGTAACACTTATAGTGGGGAGTAATATAGACTAATATCATACATATGATAATTTTATATGTTACTATCTCCTTAGAGCATAGTAATATAAGACTGCTCATAGTGGGGAGTAACATAGAGTAGTAACATGCACATGTTACTACTATATGTTACTATCTATATGTTACTATCTTTATAGTGGGGAGTGTCATATGTGTGGTAACATAGAGATATTCATTTATTACTTTGTAGACTCATTTTGCATCGGAAAGTGTTATGTTACAGTAACTACCTATGTTACTCTATTTACCTCTCTCTTCATTAATTGCATGCCACATCATCTTTTTATTTATTTATGTGACATCTATATTACTACCTATATTACTCCCGCTATGGGTAGTCTAAAGGTAGTACAATAGAAGGCTTTATTTATTAGTTTGTTGAGTCATTTTTCTTGTAATGCGCCATGTTATGGTACATAACATGTTACCACAAGAACCTCTTTCCTCATTTAATTATATGCCATGTCAGCAAAAAGGCGAGTTGGCATTGCATGGGATTTCATGATACCATCTATTCTACCCCCACTATGAGAGGCCTAACACCATACGCCAACTGTTTTGTGTATTTGGTAAAATAAGTACATGTTGGTGAATACGCCCACCCAACTGAGACTTAATGGTTCGCAGCACTCTGCCTCCCACATGGTATAGCATACCTCAGCAAACACACGTGCGAGATGTTGACAAGAGACGGGCTGTTGGGGTCCGTGGGTGTGAGGCAACAAGGGCTTCACGACCTCCACTCGGATTTCAACGCAGCAAAGAGATAAACCGTTTTGTGTTCTAGATAATGTGTAATTGCAACATCATCACTCTTTGCTAATAACAAAAAAATATTGTCTATTGCAATATAAGAGTGCCCTACAGCTCTTGCAGATTAGTCCCTACTGACTCCACTCAAATTTCCTCGCCCCATACTATCATTGGTGAGACACTACTACATAAACATTCATCGCGGACGGCTCTGGAACTCCACCTAGACTAGTTTTCACGCAAGGGTCAATTTCTACTTATTCATTTTCACATCATAAAAAATGTAGACATCGTGTAATTCTGTCAAAGCTACTCAACAATTATATCACATCTAGATATTGTGTAAGCTAATAGCTTTAGAACTCACATGACAAAATAAAGTCTATTTGAGCAAATAACCTAGCCAACATTGAATGCAAAAATATATATATTTTTGCATTCAATAGTTGTAAGGCCATTTGCACCTATACATCCAACATCATCGCCGGCTAGATATATAAATTACTCAAACGACAAGTCAATTAAAAATAGGATATCATACTGGAAAAGATGAATTGGAATTTGGTATGAACTTCGATAGAACTAAAGACAAAACATATGTACTCATAAATCTTAGCTAAATACCAATCTGACAAAGGCGCCTCATGCACCGCTCCCGGGCGACTCCGGAGACGCCACCAGCGACCACACCCCTCGTAGCACACCAATCACAACAACCTCCTTACCGCCGCCGCTGGTGGTCTCCCAAATGCAATCCCAACCTCATTCATTTCTAACTGGTTGGTTGTCGTGTCAATATGAGTTCGCGCGAGACATGCCACACTTTGTGTCCATCTTTTTTTCAGGAACGCGCGAGGGAGCACGCCTTTTTATATATAGGAGAGAAATTTTACAAAATCCACAACAAACACAAAAGGATCCGAAGATCCTACAAGAAAAAGAACCTACTCACAAAAACCCCACAATTTTCCACCTCTCAGCCTCAGTCATGATGGCATCAAGCACAGCGGCCTCTACATGAGCTACCCTATCGAAGGCCCTATTGTTCCTTTTAATCCAAATAGATCTCATGACAAGAAGGACCAGCGCTCTGATCTTGATAGCCTCCATAGCCGGCCAATGGAGGGCCACCTTCTTCCACCAGTCCTCCAGGTCGTCTGTGGCCGTAGGAGAGAGGTCCGGCCGCCCCAATCCCGTGAAAACTTCAAACCAAATGGTGCGACAAAAGGGGCAGTTGATCAGCAGATGTTGAATGGATTCAGACTCCTGGAGACAAATAGCACAAGTATCATCGTTAGCGAGGCCATGCCTCAAACGCCGCTCCCCGGTCCAACATCGGTTCCATGCAGCCTTCCACGCGAAAAGTTTGTATTGAAGGGGGGCTTTACACCCCCAGATCGCCACATGGAGGGGTTAAACCGTCCGTCCCTCGAAGAATGCCAAGTAGGCCGAGCGAGCCGAGAACACTTTGTTCGGGGTCCATTTCCAGACGAAAGAATCAGCCGTGTCGGAAAGCCAAGGGCGAAGGAGAGAGTTCCACAAGATAAGAAATTGTGCCAAGGCCCTCATCGAAAGACCCCCAACAATGTCTCTGACCCAAGCATTTTGGTAGAGCCCTTGCTCGACCGTTCGACACTTCTGAATGTTGGGATCAACAAAGTTAAGAAGGTCCGGCGCCACCATGGCAACGCTTTTGTTACCAATACACTTATCAGACCAGAATAGGCAGCTCCAGCCATTGCCGAGAACGATATCCACCGAGGCGTTGAACATGGCACGGGAATTGTCAGAACAGGCCAGCTCGAGGCCCGACCAAGGTTTGTCGCTGTCTGCACGACAAATCCACAACCACTTCATCCGCAAGGCATCGTTGAGAACGTGGAGATTACGGATGCCAAGTCCACCAAGCCGCGTCGGCAGACAAACCTGTGGCCATGCAATGGGGCAGCAACCACCTTTGGCCGAGGCCTTTGCACACCACAGGAAACCGCGACAGATCTTTTCGAACTCCACAATAATCCCCACGGGAATATCCAAAGCCATCAGAAGATAAATAGACATCGCCGTCAGCACCGCTTTGATGAGGATGAGCCTGCCTGGCTCGGCCAGGAGGGAACCGATCCACGTCGGCAGACGGCGCACAAGTTTGTCCACATAAGGTTGCAGCTGGTGAATGGTAATGCGCGTAGGAGCGAGAGGTAGCCCAAGATAGGTGCATGGGAAGCCCACAAGAGCACAAGGCAACAAAGGCTGTATCTCCTCCACCACAAGGTCACTGCACCGGATAAGGGTTGCCGAGCTCTTACCGAAATTGACCCTCATCCCCGAGGCATCCCCAAACAGGTCAAAAAGGCCCAAAGAAAGGCGCACCTCTTCCTCCACTTTGTGTCCATCTCATGTAGCACCCAATGTTTGTGGGCCATAATACTCATTGTTTTTGTGAGGGCATGTGCAAATCTAGAGCAGACCGAGAGCAGATTGACGGGCAAAGGATGACGGCCCCGTGAATATGGTGCTTGGCCAGATTGACACGTTGGCTGGTGTCTATGGATAGGAAATGACAAGAAAACGGTGCGGTAGTAATCTCGTGTGACGTAGGTGCTGAAAGACTCCCTCATCCTTCTTCCACCAAACTTCTATTATGATTTGCTCGGGCGCAGGCGGACCCCGGGTTTTCTCCCATGCGGTCTGGTGGTACGTTTATTTGATTGGTCTTGCCCTCGTGAGATGAAGCCAACCAGTACATATAGTGAATGATGTCTTTGGCAGATTCAACGATGTCTCTGTGTTACTGCCAAGAACAATAAGCATCGAAAAACTCGGGGTGATAACCTTGTTGAAAGTATTTGTTTGAAGCTTTGCTTCGGGGTGATAACCCTAGGTTTGCCTAGGTTATTCGCAGGGCCGTCTCCAGAAATCCGGGGGCCCTGTGCGAAATGTAAAATGGGCCATAAAGTTTGATGTTTTCATATTTGTATTATATATTATTTTGTATACTGTTTAGAATTTTTTCAAATAATAATATTGTAAATTTGCAAAGTCAACAATGAAGCGTTAAACTAACATAAGCACCATTCCATATGAAATTTATTGAAATAAAATCTTTTCAATTAACGGTAAAACAAGTTGGCTACGAGAGTTTGCAAAATCTGACCCCAACTCCCAAAAAGTCGGTTTGTCACCCGGGTGACATGTCACCAGGTTTATCGATTATTGTTTTTCGCCATTTTAAGTTTCCAAAAAATCTGAAAAAAATACTGGACATTGACAACTACTTGATCTATGATTCTGAAAAGTTTCAACGTGAAATAGTTTATATTGCGCCCTAGACAAAAATGACAAATTTCTAAATCTGGGTGGAGATTCAAATCCTCTCAAAATTGTCAGAATTTTATTACTTTTGTGTAGGGCGCAATATAAACTATTTCGCGTTGAAACTTTTCAGAATCATAGATCAATTAGTTGTCAATGTCCATTATATTTTATGGATTTTTTGGAAAGTTAAAATGGTGACAAAAAATAAACAAAATACCAGGTGACATGTCACCCGGGTGACAAAACGCCGTTCTCCCCCAACTCCCCATTACTAACCTTTCTTTTATAGAACATCCCATCAACCATTATACATATTTTTTATTGTATTGACAAATAACACAAGCCCTAAAGGGATTCAATTTTCTGATTATCGATACATGCAAAGTAGTGCTAACATTCAATCACTGGATATGTTTTGATTCTTAATAGATTGCCTAGATCCAGCCCCAAGCAAACCTGCTCCTTAAGTCTTCCTTTAGCTAATTTCAACAGTCAAACAGACCACGTGCAATAGGAAACAAGGAGGTTGGAGTATATCTCGGACCTGAGTTGGAAGAACGGCTGCCAAATCCCTTTGCCTCGGCAAGAATTCCCCTCAAAATAAACCAGGCAAGCAGGGATGTAGCGCAGGCTGTGTGCGGATGGGGATGGGGCTGGTGGATGAACAGGCGTTAACGCAGCACCCGGCCGGCTAGATGAACAGGCAAGGCGGCGAGGCGCAGTCAAGGCGACGAGGCGTTCATTGGTACGAGTCGTGCGAGATTCGACTGACCGCGGAGGACGGAACGAACAGCACGCCCTCCAGGCTCCAGCATGCTGGGCCACCTAGCTGGGCTTCTTCCCTATCTTAAGTATACCCTTAATCACATAATTAATCTGGGGCCCCACTATTTTGGGGGCCCTGTGCGGCCGCACTGTTCGCACGCCCTTGTCGACGGGCCTGGTTATTCGAATCGGTAACTTCGATATAGAATCAGGTTATACCTTCTTCAAGGCGTTTTCTTATAGTACCATGCTCACTTGATGGTCTGGTGACGTTCTGGTAATCGGCATTGGTCCCTAACGATATCAGTGTGGTAGTAAATGGAGAAGATGAATCTTTGGCTCCTCAATCTTGCCCTACGCACCCCGTGGTGGTGGCTAGAGTTGACGGCGCAGAGAAGATGTGGTATGGGCTGCCCTTCCATCTACCGATGGACGCCGAACAGTTCTTCTGGGTGAGGCACAAGGTGCATTCCGACGACTGGAGGCTGCATTTTCGGCGTGATAGGTGGATTGACGACCAGAGTATGGAGCATATCGCGCCACCTCTGCTTCACTTCATCAAGGCGATCCACCTTCTTACGACACTCGTGGCCTACGCCTTGCAGGGGGCGTGGGGCACATATGTGGCTTTCCCTCTGTCCCAGTGATCATTGACTTCCTCCAGCTATGGGCCGCGCTGCGTGGCCAACAAACTAATGGCGACGCTGAGGTTCAGATCTCCTGGAAGCTCTCGGCGAACGGACAGTTCTCTGCTCGCTCTTCCTATTCCGCCTTCTTCTTCGGTAGGGTGGTTATGTCGCGCGCTCAGGAGGTTTGGGACACTTGGGCGCCGTTGTATCTAAAATTTTCGGCAAGGATCTCTGTGAAGAACTGGCTATGGACAGCGGACCGGCTCACTGGACCTGCACTTCGACATCCTCCATGTTGTGCGCTTTGCTGCCAGTCGCCGAAAGATCATAACCACCTCATGCTGCAGTGCTCGTTGTCGAGAGAGGTTTGGTATTCCATCTTCCTACCTTTACGCCTCCATCATTTCACGCCGACCGTCCCTTCGATTCTCATCGAATGGTGGCCGACGGTGAGCTCGGCATTGGGGGGCAGCAGCGGAAGGAGCTTAACTCCCTGATCATCCTCTCCCTTCGCTCCATCTGGTTTGAGAGGAATAGCAGCCTTCGATTGCGCGGTGACGATGCCAGTGGAGCTCTTGAGGCGCATTAGAGCGGAATTTGTGCTGTGGAAATTAGCCAGATCGAGTGGGTCGGGTGAGGTAGTTGCTTAGGCGTTCTACGAGCTCTCTATGACTCTTGTTTTTTGCCTATGTAAACTTTTTTTTGAGGCCGGATGTAAGATCTAAATTGTATCTTCACGATGCTACCTTCGAGTAATAAACGGCCTTTATCGGAAAAAGCGGTGCAGTACTTGGTATAGTGCAAGTTTCTAACTCCTAAGGTTTACTCAAATTGATTTACCTGTGCAGTACTCTCGTGGGCTAGTTGATGACCACACGCTGGAGTACCGCTTCTACCCTAAACTCAGCGAGTCCATCCCGTGTTCGCTGCACCTAATTTTACGATGTTTATAGGCCCCCAAAATTTTACGACCCCCTTGCTGATGTTTTGTATGTGCAGTACTCTATCGCCTAAGGTTTACTCAGATTAATGTTTACCTGTGCAGTACTGGAACGAGCTACACCCACTGAAGCACCGCTTCTACCCTGAACTCAGGGAGTCCATCCCGTGCTTGCTGCACCTAACAAACAAGACAGATGAACATGTGACGTTCAGGCTTATGGAAAGGAGCAGCGACTCCTTGTCGTACTACTCAATCAACCCGCTGTACGGCGTTATGCCTCCCAGATCCACTTATACTTTGATTATGACAACAGAAGAGAAGGACCTAGCCGAAAAAACGGGCATTGATCTGGTCCTACAAAGCTGTACATCCGGGGATAAAAACATCAAGCTACTCGAAGACAAATATGGGTGCACTAAAATTTTCAAGGAAGCCAAAGAGTTGGGGCATGCGGTGTATGAGGTGGCACTGAAAGCTATTTATACTCCGCGACCAGGGGAGACAACATCCGAGGTAAGTTGGTTCAACGAAGTACACAAAACAGTGTTCTCGTTTTTATCCATTCATATTAACTTGCTACTACTATTGTGTATCAGCTGGCAGTCAGACCGACAATAACAACGAAGGTTAGGCGTTTTCTTCTCTTGCTAAATCATCCTATTTAATTAATTTGAGCTAGTGTTTCTAATGTTGATTAGTGTATTTTTATCAGCCCATATTCGAAGAGTATCATCAAGTTCTACGTTCCCTGGATGCACATCCGACGAAGCCATGGTGGGTGCATATTAGCTGGGTAGAATAACACATTTCCTTTCATTAATTTGTTCAAGTGAATGGGTTGGCCTATAATAAATTAAATATTGTCACACAGGATTGTAATAGGTCTTTCCGATGGAATTGTTAGCATGTGGAATCACGAGAGTAAGGTATAATTTAATGTGTTCTCTCAATATTTATAGCTAAATGTAGCGGACCATCACAAGGAAAGCTTGTTGAAACTGTATGTTGGCAAATGAACTAACAAAGTCATTCGTATTTACCTGCATGCAGACAACGATGGATTCGTTAAAAATATCAGAGGCATCAGGCATGCTTTCTTTCTCACATCTCTCTAACTAACCTTCTTTCAGAATACAGACCCTGGCACGCTATAACTCAAATTGACCACTCTCAATGCAGTTCACTCCATAAAATTCCACGCAAAAAGGAAATGGATTGTGGCAGTGACTGGTGATGAATTTATCCATGTGTACGACTGTGCTCGTGTAACAGAAATAAAAAGGATCACAAGTTTCAGAACTCTTGGATCTTTCAGCCGCTATTCACTTGGCATCCATCCAACCAAGCCTTATGTGCTGTCAGAGTCACTGGAATTATGGGACGGGGACAAGGGCTGGGAGTGCACACGTAGATTTGGGGCTGATAAGATGAATCAACTCGCATTTAACCCAGAGGACCCCAACAGTTTTGCCAGTGTACATTCGTATAGAAGAAACAATGCACAGGTCTGACCGGGTTTCTCTTTATACCTAACTAAGGTTTCACTTCATGAATGTAAGTATATTCTGCTACTAGTCCTTAGCTGTTCTTATGCTTGATGTTCAGGTCTGGAACCTTGATTCCTCTGAACCTTGCTATACTCTGAATGGGCATTCAGATACAGTCAAATGTCTTGATTATTTCAAACGCGGTGATCGGCTGTATTTGATCACCGGCTCTTGTGATTGTACTGCCAAGGTACCATTTCTGTTGAGCACCATGCTAGTTAATAAAGTAAGTATACACACACAGAGCACAAACACAAGTGCTAAAATTCTGCATGCTTTTTCTTTGTCAAATCAGATATGGGACTTGCAGGAAAAGGCGTGTATTCATACACTGGAAGCTTTCATGTCTCCTGTTATTCATGTCATTTCCCTTCCCGGCCGTCCATATCTGGTTACATGTACAGACAATGGCACTATTAATGTTTGGAGCTCCATCGATTTCAGGTAATCACTAGAGTGTGACTCTGAATATGCCTTCCTATTGAATTTATGGACTAGCCAGCTCAACCAAAAATCCGAATTGATAGAAAGGGTTAGACTATATATTTCAACATGCCCCTTCACTTATAGCCTCCACCAGGTCTTAGACGTGGGATCGATGAAGGCCGTAGCTATTTTTATTAATAGTGCGTTGGTTAGGTTTTGAACTCTAGACCTCTTGGTTTTGATACCATGTTCAGTTCATGGACTAGCTAGGTCATCCAAAAGTCTAAATTGATGAAAAGGGCTAGGCAAAATATTTAAACACTTCCAAACTTGAATCATGCCCATGGTATTCCACATGGGTGCCAACTGGTTAATGCTGTCATGGGTTGTAGTACTATTAAATAATTAAAATAGATTTTGGTGCCTAGTTTACATATGAATATTTCACTCTACTTTCGGAAATTTTTAAGTGAGTACTCCCTATTGCCCAGGCTCAAGACAACTGTTGACTTCAAAGCTTCAGGGGAGGTTAAAGGTCTGGTGTGTTTGATGGGTTCAAGAAGGTACATGTTCTTGTTCTTTTAGTTACATATTTTGACTGCCTAAGAGCACTACTTGCTTTGCTGCACGTCTTGTACTGTCAGTGGGAAAATGGTACGAGAACTTAGGTTAGATAGTTATGGATAATCAATTCATCTTGCCCTTTGTTGAAACATGTCTAATTTGTTCTAGACTACCAGCTCTATTTTCTGTATGTCCATGCTGCAATTTTTAAGCATTACTACTACATTATGATTTCCAACGATGCCAAACTTGTAAACCATCGTATCTTTGTATGACAGAATTGCGATTGGGCAACCCAGTGCAATATCAATCATGGATATCAATGACGATGTAGAAGAAGTTGTTAGCGAGGGAAACAATCAGGATTCCGTATATGCAATGGGTCAATAAAGTAATCCATAACTAATCTTCATGCCAACGAGGACAAACGACGAATTCATTTAATTTTGTACTACAGAAGAATAGAAGATACACATTTAAACATACGACTGGTTTATTTATGTTAATGCTCGGTGTGTGCTATATTTTCCCTTCTCTGATTCCATCTATTTGATGCCGCGGTAGAATATGGACTGTGTAGAGTGTGTTGGATGTGTAGTGGCTGGCGAGTTGTGCTGGCCACGCGCGATAGCTAAGAGTGTGAGAACCCCACGGACTGGGATGCCGTGAACAGCACCAGGAATAGATGAGGTGCTTGATGTCGCTGTAAAGTCGGAAGATTGAACCCAAGCACTTTCTCTTCATGCCAAAACTTTGAGTACACGCACTCTTTACAAGTAAATCCAGAGTGCTTGTGGAACAACCGTTTACAGTTTGTTTAATTTTCTCCAGAAGTGCAAAAACTAAGTTAATTTTCAGCATTTCGGTTCCTTTTTATATTCTTTTAGTATATGTAGAACACTAGTTCATTTTCTCACGAACATGCACAGTGCAATTAAAAAATGTACACAAGTTCTTACAGCAACTAAACTATTCTGGGACAACAGTGGCACTTGGAACTAACTGCTCATCTTTGCTACAATTAAGATGTTTCCAAGCTATTGCTCATTCTCAGCATTCTCCTTAGTCTTTTCGACCATATGCCTCCCCTCTCCCAACTTCTTGATTGCCAGAGCTCGCTTACCGCATGTCCTCTTCGCGTCGTACACCCCCGGTAGGATTCTTTACTTGCAGGTACCAGTGCAAGTACCTGAAGAGAAGAGCCCGCAGAATTCTCAGAAGCATCTTCCTCAAACTGTCCGGTGGCTTTCAGCAGCGGCATCGTCAACTTGCCTGAAGGTTCGGTTTCTGAAGGTAGTGAAGAGCGGGAGCTGGATGATGCTTCTGTTACGGGTTCTTGGTTAGGCCCATGAAAGGATACCGTGTTCATCAGTGGTTCACCTCGTCTGGAGGAGCTTGATTTGCAAGCTCTGTCGATGGCACTGACCTTCAGCGTGCCTACATCATCAGGCTGGAGCGTATCTGCACCCTCGCTCAGTTCACGATTCAGACTCGATGAACTTGTGAACTTTCTGCACTGCAAGCATCTTCGGAACAAGACCAACGGGAGCTGGTCAACACGTGCCCAGCACCTCGTCCTTTTACAGCCTGCTGTCTAATCGCGGCACTAGATGGAGAGAGTTGAACTGGGTTTGGATTAAGCCCATCCTCAATAGGTCGCTGACGGAAGAAGTAGTGCAGCCAACACAACTGCAAAGGAAGTAGTGCGAAGCAAAGCGCGAAACAATTAAGACAAGGCTTAAGTGTGTTGGGAAGGGACAAAATGCAAGACTTTCTGTAAACTAAAGGCTTCAACTGAACTCCTGCTTGCCCACTCTGTTTGATTTACTGTATGAAGCTTGAATCAAAAGGCTGTGCTCTAATGGGCTGATATATATGCCCAGTTGTACTTACGTACTTTTATAGACCGAGAGCGCAACAACTAAGCTTGGGTAGCTAATCATACGGACGATGCCTCTTGGCAACGACTAACAGCTAGGTTCATGTATAAAATGCTCTACTTGCCAGCTGAATATGATGGCTTAAGCCTGTCTGTCTCTGACTCAGTTACAGTAATATATTACTAGCCCCGGCCTAAGCGATCGAGACATGTGATGCCGTATTAATTAATTATTGCAACGAACCTGCAAGTGGTATCAAAGTCCATGTGACATCGTCCACAAGATTGAGTACATATATTCTTGAAGAATATATATGTGTATTAGTTGCTAGCTATTTCAGATATTCCCTCCGATCCATGATAAGTGTCGCTGATTTAGTACAAGTATAAAAATGAGAGTCAGTTGCTATATGTCCATCTGTATAACCCTTAGTTCTAGCAGCTCGTACCTTTGCAGAAATGAACGGCGACTGGGAAGAGATGCTAGAATGGAAGCGCCACCGGCTACTGACGGTGGCGGGCGGGACTGCGAGCGTTGAAGCGGCGCTCCTGCTCTGCTCGTCGGCGCCCTCCAGGACTGCTGTTAGAGCGTGGCTCGGGTGCGGGCGGCTGCTGATCTGGCACGAGGGCGTCAAGCACTGGCGTATCCAGAGGGTGGGCACGGCCCACCCAGAAATTCTGAGAACTTTTTTTACCTACTAAGAATCAGAAGATTAGAACCTCTCTAGATGGCCAATAGGCCCAAATAATACTACTTTCCTGTACGAAAACGAGAGGGACGAGCTTGTCTCCCTCGATCCGTCTCCCCAGTCCCCTCCCTGACTTTCTAGATCCCTAGTTCGCTCCAGCGGCTGCCGGCGCCACCCCTACCTCCCCTCGCTGGCTGCCTCCCCTGCGGGCTCCAGCAGTGCGGCCCTGCCTTCCCTCGCCGGCCTCCACCTGCGGCCTGCCTCCCCTCGCCGCAATTGTGTTTGTTGTAATTGTACAATTGATTATGAAGAGTGTGATATTGCGGCTTTTTATCAAAATCATGAAGCAAAGAGGATTGCATCTTCTTCATCACCGTTGGTTGTTTTATCATTAGATTTTAGGTTATGTGCTTGCTTTGTTCATGTTTTAAACTATTTGTACGGGAATCATGCATATTTAAAACATATGTACGAAACTACCCGGGGTACGAATTTTTCTATATTATTGTGAACTGATTTGCTATTTATTGTATTCATTTGGCAAAAAAACGTTCGCGGTGCCGATTTTTTTTGGAGTGTGCCCGCCCTCCATTTTTTTTCTGGGTCCGCCACTGGCGTCAAGGGGCGGCGGAGGCGGTGTCATTTCCTCGACCTGAAGCAGCAGAAGCAAACAGGGAGAAGGCGTAAACTTACTCTCCGCTTCTCTAACAAAAGGCTTCAGCGGCTCGGATGCACTTTCAGTCTCAATATTCAGCTACAGTGTTGTATACCAGCAAAGCAGATTAAACAAAAATGCCACTTCAACATAGGTTATAACTTATAAGCAAAGGAAAAAATAACATGCTATAGCCAATTTCTTCGCGGCCGAGACCCGGGGACCGGCAGCCTGCCGATAAATGTGGACGGTGTAGAGCTGGTTAGGGCACTCACGGAGGAAAGGTTTGCCGGCACCGGTATGGAGTCAAGACCACCACGGCTAAAGAGCAGCACAATGTCGCAGCCATCAGCGTCGCCGGCAAGTGAGCTACAGCCACATAGGCGGATAGTGTTAGAGCATCTCCAGCCGGCGGGGGGAAATTGTGTTTGGATTCCCCCATATTTTGTCCCTTTGGGGGCGTCCGAACAAAACTGGGCTACTACTTCCAGCGGCAACACCAAACCAGACTCCCCATATTTAATATTTTTAAAACAAACTTAGATTTGAACACATAGTGCCAAATTAAAACGAAATTTAAACTAAAACATCTAAAATTTAACTAAAAAAAATCTTAACCCTAGCCCTAATCGGAGTCAATCACGATGGCCAACAACTGGCACACGGCTTCCATGTAGCATGCCGTAGTCCCGTGCTCTGCTCGACACATTCGCTCGTTCCCCAGTCTCACTAGACCCAGCGATGGTGGCGGATGCGACGGGCTGCTCCTGCTCCACGTGACGCGAGGAAGACAAGCGGCGTAGGAGAGTGAGTCAGGCGACGGGCGCTGCGAGTGGCGCTGCGAGCCTGCGGCGACGCCGGCTGCTTTAACCCATTGCGAGGGGCGCTGTGAGCGGCTGCGTCGACCCACGGCGAGGAACGCGACGGCGACGCCGCGATGTCTCAGCCACCTCCGTCTGCAGCGCGAGGTTAGTGATTCCGACCACCTCCGTATGCAGTAGCGACCGATGCTAGTTCTTTGTTCTGAGTTTCTGACCTGCTAGTTCAGCACGATTCAGCTGAGTATTTGCTCCTAGTTTGCTAGTGCTACTTCAGCAGATTCAGCTGAGTTTCTGACCTGCTAGTTTAGCACGATTCTGTAATAGAGAGCGATGCTTGCTGGTGCTGATGGACAGGCTGAATTTGTTCATAGCGTTTTCTTGTCAGTGTCTCCCCTTTAAGAGCAGCGACGTATCTGTGGAAAGTAATACTGAACTAGGATAATACTGAACTAGTAATGCTTGCTGGTCCTTCGTATTCTCATGGGCGCGTTGCTGATGAACTAGGATAATCATAAATGCAATAGTTGCAAGGCTCAATAAAATATTAGGAGAAACACTAGTTCAGTAGCGATCCTGCTGCTAGTTTGCTTTTAGAAATAGGATTCAGTAGCGATCCTAGTTTGCTACTGGAAACAAGACATGCTAGTTTAACTTGTCAGCTGAATATTGGGCAGGCTTTAGTTTAATTTGACGGACACGCTAGTTTAATTTGACATCTTAGTGGATAGAACATGCTACTGGATGTTGTACATGCTAGTTTAATTTGTCAGCTGAGTACTGTACCTTATCCAGTTCCTGTGATGCTAATGTACTGAACTAAAGAATGCTAATGAACTGAACTAAAGAAGTTTTTCTGCTGTACCTTCTCCAATTCCTGGTGTGCATGCTAATGAACTGAACTAAAATGTTTTTTCTGCTGTACCTTGTCCAGACTCCAGACCCTTTTGTGCATGCTAATGTACTGAACTAAAGATTGTTTTCTGTCATTTTTTGTTGAATATAGGCATATCAAGCACTGGTTCAGGATCCCAGCAACCTCCAGCAGTAGCTCCTGTTGATTCAGATGACCCGGCCTGTAGTTATTGTTCTCTTCTGGACACAACCAAGAAGCATCACCTTAAGTGCAACTATTGCGACAAATTGTGCACATCTGGCATTACTAGGATCAAGTTTCACCTTGCATGCATCAAGAATTCAGGATTTTTTCCCTTCCCAAAGGTCCCTTCTGATGTCAAGGAGGAGATGTTGGCTTTGCTGTTAAAGAATGATGATTCAAAGGAAAAGAAGACCAAGGAATTGAAGAAGATAAGAGGTGCAGTTGACTTAGATCATTCGGAGGGAGTGAGTCCAAGCGAAGACGATGGCAATCAGGTTATTGTGCTGAGGTCAACAAAAGGCACAAGTAGCTCCAGAGGTGGCCCTATTGAGAAGTTTTGTCAAGCATAGAAAATTCTGTCAAGAAGAATTCCCTTAGCCAAAAGGTTCAAGGAAAGCTGTCAACTCAGAAAAGAGAAGAGAGGAGGGAGAGAGCTTGCGGATATATATGCAATTTTTTCTATGAAGCTAGTATTCCGCACAACACTGTCACACTTCCTAGTTTTGCTAATATGCTCGATGCAATTGGAGATTTTGGCAGGGACTTGAATGGGCATACTGCATATGAGATGAGTGGTCCTTTTTTGCAGAAAAGGAAGAAGAAAGTGATGGATTCATTCAAGAATCATAAGGATGCATGGTGCCTCACAGGTTGTACAGTGATGACTGATGCATGGACAGATAAGAAGGGTAGGGGTGTAATGAACCTGGTTGTTCATAGTGCTCAAGGAGCATTATTTTTGAATTTAGTGGATTGTTCGTCTGTCAAATAAGATGGAAAATACATCTTCGAGCTTGTTGACAAGTGCATTCAAGACATTGGGGCAGATAAGGTAGTTCAAGTGGTGACCGACAATGCTAGTGTCAATACAGCAGCAGCAAATCTAATGAAAGCAAAGAGACCATCAATATTTTGGAATGGATGTGCTGCCCATACTATTGATCTGATGTTCGAGGACATAGGAAAGCTTGAACCAGTTGAGAAGACCATTTCTCAAGCAAGGCAAGTGACCATGTTCTTGTTTGCTCATACAAGGGTGTTGGCTTTGATGAGGGCAGTCCTTCGGAAAGATCTTGTGAGTTCCGGCATTACAAGATTTGCCACTGCTTACCTAAATCTGAAAAGCTTGCAAGACAATAAGAATGAGTTGTTGAAACTAATAAGATCTGAAGAACTAGATGAAATGGGTTACCTCAAAAAGGCCAAGGGGAGGAAAGCTATGAAAACAGTTCAATCTGATCCCTTTTGGAAACACGTGGACACGGCTGTTAATTTCTTTGAGCCAATGGCTAATGTGTTGAGAAGAATGGACAGTGATGTGCCAGCCACGGGATTCTTCCATGGTTGTATGCTTGATGCAAAAAAAGAATTTTCTGTGAGGTTTGATAATGATGTGGACCGTTTCAAAGTTATTACGGATATCATTGACAAGAGGTGGGACAACAAGTTGAAGTCACCACTACATCTAGCTGGTTACTTTCTGAACCTCTACTATTACTATCCAAACAATAGATGCATTGAGCAAGATGGACAATTTAGAGCAGCTGTGATCACTTGTATTACAAAGATGATTGATGATGTGGAGAGTCAGGACAAGGCGATTGAAGAACTCAATAAGTATAAAGGTCAAGTTGATTCCTTTGGAGAGGACATTGCCATACGACAAAGACGAAACAAGAACTTTGATCCAGGTGATTTATATTTGTTCAATATATGTTAATTGTTAAATTGTTATATGATTTTGATCTCAAATTCTCATGTAAAACACTCTAACTTCTAATTTTCTAATTTACTTGATGCAGCAAATTGGTGGTTGAATCATGGCACATGCGCACCAAATCTTAGGACTTTGGCGATGAAGGTCCTTAGTTTGACATGTAGCTCCTCAGCTTGTGAGAGGAACTGATCAGCGTTTGAATAAGTAAGAAAGTCACCTACAAGCTTGTGACTTTGTGTTCTTACTTCTTAGCTTGATTAGAATTTACAATCTACAGTTCACCTACTGTTAGATAATTAGTTAAATCCACATGGCAGCAAAGCATAGCTCATTTTTTTGTAAATTGATGTTTTGTGGCACAGGTTCATGCAAAGAAGCGCAGCAAACTACGCCATGGATTGATGAGAGACCTTGTATTTGTGAAATTCAACTCTAGGCTGATTCAAAAGGGAGCTAACAAGAGGAGAGATCCCATTGAGAAGGATATTGATGATATTCTAGAGGACGAGACAAATGAGTTTGTTACTGGGATTGTTCCCACAACTGAATCTGAAGATTCTGAACAAGTACAAGCTAAAGAAACTGAAGTTCTACCATCTGAACAAGTACAATCATCACGGCACAAGCCAACAAGAAGAGTACTGCACCACCTAGGAAGAAGAGGAAGAGGAGCATGCTAGCATCCAAGAAGACCTTGTAGAATCCTCTTCTTCATCTTCGGAAGAAGATAATCCTGAAGATGATGACATTGACATGCATCCATCCGATTCCGATAAGTCTAACTCTAACTATGTTGATTCAGATTGACTGCATTGCGCAGTGCAGTCACTTTGCCATTCGAAAGTCCACTTTTATGTTGTCTTTGGTTGAGCTATTAAACTAGTGGCTTTATGCCTTATGGTGCTTGTTATTAGCTGTTGCTGCTTGCTGTTGCTAGCTGCTGATCTGATGAGTTGAAAGTTGAAACCTGTCAACCTGGTTATGTAATATGCACTTATGCACTCCTTTTATTGCTACAATCATCAGTACACGTTTGTATCATTGAAGTGTTGAATTTCTGGTAACATTTTTTAGATGATATGCATATTCGATGCCTAATTTTCCTGCATTTTTTTTTGTTTTTGCGAAAAACGCTAAATGGCTTAGCTTCACTATAGCTTTCTTAGCGTCTGGAAAATGCCGCCACTAAGCATAGCCCGCTATTTAAAACTTTGGTATTAATAAAAATAAATCAATAAGATATTGATAATGATTAAGAAATGAAGTCAGGGTCAAGTTTTTTTATATGCATTTATATTACTATGATGATTAAAGTAGAACTCCATACATTATGACTCATTACAATCATTTTCACTTGCTTTGTACATCAAATAGCTCAGTACATCCTCATACTTATTTTGGTTTCTAAAATGCATTAGATATTAGTTTCTTTGTGTTAAATAGATGTAACAGCTCTCAAGAGATGAGACGGGTAGAACAGATTTTTGCTCCGTAAAAATGGGAATGTATGTGTATCTTGGAACATACTCACAGTATTTCTCACAGCATGTCCCTTTTTTCCACACAGGGGCAAATTTTGCTGCACATTTGCTGGCACCTACACGGTGTATACTGTGTGTCACATTGCTTCCCATCACCAATTCTTTTCCGAATAGCTGGATGACCTGCAGCTTTTGAAGGATACTTATGCTTTCGAGTTCTGCCCCTCTGACGACAGATTCATGTTCTTGCACCACACCTTTTTCCTAAAAATCTATGGACAAATAATTATGCTGCCAGCGTTACAATGCCGGTGGAAAGCGAAGCCATAGTATCTACCTCGAACGACGACGGTAGACGAGGTTCGGGTCACACGGCGGGCAGGCGAGCATGTCTTCGGGAGGGTCTTGGCGGCATCGGCGAGCGGAGACGTCGGAGGCTGAGCTCGTGTCTTTGGAGGTGCTGGTGGTTAGCGAGGGCCGGCCGGAGGCAGCGGCCGTCGGTCGCGTGCTGGAGCTGAGAGCCAGAGCGGCAAAGGAGGTCGACGGCAGCAGCAGGAGGCGGCGGTTGGAGGAGCGCGTCGGGGCGGCCGGAGGCGAGCTGATGGTGGGCGAGCTCCTGCGGGCGATGGGGACGAGCCGAAGAGGATGCTGCGGTGGCGCGGCTCGGGCAAAGCGGAAGGCGCGAGCAGGGAGCAGAGGAGAGGCGGTCGCTGGCCTAGGCTAGGAAAACAGAGCAAAGCCAAAGGAATAAAACAGAGCACGAAACAGAGAAACCGTTGTATGCCTAGGTAGGCAATTTAATGGCTGTGCAGGTGTTTCTTTTAAATTCGTGTATTTAGTAGTAATATAATTAGGAATGGCATTTCCCCTTGCTAGCAACAAGATTACCTCTAAGAACGCTAACCGTAGCAGCTTGCACCTCCTCTAAATCTGTGAAGTTGTATTCGCACCGACAGTGAGTCGAGATGGCTGAACACAAGTGGTGCCAGTTTTGATATGTTGTTGCATACCTTTTCGCGGTGGGTGAAAAAGTTGCAACAAGATTACCACTGCTTCGGTAGTTTTGCGAAATGAAGTCGCTGCCCAGGAAACAATTACCTCCCTGGTGGACGCTGATGGGCCAACAGGACTCGAAAACATTTCGGCCCATCTGGTGGGCCGAATCGAAAGTGATGGCGGGCCTGAGGAAACTGTCCAGGGGCAAACACTGTGCCTCTGTTCTCTGAATCCATCGCCGCTGCCATCCCCGCGCCGCTCCTCCCCATCCCCCAGATGCCGCTGCAAACTACGCCACGCCGCCGCCCCCCTACCCGCTCCACGACGGCGCAGACGCGCCGCACCAGCGACCGTCTCGCGGTCAAATCCATGGCCGCGCTTGGCACCGTGGAGCGTGCTCGACGCATCCTGCGCAAGAAATGGGGACTCCCGACTCCCGGAGGCCGGCGAGGAGGGCTCTTCGGAGGAGGAGCTCTCGCAGCGCTTCATGGGGCTCTTCAAGGATCCCATGTCAGCGCTAGAAGTTGAGGCTGTCAGAGCGCTGCTGGGAACGGTCAACTGCGCCAAGGGCGCCACTGCCGGAAGAAAGGGACGCCGTGCCGCCACGGCGCGCGGGTCCGTCGGCGCGTAAGCACATGCGCGCCTGCTCTGCTCTGAGTCACCCATGTTCCCTATGTTAGCGAAATTTGCTTTCTCGATGTTGTATGCCACGCTTGCTCCGAAGGTGGTAGTTGCTAGCTGTCTGTCTGTTTTTCAGTGTCTGTTCTTGTTCCTCTCGGTTTTCTTTGTTTGTTTGCACGAAGTGTGCCCAGAAGCGTGGTTGTCAGTCTGCTGGTACTGGAAGGGCAGGGTCCAGTGTCTGCCCCGATGAATGAAGCTCTTCTCTCTGAGGTTATTGTGTTTTTGCAACGGTTGATTTCAGTTTTCTGGTTGTCCCTCTGTTGGCTGCGGAAAGGCACAGATAAGCCATCGCCTCCGATCACCGAGTCCTTACTGTTTCTTTATGGCTGAACAAAACTGTATCGTGCTAAATTGGAACCCCAGGGGGCTCAATAATCCTGTTCGAAGACAAGTCCTCAAAGATATGGTGCAGCAACAAAGAGCCACAATTGTCTGCATCCAAGAATCGAAGTTGGCTCTCGTTGATAATGTGGTGATAACTGAATCTCTTGGTGCCCAGTTTGCGGACCAATTTTGTTATCTGCCTGCTGATGGTACAAGGGGAGGGATCATAGTTGCGGTCTCGGCTGATTTTTTTGAACTGTCAAACCCCACATTCACTGCTCACTCTGTCTCGGCTACAATTAAGATGAGAGCCAATGGTAAATCATGGACCATTACCGCTGTATATGGACCTCAATCCACTGAAGAGAAGTTGGTTTTTATTGAAGAGCTGAAGGGGCTGCGAGGCGCTGTACTTGATGATTGGTTACTGCTGGGCGATTTCATCCTGCTTGTCAACGAGTCAGACAAGAGCTCTGCCAATGTCAATAGAAGATTAATTGCTTCCTTTCGAGCAGCCCTGAATTTTTTGGAGTTGGATGAGCTGAGACTTTTTGGCAGAAAATACACTTGGACCAGCGCCGGTGCACCACACACCCAATCCAAAATTGATCACTGTTTCGGATCGGTGGGGTGGAGGGTGCTGTTCTCGCAATCACACCTAAGAGCTATAACCTCTTCCATGTCGGACCATTGCATCATGGTGCTTACAGGGCAGCTAGGAGTGCGCGCTTTCCGCGGATTCCGATTTGAAGAATACTGGACCAGGCAGAGAGGTTTTCTGGATACGGTGTCTGCTGCTTGGAACAGACAAGTTGCTCCTGGCGATCATGTCCGCAGCCTACACGTTAAATTGTGTAGAACAGCTAAAGCCCTCAGAATTTGGAGTCGCAGTCGCATAGGCAACATCAAACTACTCACTGCCGTGGCAGAACAGGTCATCCTTGGGCTTGATTGTGCGCAGGAGCACAGAGAGCTGACGCTGGCTGAAATTGGCTTGAGACACTTCCTGAAACTGAAAATTCTGGGTCTGGCTGCCATCTCCCGCACTCGAATAAGGCAGCGATCTCGCATCGCATGGGTAGGAGCAGCAGATGCAAACTCCAAGCTGTTTCACCTCAAGGCCAACGGGAGGCGGCGCAAAAATTTCATCCCTCTGCTGCAGACAGCTAATGGCGATCTAACCACGGAAGCAGACAAGCATCAGGTTCTGTTTGATCATTTCAAGTCAGTGATTGGGGCCACTTCCGCTCGTCCACGAACAATCAATTGGGCTGAACTAAATCTTCCAAATCAAGACCTCTCGCACCTGGAACTTGACTTCACTGAAGAAGAACTCAAAGGGGCAATTTTTGGCCTGCCAAGGGGAAAGCGCCAGGGCCTGATGGCTTTACCTCCACCTTCCTCCGCAAGTGCTGGACAATAATCAAAGGGGATATGCTTCGAGCCATCAATCAGTTCCTTGGGCTGCGAGGGAGAAGATGGCACTTGCTCAATTCAACTCACATCTCTCTGCTGCCAAAGGAAACAGATGCTTGTAAAGTCAAGGATTTTCAGCCAATCAGCCTTATGCACTCCATTTCAAAGATTGTATGCAAGATGCTCGCCAACCGTCTAGCTCCCTGCCTGCACATCATGATTCCAAACAGCCAGAGTGCATTCATCAAGTTGCGCAGCATCCATGACAACTTTCTTTTTGTCAAAAATTCAATCAAGGAACTGCACGCAAAAAAGAAGCCCTGTCTGTTCCTCAAACTCGACATCGCAAGGGCTTTTGATTCAGTCTCATGGGAATACATGCTTGAGCTAATGGAAAGGCTTGGTTTTGGTCCTCGTTGGAGGGATATGATTACTCTAATGTGGAGTTCATCATGCTCTAAGGTCATGGCAAATGGACAGACGGGAAAACAAATTAGGCACAAGAGGGGCCTGCGCCAGGGGGACCCCTCTCCCCAATGCTATTCACCATTTCCATTGCTCCCCTCCACTGGATGCTGGTCAAAGCTGACCAAGCAATGGCCCTGTCCCCGCTAGCCTTGACCTCGGTCCGCTTGCGCACAAGCATCTACGCGGACGATGCTGCAATCTTCGTCAACCCCAATGCGGCAGACATTCACACACTCTCGGAATTACTGCAGCTCTTTGGCGAGGCATCCGGGTTGCGGGCTAATCTCAATAATTGTGCTATCTTCCCCATAAGATGCGAGGTCTCAGATGTTCTACCACTGCTTGATCCCCTGCCTGTTACTATCAAACAATTCCCATGCAAGTACCTTGGGCTGCCCCTCCATTACAGAAAGCTTTCCAAAGCCGAGCTGCAGCCATATATTGACAAGGTGGCCGCCAAGCTCCCACGATGGCGCGGAAAACTGCTCAACGCTGCTGCACGCCTCACTTTTGTTAATTCAGTCCTGTCCGCAATCCCAATATTCATGCTAACCGTCTTCCGGCTGGGAAAATGGGCTATCAAGCAAATTGACAAAATCAGACGTGATTTTCTGTGGAAGTCCAATAACAATGCCGCAAAAGGGGTGTGCTTGGTCAGTTGGAAAACAGTTTGCCGTCCGAAGTCATTAGGAGGACTGGGCATTTTGGACCTGACCTTATTTAGCCGTGCGCTAAGATTGCGATGGAAGTGGTATGAATGGCACGAGCGCAACAGGCCGTGGGTCGGCACCCAAGTTCCCTGTGATACAACTGATTCATCCTTGTTTGATGCTTGCACCTCTGTGTCCATTGGAAGTGGAAACATCGCCAACTTCTGGAGTACTAGGTGGCTGGATGGGGAGGCACCAGCAGATTTGGCTCCCAATTTGTTCAAATTATCCCGCATGAAAAAATTGACTGATGCAGGCCCTAAACAATGACAAGTGGATGACCGGATTTCACCGAATCACCTCTGAAGCTCAGCTCCGTGAGTACACTACTCTATGGATCAGGTTACAGGGCATTCATCTAACAGAGGAGGTGGACAAAATCAAGTGGAATCTTAATGCCCCAGCCAAATACAGCGCAAAATCTGCTTATCTCGTCCAGTTTCTAGGGTCTCACTCCCCAATCGATTTCACCAAGTTATGGAAGGCAAGAGTACAACCCAAATGCAAGTTCTTCACTTGGCTTTGGTTGAGACAGCGCATTCTAACGGACGACATGCTGCAGACCAGGGGAATAGACCATGCTGATCAATGTTCCCTTTGTGATCAAGAGGCCGAAACTGCTAAGGGCATGTACAATGGTAGAGAAGGCTGGTCTTCTCTTAGCCCTCTACGTCATTTAGAGAAGGCAATAAATAGTAGTCGTACAATGCGTTATCTCTTATTGTCATGTCTAGCAATTAATGAGAACTAAACAAATTTAGAAAGAAATTATGTTAATAAGGGAGAACATATGCTACAATGGACAAAATAGTCTTCTCTTAATTTTTAAGAGATCATTCCTTAGCTAAGGGAAGACAACCCTCTCTCTCTTCATTCTCTTTCCTCCAACTAAGCAAATATCCGACGTGGCATCTCTAAGGGAAGGTTGACGTCACCGCATTGTACATGCCCTAATCATCTCATTCTTCAGTGCCCCTATGCACGCATGGTCTGGCACCTGCTAGCCCAATGGACAGGGACGGATCGGCTGCAGCTTCAGATTAATCAGTTCACTTCGCCGGCAGATTGGTGGCGCCATATGTCTGCTACTCTATCCAAAGACGAGCTTCTAGTTGCAATATATGGCATATGGCACATATGGAAAGAACGCTGCAGAAGGGTATTCCAGGGCCTGAACGTCGTCGAAACCCAACTCATTGAGATGATCAAAGAGGACCTGCTGATGCTAGGGACCTTCCTGGAAGGGCAACGCCAAGACGACGAGGACGAGGCAGGCAATGTGCCTGATGATTGGGAGTAGTTCCGTTTTGTTTTATAGGCTGCAACTTTTGTTTCAACCTTTATCTTAGTTTCCTTTTTTAAGCTAGCTTCTCTCTAGCTTGTAAAAGACTATTTCTATTCTCCTTAAATGAATGGGCAGAACACCTGCCAATTTTCCCTCAAAAAAATATTTGCTAGCTCTTGGTCTTCAACAATTAAGACCTGCCGAGAGGATGGGCTACAGACAAGAAGTGGACCAAGGCATGGTGGGCTTTCACGACCAAGATGTACAACGAGTTCTGCAGGTATGTTGGGTTTCGACCCAAGTTGGTCAAGTAATTTAGTTCTATATTTGTTTACTTTCCCTTTCTGTACAATTGTAAATTTCAAAAAATTGTTTGTGAACTTGTAGTTAAACTTCTAAAAACGTTGATGAACTATATAATATTATCAAGATAACAGAGTTTTAAAATAAAAATTTCATTATTTAAAGCCCGAACAAATTTCTGCCATTTCTATTACAATTGGTTTCAATATACTAAAGTTTGCATAGAAAATTCTGGTATTTTGCACATGATCGAATTAGGTATTTCCATACAAAATAAAACTTCAAGTGTTGTTAGGACAAGTTAACAAAGTAACACTGAATCTTGCAGTACATATTTAAGGTAAACAGATATCTTGGCTGCAAGCAGTTTCCTATCCTTCTTTGCTTCCGTTCTATCCTTCTTTGCTTCCGTTCCCCTGCTTCACAGTGTGAACTGCTTTGTCACGTGGAGCCTAAAGGTAGAAATATACAAGGTATGTTAAACCCTAAGTATATGATCTGGTTATATAAACATGCAATCTAACAAAAAAATTCATACTTTTGTGAGTGGAGGGGTGATTAAACCGATTTTTTCAGCGATACCCAACTTCTTTTTCGCATGATCATAATAAGTCATGGGTTTCCCTTCCTGGAGGTAAATATCATTTTCGCTTCAGCAAAAAAAAAGTAGATTTGGACATGCATCAAAAGCCAAAATAGAAGTACATCTAACATCTAAGCAAGAAAAGAAGCAACTTACCTTCGTTTAACAAATTTCTTGATCAATCCCTCAACATCGGCTTTGTCAACCTACAAGGAGAAGGAATTTGCTTTAGTGCAAAAAAAGATTTAAACTAGAATTTGATCTCAGAAAAATGAAGTTTACCTTTTCAACAGTGCGATCCAAGAGGGGCTTACACTGGACAACAAAAATATGACATAATTAGCCAGATCACTACTATATATAATGGCTTGAAGAGCCACGGGGCACTGTAGCGTGCTACAGTGCAACAGTAGCTACAGTAGCTGTAGCACGCTACAGTGTCGCTTTTTTTTTTTTCAGAAAAAAAAACTTTCACATTCTCCGAAAATTATATACATGAAATATATGCGCGCCGATGAGTAGGTTTCATTCCCGTGATCGGTTTCGAGTTTGGTCGAGTCTAACTCCTTAATTTCAGATCTAGATTCGCACAAACATTTGACAAATTTTGTCCAATTTGTCGCACTCGGTCATCTGTTTGAATTTTCATTTCACAAGTAGATGTATATCACCCTATAAAAATCGGCCCTCGGAATAAAACTTTCTGCAAAAAAGTCCCCGCACGCCACTTTTTGCAGAAAAGCCCTCGCGTTTTCCTAAAAATTATAAATCGGCCTCCCAATTTCTGCCACATTACCAAATTTCAAAATTTACATATTCCAAAATTTTAAATATCTTCGAAATCTACTCATTTTATGAACGTAACAAAAAAGAAGAATCTGTAAAACACCCCAACTTGAACAATTTTCCAACTCCAAACAATTTTTAAACGCAAACTTTTCAGAAATTCACTAATTTTCAAACTTACACAATTCCTAAATATGCACATCAACAAATTAAAATTTTATTCACTACACACGCGCGGCAATGCCGCGCTAAATTCCCCTAGTATAATATATAGTTGGGGCAGAGAGAAGAACATAGAAGCTGAGAGATATGGGAACAACATGTGCGAAGAAAGGACAACCTACCAGCTGTTCCAACAGACGTAGATTTGGCTCAAACTTAGTGCATGGAAAAGCGAAAGAGTATTCGGCACCCTCGTAGACACGCTTCAAGGCATCCTCGAAACTCAGCTAAGCAATGTTGAAGAAAACCAATATCTGTCAATGAGCATGTAAAGCTGGAACAAAGAGGTGGGAACACAACTTCCCTAGTTCAGCGTATTCAAGCAAGAATCAAACCTTATCCTCCTTAAGCAGTTTCCACATCTCAAACAGGAAAGTAGCCCAGACCTGGGACCAAGTAAAATCAATCCGTGCGTGGTGCCTAAATTCCTGAACAAAAATTCAACATTATAAAGCACTGTCATAATTTGCAGTGCCAACTAAATTATCATGTGACGGAAGGGAATTACAATGAAGCCCAAGTCAATTAAAGACTTGCAAACATTGGGATATCCTGCTGCAATCTTCAGTGTATGATAACAGAACAGTCTCTCAATTTTTGGCTGCAGAACAACAAAACAGCTATAGGATGTGGTGCACGAGAATACATCATCAGATACATACTACCTATTAACCCAGAGACTTTTGGGGAATATTACCTCACTGGTCATCCTTGTCATGTACCATTCAATCAACTGCACACGACAAGAAGGCGAATAAGAACATGCTTACATAGGACCAAAAGTGTAAAATCGATCACATCATACACACCTCAGTTTTACTTGACAAGTTCTCCCAGAACTGGACAAATTCCTGGTCACCCTCAAGCGTACTACAAATTCTGCGGTAATATTCCCAGTCTTCATACTGACCCTGCACAATGAAAGCACTCAGTAGCCCATTCATTGCTAGTTACTCTATGTGTGCTATGAACAGCATTCCTGCGATCGGTGCTAACCTATGACTAACACGTGTTATTCATTTCTGGATTTCCCACTGCACTAACTCAGCCGTTTAAATGTTCAAGCGGGGCGCACATGGAGAAGAAGTCATTGCAAAGAGCCATGTGAGCACGGCACAAATCTACACCAGATTTTTTCAAGAATGGAAGAGCCACTCGGACATTCCATTTCAGTCAAATGACCAGGCTTTCCCCTGATCTTCCACCGTCCGGGCTCCCTTTCCTCCCCCAGCGCAGGTCCACCACGCTTCGCGCCTGCAGCGTTTTCGCCACACTGTCTATGTCAGTCTACATAGGTGGGTTGTCCCTTGCTGCTACATTTTGTTAGGTGCTGTGGATTACTGAAAATTCAGCGGTTGGCTTGGACAGCAGGCTGGTTACACATTCCACTTTGCCAAGATGTGAGGTGCAGCTGGTGATGATCAGTCCCAGTGTAAGGCATCCTGTCTCCTACATAGCTCACCTTTAGCAACGGTTAAATCCTTTTGCAATCCTTGTGAAGGTTTATAGTTTAGAATGATGTGTAATGTGGCACACTGCATGGTTCTCTGTTATCTATTTACATATAGTTTGTAAACAAAGTAGGGACAATGGCGCGGACATTCAAAAAACAGTACGGGCAAATAGTGCAAAGTGAAAAAGGGAACAAACTCACAGGAAGGCGTCAGAGGGGGCAACAGCAGTAATAGAGGGTGTTTGGTTAGGCTTTTTACTTGGCTTTTGGTTTTGGCTTATAAGCCCAAAAAGCAACTAAATAGGTTCTTTTGACTTTTGGCTTTTGGCTTATGATTTACTACGGTATAAGCCAAAAGTTAAAAGCCAAAAACAACTAATTAGGTGCTTTTGTGGCTTATAAGCCAAAGCCAAAGCCAAAAGCCAAGAAAAAAGTTTAACCAAACATATATCAATAGAACTTTGGCTTTCTTGTTTGACAAGAGATCCAATGCAGCACACGATGCTGAATGCGCAGCAAATGTTTGTTGTACTCGCTCCGATTTAAAGCATAAGTTGTTTTAGATTTGTGCACACGGATTGAGAAAGGATCCATCGCCACACTCTTTTGACAAGTTTGGCGGTGCACATGAATAACCAGTCCTTGCAAAGTGCCACATTCTAAACTCTAAACCGCCATGGGGATCTGAGTATCCTAGTGGTCTATACAAGGTGGTAAACAAGTTCTACCATCCCAGTACATGGCCTCGTCATCAACTCAACTTTGGCATGACTGGACGTGATGATGTAAAAACACAAAGCAGTCAAGACAGGAATCAACTTACACTAACGAATGTAATTATTGAACACTGAACCACAGAAATAGTTGCATGGAGCAAAGTGTTACGTACATTATCCCGAATCATGAGCCGCTGATAGTCCTGAAATTTATCATATCGACAGTATACAGGATCGAAGTACCATTCAAAACCGAGCTCATAATGCTTATAGTACTCATTGCCTTCGAGATTGCTAAGGGGAAAATCCTCTGACATGCTATCATCGTCCATACCCTGGTATTTCACCTACATCAACATCCCAAAAGGCAAGTAAACACAAAACAGAGCACATGCCATAAAACACACAGGAAATTTGAAGTTTGTATGAGAATGCTACACATATGATGTTCTAACAATAGCAGGTACCTCATCAGCTCTGATGCGACACAGCGCGAAGTGTCGGTTCAACACTCTCAGCTGCTCCTCGTTTAGGAGTGATGACTCCTCATCAGAAGGATATTCGTCGACAATAGTAGGGTCGTTCAACTGCTGGAAGCAAGCATCGATCTTCTTCTCGATCTCATCATCGTCCCAGTCAAGGCCTTCGATTTCCTCTCCGCCAACAATCGTGCCAGAAGAATGCTCACCAGAAGTAGGTGTGCTATGGATCCTTGTCTTCTTTTTACCAGTCCATGCGCTTGTTGTCTCCGTCAGAGCATCCTGCTGCCCCTCGCTCAACAAAATAGATACTGGAGAAGATGCGCGGTTCTTCTTACCCTTTCCGACACCAGCGTCGGCAGCAGCAGCAGCGGCTTCATCGGCGGCGCGCGCGAGATCAGGGCGGCCACTCTCCATCTGCGATCCAAGACACCGCAGGTGCCCTCTCTAATCCAAACAGAATCTCCAAACCCTAACCTATCCTGCGGGTACGATTCGATCCGAAATCTATCTAGACGACAACTGGGATTTGTTTGGCGAAGAAAGTGGGGATTCTTGACTATGTGGATCAGAGTTTCGTGCACCTTGGTTCCAGGGGAGGAACCGAAGAGGGGGCGGCGGCGGTAGGCTTGGGGGGGGGGGGGGACGTGTTCCTTCCCGGAATATATCACCGGTTTGTCCGTGATCTAACAGGCTCGGCCCACTCCAACAGAAATCGGCCTAAGAGGCCCCACAACGTTACATGGCCTCAAAGAGGGCAAACCCTATTCTACGCCCGCTGCACATGTTAGCAAGATTTCGCGTACCCCTCCATCCTTCTTTGCGCGACTAACTGGGCCGGCCAAGGTGGCGGTCAGGACGAAGAAGAACATCACCCGACGACCTCGCCGCGAAGATATCATCATGTACCTTATCTCCGATGTTCATTTTGTGTTGAATCTGCAACACCACATGCAAAGAGATATATAAAAATTGTGCAGGGAAAAACTGACATCAAAGAGATCTAATTAACAACATGTGAGTGAAAACTAACATGTCTCTGTAGCCATTTCGCAAACCCTCGCTCCATCATCATGCCGGTAACATGATCCTTTCTCACCCCTGTTCTAGAAATTCTTGTCTGCACAGACTGATTTTTTCAAAAAAGAAAGTCAATATCTCACACACATATTAATTGTTGAGCACAAAAGGAATGCAAGTTTAGCTGCGAAAACATACCCTCTATATTCGTCAAGTTTGGAACAGTTGTTCAACACATACCAAACCATCTTATCATATTCTTCTGCAGCGTGTTCATAAACTTGTGCAGAAATAAAGTTAACTCCATGCCCAAAAGCTTTGACATGTGCCTTTTGACCAGAAGAGTTTTAGGGGGGTGTTTGTTATCGCCTCCATAGGGATCAACAAGTTTATGATGGTTCTGAGGGTTTACAGAAGCTAGACAAATTCAGAAAAGGTTGGGTTTTTACTGGAAAAAAAAGAAAGGGTTTTTGAAAAGGGGTTGAGTTGAACAAATTCAGAATTTAACTTGCAGCCTCTTGGTTGTCAATCAAGAGTTTAGCAAGGATCCAAGCAAGGTTTAGACAGGGAACAAGAATTACTTCAACACTAGCAGAGACTTATCTTGCCAGCAAAGGGTTTTAGCAGGTTTTAGGAAGAGAAGTAAAAGTAAGCACAAAGATCACTCCTTTCTGGTTTGTCAGGCCAGATCAAAGTGAGTTAACAAGCAAAGGGAGGCTAGGGAAAGAATTGCAACACAAAGTATGCAGGGACTTGCCTTACACACACAGATCAAACCAAACAACAAGCAGATCATGCAAATATTCAGTAAAGGTAGAGAACTGTGTCACTCAATTCACTGCAGTAGCCAAATATCACAAGCCCTACTTACAGATGGATGATTTGCTCAGTTCAACACAAGATTACACAGAAAAATGGAGATAGTTCCTTGGCTGTGGCTCACTGAAACCTAGTCGAAGCAGGGGAAGCAGAGATGAAGACAAGGGTGGAAGTAGAGTTGCAGATCGTGAGCTTCAGGTCACCAAGGCCTTGGGCTTCTTCTCCTGGTCTCCATGTTCATCTTGTTCTTGGTCTTGTTCTTGCTCTGTTCTTGCTGTTCTTGAGGTGTTCTTGGTGGTTGGTGGAGATGGTGGCCGAAAAGGTGGTTTGGTGGTGGCTGTGGATGGAGATGAATGAGGTGGATGGATGGGAATGGAATGGGGTTGTTGGATGAGTTGTGGTCTGTGTTGGTGTGGTGGTGGCTTTATACTCTTTTTTCCATATGTGGAGGGGGTGTGACCCGAATGATGGAGAGGTGGTGAAGCTTCCCTTCCTTTCTTGCACATGGGTTGTTCCCTCCTTTTGCACTTTATGTCTTTTTGAGTTTCTTGACCTCCAAGCTGCTCCTTTCCCTCTCTCTGGTTCAAACAAGTTTGAATTGCTTCTAATCTTCTCCTGGGATCTTGTGCTGCCACACTTGTGCACTGCTTCATTTTGGTTTGGAGAGTTTGAGTTAACTGACAGAAATGCTGACAAGGATATACATCTTGGGTACCCTACCGTGAGGGTACCTGGTGCACGTGGCGACTAAGGCTCAATAGCGAAGAGCCTACTCGAAGCCCAAGACAAGAGGCCCAAGAAGATGGAGTACCCTCCAAGATTAGACATAGGCATAGTCGGTTTAAACTTTCCTTACGTGTAAACTAGGTCGGTTATGGACTCCCGAGACCCAGCCTAAATAGGCTGGGAGGGGTGCCGATCTAGGGACAAGCCATACTCGAACCACCAAAAGCCCTAGCGAGATTGACATCTCGCCGGAGCTCCCCTTGTAACCGCATAATCTCACACGATCAATGCCAGACAAGCAGGAAGTAGGGTCTTTACCTCCACCCGAGGGGCCTGAACCTGGGTAAATCTTTGCCTCTGCTTGTCAGCCGACGAAACTACCAGTACTACCACGTTATCTCCCCATAATCTCAACCCTAGGTCCTAACCATGGGATTTGATGAGTTAACCCCTCGTAAATTGGCGCCGTCTGTGGGAAAGAATAGTGCTGGACTCACGGTTTCTTCGGTTCCATCAGAAAGCGGCGACTCGCCGATCGGATCTACAAACGGCAACTCGCCGGCCGCATCAACAAACCAGAACTCGCCGACTCGAGCGGCACACGGCAACTCGCCGAATCACTCGACAAACGGCAGCACGCCAGCTTCACCTATAAAAAGCACACCAGATCCTCTGATGGATTTCGAGCCACACTCGCCAGAATTCCAGGAGACCTTCTCCGATCTCGAGTCAGGTTTGGGTTTAACCGTTGGTTCGTTCAATTTTTTCGTCAACAAGCTTGGTGTGCAGGACTTGACAGATCCACGCCAACTCGCGACTTCCGCACCCGAGGCTCCATCGGTTGCGGCTCCTTCGACTGCGGATCCATCAACTGCATCCATACCATCGTCGATCCTTCAAGCTTGCTCGTCTGCAACAACAATGTCGACTCGAGAGTTCAATGAGCTCATTGAAGAACTCCAAGGTGAGGAGGCCGAATCAGCATACCGCACAAACGATCCCGAGCTCGATCTCCCACTCGAGGATAGTTTCGACTGCGGGATCTCCCTCAGCGACTTCGATGAGCCCGAAACCCATATCGACAACTACGTCGACTCCGAGATCTGCACCAACAACAACCTCGACTTCGAGATTCATAACAACTTCGCCGACGCCGAGATGAGCATAAGCGATGAGGACATCGACAGCGAGATCCATCCAGACGGACCACTCGATGGGCATATCGACTCCGACATGAGCCTCGATGAAGACGTCGAGTCCATGACGGGACTCGAAAACACATACACATACCCTCGGGTGATACCCCAGCAGGTCTACGTTGCCTTCGCCGCAGAATCATCTGATGCTGCGGCCAGTCGCAGGCCTACAGAGTTCCCTTGCACGGTTACTATGCCGGATGGAGTCACAAATCTCACAATTACTGCTGAGATGGCAGCAAAAGCAGATAAAGTCATCAAGGAGTGCACAATGATGCCAGCAGACGCAACACGGGAGGAGATGTTGACCTTCCAGTACTTCAACTGGCAGGAGTCACTTCGACTGCAGCAGATCAGAGCAACACTCGAAGAACGTAAAAAGCAAGCTAGCTTGTCAAGTGCGCAAAGAAGACAGCTCTCCATGAGCTCCACCGGCGAGCGGACACAAGACCCAGATCAAGGCTGTCACACCTCGCGCCAGATGAGAGGGCAGCACTCACCCACAACCTAGGCAACTCTTTCATGACATACGACGAGTAGGGAGTGCCAGTACCCAAAACAGCCGCGAGTGCTCTCTTTACCGCTGCAGCATACCTAGAGGCAATCAAGCCTCCAGCTGATGACCCTAATGCAAAACTACATCGCCAACAGATCAAATCACTCGCCTTAGCGGCGAAGGCCATACGCCAAATCCCAAAAACTCCAGGAGGGAGTCGAGATCGTGCCCTAGCTGACACGCGTCGTGAAGAGCACAATCGCAGTGGTCATCGCCACCACTCGAAGGAAAGAAGCGGCTCACGTCGACGAAGGTCCAGGAGCAGATCACGTAGATCTTACAGTAGCGACTCATACTCTGATCGAGAGCCTGAGCCACACGGAGCTCTGTGCTTCACTCGACGCGTCCGCGAGATACTGTAACATCCCAAAAATTTGGAATGTTTTAAAAATCACTAAAAATTAAAACTTTTGTTTGAATAAAATAAATTACTCGAAATTGAAATTGAATCTAATATATTACTTCCAATTACTTACCAAAACCCTATTTACAGATTGTTTAGAGTTAATTTTTAAACATACCCTAATTTTCAAATTTTGTTTTGATCCATTCCTATGATTTGGAAATGAGTTTGTAGCTCCTTTTCAAAAATTGTATTTGTGGTAATTTTCCTAGATTTTCTTCAAAACCACAAGTGATTTATTTAAAATCCTTTTTCAAGATTTAATAAGCAATCATACAATATTTTTGGAATTTGACATTGAAATGTATTGTAAATAATGCCTTACCTTCTATTTTCAGGGTTTAAGGATTTTAAATGGAAATGACTATTTTGATATTTCAAATGATTATTTGTTTTTAAAATGAATTATCAAACTCGTTATATATAAAAAGTTTGTATCAAATTATTTTTGTTGAGTTTATCATATGAGTGTTATTACTCATATCTTTTTCTAGTTTTTAGTTTTGGTTCAAAAGGAATTTATAAAACCCCATTTTATAAAATGAACACAAAGGTTCTAATAAACCTTTATGCATTATTTTGGATTTCCAAATTTAAAAAGGTTTGGAAAAGTATGTTTATAAGATTCAAAAGAAAGGTTTTGATTTTTCAAATCTATAGAAATTGGTTTGAATGGATTTGGATTTTAAAAATAAAAGTTATAAAAGAAATAAGGAAAACAGAGAAGGAAAAGAAAAAGAAGACAGGACAAAAAAAAATGTAAATGGGCCGAACCCAACCTATCTACCGCGCGCGCAGCAACCAACCCAGCCCACGCGCGTCCCCGCTCTCGCAGACAGGTGGGGCCCACCTGTCAGGGTCGTCCCCTTTCCTCAACCGCTTCACGCACGACCACGACGCCCACGACCGCGCCGGAACCGCCGCGCACGCACTCGCCCCATTCGCGCCGACCCGCGCCCTTAAATCCCCGTGCCATCCTCTCCCTTTACCCTCTCACGCCCCTCCACATCGTGCCCCGCGGCTGCCGATTTTACTCGCCGGAGTCCGCGTTTCCGCCGCCGTCTCCTCCATTTTTCGGCCGAGGTAGGACACCCCCGCCTCCCCTTTCTGGTCCGTTTCCTTCCTCTTGTCCGTGCGCACCCCCTGAGCCGCTTCTTGATTTTTTTTCGCGCAGCCGTTTGACGCATCCGTCCTCGGCCGAAGCTCGCCGATGCCACCGCATCTCCGTCCGCGTTCCCGCATCATTCGAGGAAGAAATCGTCGCGGCCGTCACCTCCATCGCGTCTGCCGCGTCGCTCTGCACGCCGTTGTCGCCTCTCCAAGCTCGGGGAACCACCGGAGCCTCCGCTACATCCACGCCCGAGCCGCGTCGCCGCCGTCTTCCTCGCCTCCGGCAACATCCCGCCGCCACCGGTGAGCCCTCCCCTCCCAGCCGTCCGATCCGATATCGACGGCCAGGATTAGATCCCTACCCGAACCGGTACGGACCAGTCCCGTGCAGCCGCGTGTCTGCCTGGTCAGTAGTCCAGTCAGCGCCCAGTCAGCATAGCCTAGCCAATCACCGCACGCCGCGTGGCTCAACCTTTTCTGGATTTTATCCCTAAATACAATTAAATGGCAGAATTGCAGAAAAACCCCTGCAACTTCAAACCATCACAATTTTTTACTGGTTTGTCCAAATTTAACAAATTTTATATTTTTGAAAAGATCTGGACTTGTAGAATCTTTTAGAATCATTAGTTCTCTGTTTTGGAAAAGTTTAAAATATTCAAATTTCAAATGAGAGATTTGAGTATATTTAGCATAACTTTATTTTTATAAGTCCAATTTTTTACAAATAAAATATTTTTGGAAACCTTAGGTTCTGTAGAATAACTTGGTCACTTTTATAAATATTTTTGAATACTTTTAAACTATTGTAAAAACCAGATGCTCAATTGAAGTATTTTGATTATAGTTTAAATCCTAGAAATTATTTCAATATGTTTCCTTTTTGAAAATTGACCCAACTAGTTGTCTCTGTCCAGAAAGACCAAAACCCATCTTTAGAATATATTTGCCAACCCAATTATTAAGGTTTGTGTTTAAGATCTTTCTAAAGAAATAGTGTTACAAAAATCCTTGTTTTAAATATGTTAAACCTTTTCCAAAATTCCTTGTGTGACCATGTTGATCAAGACCAACCTTTTAGAACCCTTGGAACACCACAGCAAGTTACATATGACATCCATGATGTTCATACATAATTGCTTGACCAACCTTTAACCAAATTGGCAAACCCTAAACCTAATCACATTAATTCTTTTTGCATGTTGAATTATGTGATAATCCTTGACCACCGTTTTGTGAATACGTTGATGTGTATGTTGCTTTGTTATGCATTGATGTTGTTGAATTGTTTGTTTATTATTGTGTTATCCTTATGTTTAGATTGTACGGAGTGCTTTGCATGTTGTGAAGAGTGTAACTTCAACTCTTCAGTTGGCCAAGGCAAGTGACACCATAAAAGTCCTACTACTTTTATTACTATGCACTTAGTGTTTTCAGTAGTATGCATGATAGGCTTGTTACTGGATATTATACTATGCTATGCTCCTATTAGTGTGTAGCCATCCCCCACCCAGAACTTTGTAGTATGGAACTTAGTATAGTCATGCTATGAAAAATGTTTTGATTAGTTGGATAGTGATGAAAACTACTAACTAATCAATGAATTACCTGGGTGCTGGTTGGTGGACCATGGTGGGTGACTACTCAGGGGGTCCATGTCTATGGTTCATGTCTATGGTAATTTGCCCTTGGTGGAAGTGCACACTTGTGGAAAGTCACCTAGGCTTAAAGAGATTGTGGACTCTCCTTGTTCAGTAGCTTCTAGTGCAGCCACATGTCATATGGGCTCTGTCTTGATGGAGTAAGTTGAGCGGACTCATCCCGGCTTGACAGGTGGTGGTAGAGGTTTATAGGTGAAGCGCGTCAGGCCGGTATGGGATGGGAAAGTTCTTCCGAAATATCTCGTCTCAGTCTTCTCTTTTCCATTTCATAATTGGTTGCAATGGAGGAGGGAATGATTGGGTCTTGTGGTGAAAGTGCACACCCTCTCGAGAGTTAAAACTAAGTATACTTAGCCGTGTCCCCGGTTATGGACAATTTTGAGCAACTAGACCGAGAAGCTGTTGAAGATCTCCTCATCCCAATTTCTAAATTAAAACTTGAGGGTGAACAAGGGATGGGAGCTCACTGTTTTCTATCAGTGGTGCTTGCCATGGATTGTTGTCAAAGGTGTTCACTGATGTCTATCAGTGGTACTCTTTGTCTATGATGAAAACTGTTTTACAAATGATAGGATAAAAACTGGCTTTATGCAAATCAGCCTCAAAACTCCACTTAGCCAAATATTCATGTAGAATATAGGTTGCCATTTATATCCACATAAGTGTCATCTTGCCATCACAATTCAATTGTGCTGACCCATATAGTTGGGCTGTAACTCATCGTTGCAGGTCCGTCAGACGATGAGTAAGGTTGCGACAGGGTTTCGAGTCTACAACCAACATGCTTGCCTGTGGCACATGAAGATGATGGGCTCACTGTATCATTTGCTTTCCGCTGTCTGTTTACTTTGGTTTGAGCTAGCCTTCGGCTATGCACCTTGTATCGAATCTTTTAAATTCTGGACCAACGTGTAATATACTTTGATACAATGTTATGGTATTGCATCTCAAACTGTGTGTGCTAGCAAGTCGATCCAGGGACTAGCACGTTACACGGGGAATCCCAACCTTTGTTAAAAGGTGGGGGTTCTACAGATACGGATGCCCAAAGGGTTCAAACTCACATCTGAACAGCCCAAGTACACGGGTCGACAGGAACCTTTAGGGTGGCTGGAAGATTATAGGCTGGCTGTCGCGTGCCAGCGAGGCACAAACATCGCAGCCATGCAATACATACGACTCATGCTCGAAGGCACAGCCCGCGACTGGCTCAAGGCTTTACCTCCATCAACATACGACTCGTGGGATCACTTCCGCACTGACTTCATCAAAAACTTCGAGCCTCTATGTGAGCGCCCAAAAACGTTCGAGGAGCTGCGAGCTTGCGTTCAACGGTCAGACGAAACGTTGAGGTCATACATCAGACGATGGACTGAGATACGCAACTCAGTTGGAGTAATTTCAGAAGATATGGCCATGGGTGCTTTCATCATGGGCCTCGCCAGGCAGGACTTCAAAGAAGCACTTGGTCGTAAAAAGCCAACCTCTGTGGCTAACCTCTTGATGATCGCGACTGAGTGGGCAGACGGAGAAGACATGGCGCACCACACGCGGGTCCTCACCCCGTGACAATCATGAAAGTGGCAGTCGAAGCCGCAGAGACTCATACAGAGATAACCGAAGACACAAGCGTTCAAAACGTCACTACGACGACGACAGACCCAAGTTCATGGCGGCTGGGTTCTCCACACCCCGCAACGACCAAGACAAAAGCGACCGGCGATCAGAAGATCGACGGGACAGTCGAGATGATCGCCGGGACAGTCGAGACCGCGGTCAACGCAATGATAGTTACAAGAGGAAGGACTGGCGCAAGTCACGATCCGGCGCACAATCTGAGCGATCATTCGAAGAAAAGATGGATGCTGATTGCAGACTCCACCTGTACAAGGGGAAGACGAAAAATTATGCTCCAATCACTCCATGAGAAACTGCTGAGAATTCGATCAAATGGCGTCTGAATACGTCCAACTCAGAAAGGCAACAGCCACACATGCACCCGCACCTGCACCTGTGCCTCAGCCAAACAATGTGCCTGCTCTGATGGCACCACCTCCACCACCACAGCCTGCCGCAGGCGGAAATATCGCGGGTGCCATACAACCCATGCTTCGGGTGGACGAACCTCAGTACCCTCCGCCCCAAGGGCAGATGTACATGATACAGAAAGGTCGCCCTTCCAACAGGGAGCAAAAACTTCGCACTCGACAAGTAAACATGGCGGTCATGTCACCTCCTGCCGTAACTGAATTCTTGAAAGGATCCGAAACTGCAATAAGCTTCAGCAAGAGGACCACCCCCATCGGTCGTTCGTCCAGGGCACTCTGCTCTGGTACTCGACGCACAAATTGGAGGCTACGCCATGTCCAAGGTCTTCATGGATGGTGGCAGCGGCATAAACATCATCTTCGCAGATACGCTCCGCAAAATGAACAGGTCAGTCGAAAACCTGCCAAGATCTTCAAATACCTTTCACGGTATCGTCCCAGGCAAAGCAATAAGCCCAGAAGGCACCATACAACTCGACGTAACGTTCGGGGACAAGAACCACTTCAGGACAGAGTCGATTGAGTTCGAAGTTGTCGACTGGAAATCACAATACCACGCCATACTTGGACGCCCGACGTTCGCTCGATTCATGGCGGTCCACACTATACATACCTCCAGCTGAAGATGCCTGGACCAAAAGGAGTAATCACAGTCAAGGGAAACTTCCAAAAGTCGACTCTTGCGACCGAGAGTTTAGCAAAATCTCTGAGATGTTCGGCATGGAAGCAACACTCGCCGATCTAGCGGTCTCCAACGATCGAACACTTATGCCGGAGCACAAAAAGGTGGCAGTCGACAGAGCATTCAATGCCACCAATGACACAAATCGCATCAGGTGCACCCGACTGACCCGACCAAGACAGTCAATGTCTCGTCGAGTCTGCCTATCGCATAGGAAAGCGCGCTCGTCGAATTCCTCCGTGAGAACTGGGATATATTTGCGTGGTGTCCAGCCGACATGCCAGGTATTCCCAGGGAATTCGCCGAGCACTCTCTCCAATTATTTCCAGATGCTAAACCAGTCAAGCAAACAATGCGCCGCATATCCGGCCCGAAAAAACCGCAGTCGAAGTCGACAGACTACTCGCAGCAGGTTTCATCAGAGAAATCAAGAAATCACAATGGGTGGCCAACCCCGTACTGTAGAGAAGAAGCACACAGATATCCTTCGGATGTGCGTAGATTTCACAGCACTCAATAATGTTGTCCAAAGGATCACTTTCCACTACCTCGAATCGACCAGATCGTCGACTCCACCGCCGGGTGCGCTCGCTTGTCCTTCCTGGATGCTTACTCGGGTTACCACCAGATAAGGATGAAGGAAGAGATGAAGAGAAAACGGCGTTCATAACCCCACTCGGGGTCTACTGCTACACAACCATGCCTTTGGGCTCAAGAACGCAGGCGCAACCTACCAGCGCATGATGCAAGACTGCCTCAAGAAGCAAATTGGGCGAAACGTCCAGGTCTACGTAGATGACATCGTCATCACAACAAGGGAGGAAAACACACTACTCGATGACTTGCGAGAGACGTTCGCAAACCTCAAACGCTTCCACATCAAGCTCAACCCGAAGAAGTGCACGTTCGGCGTGCCAGCCGGGCAGCTCCTGGGTATCTAGTCTCGGCTCGTGGAATCGAGGCGGACCCGGAAAAATACAGGCCATCTTGACGATGCAAAGGCCTTCAAAGCTCCATGACGTGCAAAAATTAGCGGGTCGAGTGGCAGCACTCAGTCGATTCATCAGCAACTGGGCGAAAAAGCACTCCCGTTCTATCGACTGATGAAGAAAGCAGACAAATTCGAGTGGACGCCAGAAGCCGAAGCAGCCTTCACGGACCTCAAGCGAGTCCTCACAAGCCCTCCAATCCTCGTCGCACCAAGGGAACGCGAGCCACTATACCTATATGTCTCCGCAACTAACAGGGTGGTGAGCACCGTACTGGTAGTCGAACGCAGGAGGAGGGACACGCCCAAAGCATACAACGCCCAGTCTATTACTTGAGTGAAGTGCTCTCCATATCAAAGCAGCGGTACCCGCACTATCAAAAGCTGGCTACGCCGTGTTCATGTCCTCAAGGAAGCTGACGCATTACTTCGCGAGCACCCGATCACTGTAATCAGCACCTCAGGGATCGGGGACATCCTCACAAACCCCAACGCAACTGGGCGAGTCGCAAAATGGCTCATCGAGCTAGGACCACGAGATATCAAGTATGATTACCCGAAGGCCATCAAAGCACAAGTCTTACCTGACTTCCACCGAGTGGATCGAAGCTCATTGCCAGGAGCACCAGATGTGTCCAACTCATGGACTATGTATTTTGACGGCTCAAAGAAGAACGAAGGCGCAGGCGCAGGTGTCATCCTCATATCACCAAAAGGCGACAAGCTTCGCTATATCCTGCAGATGGGATTCGAGTTCCCATCCAATAACGAAGCAGAGTACGAGGCCCTGATCCATGGCATGAGGATGGCCAAAGCCCTCGGGTGCACTCGACTGATGATCTATGGTGACTCGAATCTTGTGGTGCAGCAAACAATGAAGGCCTGCGATGCAATCGCAGATAACATGATCGCCTACCGTGACCTGTACAACCTAATGGAGGGCAGCTTCGAAGGCTGCGAGTTGCGGCACATAGGGCGTGAGAGCAATGAAGAAGCAGATAAGCTAGCCAACATTGGCGCGACCAAAGCACCAGTTCCACCTGGTGTCTTCTTCGAGCGCATCGAGCACAGGTCCATCAAGAAAAAACGAACATCTCCTACATCAGCCGCACCAGCCAAGAGCAAAGCACCTAGCACAGAGGACCCGCCAGTCGAGGTACTCCTCATCGAGCCAACTTGGACTCAACCTTTCCTCGCATACATACTCCGCGGCGAGGTACCTGAAGACATAACAGAGTCAAGACGCGTCACTCGACGATCTAAAGCATACACCGTCATCAACGGCGAACTATACAAGCACAGCGTATCAGGTATGTTCCAACGTTGCATAGCATTTGAAGATGGCCAAGCCATCCTTCGTGATATTCATGCAGGTACCTGCGGGCATCATGCCAGCAGTCGATCACTCGTAGCCAAAGCCTTTCGCGCAGGCTTCTACTGGCCCACAGCACTCAAAGACGCGGAGGACATAGTCAAAAGGTGCATCGGCTGTCAAAAATTCGCCACAAAGCCGCACGCACCCGCATCGGCGTTGAAGACAATACCATTGGCCTGGCCCTTCGCCCAATGGGGGCTCGATATGGTCGGGCCACTCAAAAAATCCTCCCATGGAGGGCATACTCACCTTCTGGTGGCAGTCGACAAGTTCACCAAGTGGATGAAGCAGTCCCTATCACAAGTTCGACTGCCACTACAGCAGTCAATTTCATAAAATCCATCATATACCGCTTCGGCGTGCCAAGCAGTATCATCACTGATAACGGTACAAACTTCACGGCTGAAGAGTTCCGAACTTTCTGCAAAGAGCAAGATATCACGCTCAACTATGCATCCGTGGCACACCCGCAGTCCAATGGCCAAGTCGAAAAAGCCAATGGACTCGTGACGAGTGGAATCAAAAACGCCTCCTGGTGCCACTCAAAAGGCGCGGGTGCTTGGGTCGAAGAACTCCATCTGTGCTATGGAGCCTACGCACAACTCCCAATGCCTCAACACAATTTACCCCATTTTTCATGGTCTACGGCGCAGAGGCAATCCTGCCATCAGACGTAAGATTCAATGCACCAAGAGTCGAAGCATACAACGAAGAAGATGCAGTCGACTTGCTCGAAGAAGCACGCAACACGGCGCTAGCACGCACAGCTGTCTATCAGCAAGACCTCCGCAACTATCACAGCCGTCGACTGCGTACCAGATCCTTCGAGGTTGGCGACTGGTACTTCGACTGAAGCAAAAGAAGGTGCACAAACTCGCTTCTCCATGGGAAGGACCCTTCATCATCACCGAGGTCATTGGTGGTGGAGCATACAGACTGAAGCACGCGAAGACAGGCGAACTCTCGCACAATCCTTGGAACGTTGCGCAGCTGCGCCGTTTCTATGCTTAGATTGCTCAGTCGCACAATGTAATAGGCACATATGTCGGATAGCAGGTTTCAGACGCGCTCTTTTCCTTACCAGGGTACCTACGGGGACTGGAAGGTTTTTAATGAGGCGGCCTGCAGCTTAACATTCAAAAATGGAATATAGTCAATGATTCCTCATATTTCTCCCTGTTACTACTCGCATAACTTATTCGCACAACCTTAGCCTCACCCGAATACTCGGGGGCTGCGCTACCTTAAAGCATGAGCTTCGCTCCTTCTTCAAACATAATACCCCAGCCGCACTCGAATACTCGGGGGCTGGGTCATAAAAATCATACACAAACAAAAAAGTTGCTCAAAATCATGAGTTGAAGCTTCAAACATCGCAAAAATTCACAGCCTCACTCGCACTCGGGGGCTGTGGAATTTATGTTCCATACTCAAGTGTTTTTCATAAACCCCACTCGATATACTCGGGGGATGCACACATACACATAAATAAATATACACTACGTATAAGTGGCAAATTTACACTCGGGGGCTGTCCTCTATACAGAAATACCTAATCTCCGGTTCGTCCTTCACTGGTAGAACAGGGCCCATAAGTTGAGCGTGATAACACTCAACCATCGTCCTCGCATATTCGACTGTATCGTCAAGTTGCGACTGCGACAAAGTCGATCCAGGAACGGGTGGACGTAGCTACATATTTGAACGCTTACTCCGGATATATGCTATCGTTGCGTTGGCTCCGTCCACGAGCTTCTGGGTGATGAAATCTCGAATAGGACCTGCGCTCCGGAAAAGCCTGAGCAACGCATGGATTCCTTAAGGTTGCGGCCCTGTCGGGAACAGAGTCTGATTGATTCGACTGAAGGCCGACCTGCATAACTCGAGCAGCATAGTGCTCCGCCACACTCGATCCTTTAGAGTTGCGAGTATGCGCGCTCGGTGCTTATCCAGCGAAAATGCTGACGGCCCGTCATTGGTTCGTCAGTCGCATTGTTCAACTGCTCATCTACACGAGCCTGCTCCGCCTGAAATCTGGAACAAAACCTGCAACAACGCACGTTGGGTGAGCAAAAGGACAGACTATGAACTCTTGAGATCAACGCAGTCATGCTTACACTCGAGTTGTCTATTCATGATCTCCATCTCGCCAAGCACATAGTCCTCTCGCTGAGTGGGTAGAGCAGGCCTCGCCCTCATCCTATCCAGCTCGCTCAGGGCACTCTTCAACTCTTGCTCCAGTTTCACGACTCGAGCTTTCATATAACGCATTACTGCTGTATCATTCGCCGCTTGAGCCGAGATCGGGTGGAAGCACGATGCCACGACGAACCAGCTGAAGTAGCGGCTGCCCGTGGCTGTTCCAAACATCATAAAAATCTCATGTCAGATATGAGAGATTCAGCACAAAGCTCATGCGAGTAAAAGCACATAGCCTTACAGGCGAAAACACAACAAGGAACCAAATCCATACAAGTGTAGCAAAAGCATACGCATACTCGCGTTAACATAAAGTATAATTACACAACATAAATAAGGGTTCAGATGCCCTATCTCTCGGACACAGACTCCGACCTAGCCCTACTTTCGCGGGTGGCAACTTCCGCCGCTCGGCGCTCCATAGTGGTTATGAAGATGTTGGCCAGTCGAGCGGCTGGCTCGCTAACGGCCTTCAAAGACATAGGCTTCCCACCAGGCCTTCGAGGGAAGTCAGACATGGCTGCTTCGAAGTCACCCTTTATTCCATGACCCAAAATGAGCTTGAGGGTGGACTCCGAGCCGCGTACCGTTAGAGCACGAGCAAAGCTTGCCATGGTCGAGGTCCCTGGTCCAAGCACGTCAGTGAAGCCATCAGCAGTCGACGGCACCTCATTCAGTGAAAGCGCGTTCAGGTGCACGGCGCCGAGGGTGCTGATAGACTTGGCAAGAGCGTCCTTTGCCTGGACGAAAGTAGCGCCGAGGTCACCTATAACTTGGTCGAGTGATAACTCATCACTGACCGTGTCAGTAGGTGCCGGCACGCCAATCGTCTCTGCAACAAGTACCAGAAAGAGCAAATATTAGTACATAATACCCAACGGGTACACGAGGGACATGCAAAGAGATAGTTACTTACCTCTCACATTTTGCGCAAGGCCCGCCAGTCGCTCAACATACTCTTTCTCGCGTACGGCGGCCGCGGCCTTGGTGGCATCCACAATTTTCTTCGACTCGGCGCGCTGAGTTTCGAGTGCTTCCTCTAGCTCTTTCACCGAGACTCAGCCGATGCCTTGTCGCCTGAATTTGATGGCAAGAAGCAATTCACAACAATCGACTAAGCAAAAACAGCGCAAAAAGAACTTCGGGTACAGAATCAAAATAAACTTATGAGTAAGTTGCTCCAAGTTAGCACGCAGACTGTCCCTCTCCTGCTCCACCTGGACAAAAGCCTTGCCTGATTCCACCAGGTTGAGGTAGTAAGGCTGCACGCACACGAAACCAGCATAAGTTATACATAATCAGTCCCATATGCGGACTCGACAAAAACACACTTACGTGTTCAGTCCAAGGCGCAGGCTTCGCGGCCGATGTCCCGACCTCCGGAGTTGCAGCACTCGTAGCCTTGGCCGTTTCAATGGTAGTAGAAGTGGCCGTTGGTTGAGCAACATCATGAGCAATGGGGGAGAGGTTCGGGTGCGCTGGAGTCAAAATTTTGTCGGACGAAGGAGTTGGAGGACGCACAGTCTCAGCACTACGAGTGACAGAAGACAAACAACATAAGCAAAAATATCAACCAGCAGAAACTTTAGTGCAAAAAGCTCAGGAGCAAACCTGTGCTCCTCTTCCTCATCAGTGTCAAAGTTTGGGCCTCCAAAAAGCAGCTCCTCACCCGATTGGGGAGGAGGAGCTGACCTCAGCGGGCTCACATCCAAAGGAGCAGCCTTGGCAGAAGGAGAGGAGCCCGAGTCTCCGTCGTCTTTTACATCCGACTCCTTCGCGGGTGAGCTCCTGGAAGAAGACAAACCTCGGGCCACCCGACGACGCTTGCGAGTGGGAACCTTGCTCACATGATCAGTCATGGCTGGCTCCTCAGTCTGTGCTTCTTCTGCCTCCTCCTCTTCGACCTCTTCCGTAGGAGATGTGGTAGCCGAAGGTAGAGGCGATTCATTTCCTCCCTGCGCGTCTACCGTTTGCACCTCCGTTTCGTGAGTTGGTCCATTCTCGGGAAGAGGCGGAAGGGTCGACGCAGTCGAATGCCCCTGCACACAAAGGAGAACATCCGGGGAGTTAAAAGTGCAAGAACAAAGGGTGACAAAATCCCGATGATAGAAAGTACATAACAGCTAAACTTACTTCAAGCAAAGGGTTGGCAGCCCCATATGGAGTGACAGGGCAGTCAAGATTGCACGGGTCGGTTGCCTTGATGCTGGTAATGGATCGCACGTGCGTGTCCAGCTCATTCTTCGACAACTCGTCTGGGCTCATTCGACTGACGTCATGCGCACCTTCATACTGCCACATGGGATGAGCGCGGGCGCGAAGCGGCCATACCCGCAACTTGACAAAAGTGGCAATCAGATGCACACCAGTGACAGTGCCCAACATCTTGGCAATCTTCTCCAAAAGGAGCAATGGAGGAGGAGCGCGAGGAAGACGATGCAACAGGGGCGGCGCAGGAGGAGAATGGCTAGTAAAAAATATGCCAGCGCCGTTCTCCCTATTTACCACGAAGCGATATCAATCACAACCGTTCAAATCGGAACCGTGCGCTCCGTGCGCAATCCAACCGTACACGTGGCAACCGCGGAGGGCAACCGTCGCCGGCCACTCCGCCCACTACGCACGCAAAAAGAGGAGCCATCATCACCTCTCCGTAAAAAGTGGGCCAGAGCGGTTAAATCAAGTCCAAACGGCACCGTCGTTCGGTCAGCCCTGCACAATGGGCCCACATACGTGTCCCGTCCCATCCATCACAACATAACGCACGCCACCACGTGTCAGGCAGCGCAGTCGCCAAAAACGTCATCCCTGACGTCATTACAAACGATCTGTTCAGGAAGCATTCGAGTACGTCCAACGCATATCGGTCACTCGACTGTCTTGTTTGGATCAAATGTGAAAAAGCAACGTTAAGGCAAAAATGGGTCACTCGTCCGTTCCTTCGACTGAGGCATATTACACCCATCGGGAGCATATCAAAAATTATTCGACTGAAGATGCTCAAGATAAAATGATTTTGAGATTATCCTCCATTACAAGAAATACAGCATAATCTCGGGGGCTACTCCCATCGGGAGCACTGTCGTGCACCCGATAAAATTACGGCAAAAATTTCTACGATTAACATATGCAGGGTAAGAAGATCTGAAATTATCCTCCATTGTAAGCAATAAAGCACAATCTCGGGGGCTACTCCCATCGGGAGCGCTGTCGCGCACCCGATAGAATAACAACAAAGTGTCAGTCGACAAAAGGATCGATTCAGTATATAAACAAAATCGTACTCGAAACATTCCCGAGTTGCGTCCGCCGCAAATACCTCGGATGCTGCACGCATAGTGCAAAGGTAAGACCCGCCGAACTTTCGAGCTGGGCTAAGGACCGTTCCAGCGACGTCAATCCTTATACTTTCCGTGTCAGCAGACATGATGAAAAATCCCGACGGACGCGTTGGGTAAATTTCAAAGCTATACTGCAGATCGACTCAGTAAGACCTCCGCGGCCTAGTCGAATCTGACCAGTTTGTTCCAGATTCGAGTCCGCGGACTCGAGTTTGATTGAAAGCTAGTAAGGTTTTACCCGAATGTGTAGTTAACCAGTCCCGATCCGTCGAGTGTACTGGGCCTGCTAAGCTATTATCCCTTGATCATCATAAGCAAAAACCACAGTCGATGAGATATTCGACATAGCCAACATGTGCTATTCGTACAGGAATTCCAATTATAATATACAGAATACAAAGCATATGACGTGCACTTACGAATGAGTCCATGCCCGATTCTTCGAGTCAGACAAGTACTAGGGGGCTACTGACAAGGATATACATCTTGGTTACCCTACCGTGAGGGTACCTGGTGAACGTGGCAACTAAGGCTCAATAGCGAAGAGCCTACTCGAAGCCGAAGACAAGAGGCCCAAGAAGATGGAGTACCCTCCAAGATTAGACATAGGCATAGTCGGTTTAAACTTTCCTTACGTGTAAACTAGGTCGGTTATGAACTCCCGAGACCCAGCCTATTTAAAGGCTGGGAGGGGTGCCGATCTAGGGACAAGCCATACTCGAACCACCAAAAGCCCTAGCGAGATTGACATCTCGCCGGAGCTCCCCTTGTAACCGCATAATCTCACACGATCAATGCCAGACAAGCAGGAAGTAGGGTCTTTACCTCCACCCGAGGGGCCTGAACCTGGGTAAATCTTTGCCTCTGCTTGTCAGCCGACGAAACTACCAGTACTACCACGTTCTCTCCCCATAATCTCAACCCTAGGTCCTAACCATGGAATTTGATGAGTTAACCCCTCGTCAAATGCACTTTGTCAGTTACTGTTCATTTTCTGGCACAAAGGAGATTTTCCTCTTTTGGATTGATTTGTTCTTCTTCTGATGCTCCAATCTTGCTCAAATATGTTCCTTTGTACTTCCTACTGATAGCAGTTGGTTGCATTTGCACTTGACTTCAACAGCTACACTGGCAAGAATTTGATCTCTTTGTCAGTGCACTGTTCATCATTTGGCAACAGGTATTCATTTGAGTTTCTGTCTGGATTTCAACTTGTTGATCATGGCTATCTTCTCTGCTGCATTGGGTTGACTTGTGTGGTGCTTCTTGCTTCACTTCTACACTGGACCTTCTGAAGATTATGTGCCTTTGCGCACTGCACTGCATTTAGGATGAAAAGTGCTGTAAAATGCAGTTAAATGGTTCACTAGGTACTGATGCAGTGAGGTTTTTAGGGTTTTTAGGGCTCTGAATATTGCATAAAAATGATGATGATCAAACCCCCAGACCCAAACCTTTGCTTGTCCCCAAGTAAAGCAAAATGAGGTTCTAGTGACAATAGTCTGATAATGAACAGTGCAAGGTTCTGAAAACTTAGATGTCCATTCAAATTGGATTCATTGCAGTTCTGTTTACTATTAGAGCAAATGCTAGTTTGGAAACAAGTTTCAAATAACAGCATTTAATCATTTCTAGGTTCAAATACTTAGGACTAACAGGATAAGACAATTGGCAAGGAAATTGAGTAGAAATGATCCAGAAAATAGCCATTATGCTAAGATGAATGTTAACTGAATGCAAGGTCAGTGCTTCACCTACTACAGTTCCCAGAAACATAGTAGGCTAATGCATATGCAAGAAATGAGTAAGTTTGGCAGTTTCTTTTCAGGTTAATACAGTTAGTGCTTCACATGTTACAATCCCACGATCATAACTGCTAATGCAAAAAATTGCTTCAGACTTCTGTCATAAACTTAAGGTTAGTGCTTCACATACCACAATCCAGAGATAATGGTTGCTAATGCAAAAATTGTTTGCTGTTATGAAATTTTCAGTTAGTTTCACTGTTAGTGCTTCACAAATCACAATCTAGGGATCATGATTGCTAATGCAAAAATGCAGAAATGCAGTTAGTAAATGGCTCTGTAATGGATCATAAAATTCAGTTTCTAGGCAAATGGCATTATCAGATATTCCAAAAGTTTTGAACATAGAAATAAATGAATTCTGCTTTGATAAATGGTTCTGGACATAAACTTTTGCAAGAATGATAAACAGATCAATGCATGATTCTCAAAAGAATGTAATGATGTTTGATCAGAACAGAGCAACACAATGAAACTTTTATTGAAACATCAATAAATAGCTAACTTGATAAGAATTCAGAATCATGGCATAGCAGTAATATTCATGCTGTAAAATGGTTTTAGGGATTGGAATGTTTCCACCTGGTAATCACTTCTGCTCCTTGCTTCATAAAATCACAGCCAAACCTCTCCATTCTTCTTTTATTCCTTAACTGAAAGAACAAAAACAAAAGAAACACACAAAACAAAAATAGCAAATAAAGGAAGTAAAAATGTAGATAACATAAAAAGGTATCAGGCTGCCTCCTGATGAGCGCTTGTTTATAGTCATTAGCTTGACTGTAGCTCCTTCAGTAGTTCTCCTGAGCAGAGGATGCATTGGCAGCATCCTGTAGCTCCTCATCTGTTGTTACTTCTGTATCTTCAGAAACAATTTTCTCTCCCACCACATAATGCTTCATTCTCTGACCATTGACCTTGAAATTTCCTTCAGTTGAGCTCTGCACTTCGAAAGCACCATGTCCCAGGTCTCTCTTGATCACACAAGGGCCAAACCATCTTGACTTGAACTTTCCAGAGAACAAATGCAGCTTGGAATCATAAACCAACACTGTCTGTCCAACACTGAATTCCTTCCTGAGAATGTGCTTGTCATGCAATTTCTTGGTCTTTTCCTTGTAAATCTTGGAACTCTCATAGGCATCATGCCTTAGCTCTTCTAGCTCACACATCTGCAACTTTCTTGCACTTCCAGCTTTTCCTAAGTCCATGTTTAGCTTCCTAATAGCCCATTGAGCTCTGTGCTCCAATTCAACAGGTAAATAACAAGCTTTTCCATAGACAAGCCTAAATGGTGACATACCAATAGGTGTCTTGTAACCTGTTCTGTATGCCCACAAAGCATCAGGCAATTTCATTGACCAATCAGCTCTGGATTTAGACACAACTTTCTCTAATATCTGCTTTATCTCTCTGTTGGATAGCTCAACTTGTCCATTGGCCTGTGGGTGGTAGGGTGTAGTCACTCTGTGATTCTTCACACCATACTTGCTCAGTAGCTTCTCTAGTTGTTCATTGTCGAAATGAGCTCCACCATCACTGATCACTACTCTTGGCACTCCAAACCTTGGGAAGATAACATTTTTTAACAGCTTACACACTGCCTTGGAATCTGCAATCACAGTGGGTGTCACGCCCCGAGACCCGGCCCGGTAGAATGACAGCCGCCGCGCGCCTATAGACCCGAAAGCCTATACACGCGCAAGGCTAGAAAAGCAGGCATAAACCAGCACAGTGGATCTCAAGCAGCTCAACTAATCATTTTACAAGATTATTTACATGTACAAGAATGAAAAGTTCTCTACACGTCCCACCCAACTGGTCCAGCCTACTCCTCGGATGACGACGGCTTCCGCTGCAAACTCTGATAACACAAAAAAACAGGAGAAGCAAGGGTGAGTACGAATTAAATCATACTCAGCAAGTAAATACTTTACTAAACAATAAAGATCAGAGTATCGAATACAGTAGTAACGGCCTTACTGTATTCTAGTCAGATATCAATGAACAAGATAAATAAAGCATCAACGAAACTTGATTTAGAAGAACAAATCATCCACCGAGGAAATATAGAGTTAAGAACGGTGAATGACCATGTATAGGTATCACACATGACAGCAAGGTTCCCTACCCGGGACTCACAGGGGTGAATATTCACGCTTTTACACTCTTAAGAGGGGTACTCCGACGTCAACAGTCTCGACCAGAACCACACAGGCTCCAGAACGAGCAGAGTCCTTTTGCCCGCTCAGACACCGGACACCTTGACCTACTCGATGTCGGTCGCTCCTACGGATCCATCACCGACACTTTCCATTCAAGGGCCGCCCCTCACGGAGAGGTCAGACTGTCCCATACCAGAACTGCGACCGGTACAATACGATCACCTTCGTAGCACCAAGTTTTCCTTATAAAAACATTGAGTTAATTTCCATGTCAACTATACGTGCTAAGCCCGGCTTGTACCGGTGGCTCCTACGGATCCATCACCGTAACAACACCAGCGCATTAGCCCCGTAAATCAACATAAAGCTCGTACCGCTAAGGGTATCACACACGTTCAATCAAAGCATACTCTAGAAAATATATGAGAGAGGTGCGAAAAGCTTGCCTCAAATAAGCTACCGTAGCTATCAAATAATATCCACTTTGATCAACTCTGGTCAATAGCTCCAGAAACTGGCTAGGATCCGTATACAAGCTCATACGGCATCGTAGCCCAAGAATACCAACACCAAAGATGGTGCGCCGCTAGAAATTTCCACTCGCCGCCACTCATTTCAAGCTAACGAGATCTGCCGATCTTTCTCCGCCGTCGCTCTCCACGATACTAGCAGCTCCTATATTTCAGGAGCATCTCCTTGTAATCCAGCTCGAATCCTCTCTCCGCTCTCAACTCTCTTCCATCTCTCAGCTCTCTCTGGTCTAATCTCTCGATGGAGGCAGTGTGGTGTGAGAGCACGCAGCAGCAGCAACAGCAGTTATTTATAGGGATCGCTAGCTAAAATATCTAGTCAGCATTATCCTTCGGTGCTAAGGAAAACTAGCTGCGTGTCATCTGCCGATCGGCCACTGCCATGCAAACCTACACGCAGGAGAAGGTAAGGGCTGGCCACTCATGGGCTGCCAACAAAGCATGTGGCAGGGCCCACACTTGAGAAATATCTGCCGAGTGCTAACTTGGATTACAAAGCCACACGACGTTGCTACGTCAGTGCATGCGCATGCATGCAAGCCTACTGAGAGCCGATCGATGGATCTTATGCATGCACTTACAAAGCTAGCTTTTGTGCTACCACCGTATCTTCTTGGCCAAACATAAACTTCATGCATACTAGTAGAACTAGCTAGGTAGATAGCTTCTGGTTAATCCATCGACCATGCAGAAACAATTCAATTTCTCTACCTTTCAAATGCATGCACAAATTAACATCCACTTAAACACAAGAGGTTAGCACAATTAAACTGATCAAAAGCTAATTTTATTTTAATCAAATTAATTAATCTATCTAAAATTCAGGGTATTACAGTGGGTACTGCTTCCACCCATTTGGACACATAGTCCACTGCTACCTGAATGTGTTTGTAGCCTTGAGATGATGGCAATGGACCAACAAAATCAACTCCCCACACATCAAACAATTCAACTTCTAATATGCCTTGCTGTGGCATTTCATTTATTCTTGATATTTTCCCAGCTCTCTGACAAGGATCACACTGCTTGGTATAATCATGCACATCTTTGAACAGATTAGGCCAATAAAATCCAGCATGTAGAATTTTTGCTTGTGTTTTCATCACTCCAGCATGGCCTCCATACATGTCTGCATGGCATTGGAACATCACATCTTGTATTTCTTCAGATGGCACACATCTTCTCACAACACCATCTGCACAATGCTTGTACAGAAATGGCTCATCCCAATAATAGCTCTTGACATCATGCAGAAACTTCTTTTTTTGTTGATAGGACATGTCTGCTAGCACAATTTCACAGACCAAATAATTCACAATGTCTGCATACCAGGGAGTACAAGCATTCACTTCCATCAGTTGCTCACCAGGTATACCATCTTGAATTTCCCTCTTTTTGGAACTGTTTATTCTAGACAAATGATCGGCTACAGTATTTTCAGAGCCCTTCTTGTCTTTAATCTCAATATCAAATTCTTGCAGCAAGAGAATCCATCTGATCAGTCTTGGCTTTGCATCCCTTTTTCTCACCAAGTACCTTATTGCTGCATGATCAGTGAAAACAATGCACTTGTGTCCAACAAGGTATGGCCTGAATTTGTCAAATGCAAACACTACTGCCAATAATTCTTTTTCAGTGGTAGTGTAGTTGATCTGAGCATCATCTAGTGTTTTACTGGCATAATGAATCACATGGACAGCTTTCTCCTTCCTACTGCAAAATCACTGGCATCACACATTAGCTCAAAAGGCAGATTCCAGTCAGGTGGCTGCACTATTGGAGCTGTGATCAGAGCTTCCTTTAGCTTGTCGAAGGCTTGCATACATGCTTCATTGCACATCATGATTAAGCAGGTTTGTGAGAGGTTTTGCAATGAGGGAAAAGTTCTTAATAAATCTTCTACAGAAACCAGCATGTCCCAAGAAACTCTGTATTCCTTTCACATTTTCAGGAGGAGGTAGCTTAGCAATTACATCCACTTTGGCTTTATCCACTTCTATTCCTCTGGCAGAGACCATATGTCCAAGCACTATGCCTTCAGTTACTAGAAAGTGGCATTTCTCCCAATTAAGAATCAAATTCTGCTCTGAACATCTGTGCAAAACTACTGTCAGGTTTTTTAGGCAAGTGACAAAATCTTTGCCATAAACAGTAAAATCATCCATGAACACTTCCATGATTCTTTCAATGTAGTCAGAGAATATGGACATCATACATCTCTGAAATGTGCCAGGTGCATTACACAAACCAAAAGGCAGTCTCTTGTAAGCAAAAGTTCCATAAGGACAGGTGAAAGTTGTTTTTTCTTGGTCAGCTGGGTGTATTGGGATTTGGAGAAATCCAGAATATCCATCCAGGTAACAATAAAATTCTTGTCCTGCTAATCTTTCCAACATCTGATCCATGAAAGGTAAAGGGAAATGATCTTTTCTTGTTGCTTTGTTCAGTTTCCTAAAATCATTAACCATTCTCCATCCTGTGACAGGTCTTGTGGTCATCAACTTTCTCTCTCATTTTCAACGACTGTGTAACCACCTTTCTTGGGCACAATATGTATTGGACTCACCCACTCACTGTCAGAAATAGGGTATATCATGCCTGCTTGTAGGAGTTTCAGAACCTCCTTTTTCACCACTTCTTGCATAGCATGATTTAATCTTCTCTGCCCCTCTCTTGTAGGTGTACTATCTTCTTCCAAGTGTATTCTGTGTGAACAAACTTTCTCATCAATTCCCTTGATGTCATCAATGGAATAACCAATCACATTCTTGTACAATCTCAACACTGACAACAGACTTTGTTCATGTTCACTATCCAAAGCAGAGCTAATTATCACTGGATGAATTTTTTCTTTCTCCAAGAAGGAGTACTTCAGATGAACAGGTAATTCTTTTAACTCAACAGTGGAGTTGTGAGACTGCTGGGTGGCTTCTCTTTTACTATTTTCAGAAGTATCTCTGCAGAGAGTAATTCCAAACAATTCCTGAGGTTTTGAGTTGTCAGCTGTGACAAACACTTGTACTTCAGGTTCTTTAGGCTGCAATACCTTTAAAGACTCAGTGACACTCTTGTCAACTATATCTATTGCATGACAGTTCTCCAAAGTATTGGGTAGGTGAGAAGCATGCTTCATGCTGAATTCTGCTTGTTCTGAACCAAATTGCAGTTTCAGTGTTCCACCTTTTACATCAATTATTGCTCCTGCTGTTGCCAAGAATGGCCTGCCTAGAATCAAGAATTCTGAGTTGTCTTCCATTTCCAGTACCACAAAATCAACTGGATAAGCAAAATTTCCTACTTGGACAGGCACATCTTCAAGAATTCCAGCTGGTTTCCTCAGTGTTTTGTCATCTAACTGCAGTGTCATGGATGTGGGCTTCAGAGCTCCTAACTACAAAATTTGACTGACAGCCAAAGGTAAAACACTAACTGATGAACCTAAATCACACAATGTTGTGAATGTTCTTTTTCCAACCACACAAGGGATACTAAAACTCCCACGATCACCAAGCTTCTTGGGCATATTATTCAGAATGACAGCACTGCAGTCCTCTGTCAGTGCAACTATTTCAGGGTCTTCCAAACTTCTTTTCTTTGTAATCAGGTCTTTGAATTTTTTTGCATACAAAGGGATGTGTAGTACTGCATCAAGAATTGGAATGGTAATCTGAACTTCTTTCATGGTCTCCAAGAACTTGGCATATTGCTTTTCTACCTTGGTTTTCTCTAATCTTTCTGGAAATGGGACCTTCTGTAGAACAGGCTTCAACACTGCAGGAGATGGATTTGGTACAGTGTTATCAGGTTTTTCAGTTTCAGTAACAGGTTGTACTGGCTTTCCAAGTGTTGGAGCATTTTCCACTAAATTTTCTGGCTTTTCAGTTTCAACTTCTGGTTCCACTGTCTTTTCAGGATATACTACAGTGTTTTCAGTGACAACAGGTTGTTGTACTTGTGATCTTCTCTGTGGGGTAACATAAGGAACCATAGGAGGTGTTTTTATCACTGGTGCAGTGTTAATTCCACTCCTAGTTGTGACTGCCTCTACTGTCTCAATAGCTCCACACTGTTTAGGATTTTTCTTTGCTTGTGCAGGCAACTTGTTTGCTGGCTGGGCTACTTGGGCATTGGAAATCCCAGCTGTTAGTGTCTGCATTGTTTTGAAAAACAATTCTGACTGCATCTTCATGGTTTCCTGCATTCCACTAAACATTTCTTTCTGCAGCCTCATCATCTCACTTATTTCTGATTGACTGTTGCTTGTAGAAGCATTCTGCTGAGCTGCTTGCTACTATTGTTGTTGCTGGTACTGCATATTGCCTTGAGGCCTGAAATTTTGCTGAGCTGTTTGAGCATAATTCTGTTGGTTTGCTTGAGGATAGCTCTGCTGATTTCCATTTTTGTAAGACAGGTTGGGATGGTTCCTCCAAGAAGGATTGTAGCTCTGAGAAAAAGCACCTTGGTTCTGAGTGTAATTCACTTCTGCCAATTGATTTTCAGGAGGAGCCAACAGAGAACACTCATGAGAAGAATGCCCTTCAATACCAACTGGCACTATAGCCTTGCTATTCTTCTCCAACAAAAGCTGAGATATTTGATTTGTCAGGCTTTCCAGTTTTGCCTCAATAGCACCTTGGTTTCCATGCTGAATAACCACAGGTTGTGCAGGATGCACAAACCTCTCATTTGTACAGGAAAAATTGTGAGATGCCATACTTTCAATTAATTCCACAGCTTCATCTAAGGTTTTGTTCATGATACCACCTCCAGCAGCTGAATCCACAAAAACTCTAGTTTGCTCTGTCGGACCTTTGTAGAAAGTCTGCAGAATTAACCACTGTTCTTGACCATGATTGGGACACATCCTGATGAGGCCCTGATATCTCTGCCAAGCATCATACAAACTTTCACCTTCATACAGCACAAACCTAGAAATTTTATCTCTGCACTCAGCTGCTTTGGTGGGTGGAAAGTATCTTTCAAAGAAAGCTTGAACCAAATGCTCCCAAGTATCTCTGTAGTGAGCTGGCAATGCATGAAACCAAATTTTGGCAGTGCCTAACAGTGAAAATGGAAATAGCTGCATTCTAATTGCTTCAGGAGGTACACCATTGTGCTTCAAAGTATTGCAATACTCCAGAAAATTTCTGACATGCTCATGTGGACTCTCCAAGGCACTGCCCTTAAATGGATTGTGCTGCACCATATTGATTAATGCAGGCTTGATCTCCCAGTTATTTGCCTGGATGGCAGGCATAACAACATCTTCATTTGAAACCTAATCCTTGGGGATCCACAAATCTCTCAACTTTTTGTCACCCATGTTGATAACTGACTGTCTTTCCTCTGTTTCTTCTACTGAGGACACTGATGCTGCTCTTCTTCTTGCAAGAAAAGTTCTCTCAGGCTCTGGATCATATGGAGCAAGAGGTGAGTCTTCAGAAGACTGCATCAACAAAATCTAAACACTGCATAAAGAAGATCATGATTCCTCTACTCACAAGCACAAACAAGAACTTTATCAAGGGTTAGTGAATTAAAACCCCTAATAACAATTCTAGTTTCACATCACAGGACTAAAAGCATCACAAGCATCTAGATCATGCAAATTTGTTAACAATTTCACTGAAGTCCCACAACCTAGTCTACTGTATTGCAAAGAAACAATCATAAGTCAATCCCCGGCAACGGCGCCAATTTTGATCAGAAGAGTTTTAGGAGGGTGTTTGTTATCGTCTCCACATGGATCAACAAGTTTATGATGGTTCTGAGGGGTTACAGAAGCTAGACCAATTCAGAAAAGGTTGGGTTTTTACTGAAGAAAAGAAAGGGTTTTTTGAAAAGGGTTTGAGTTGAACAAATTCAGAATTTAACTTGCAGCCTCTTGGTTGTCAATCAAGAGTCTAGCAAGGATCCAAGCAAGGTTTAGACAGGGAAAAGAATTACTTCAGCACTAGCAGAGACTTGTCTTGCCAGCAAAGGGTTTTAGCAGATTTTAGGAAGAGAAGTAAAAGTAAGCACAAAGATCACTCCTTTCTGGTTTGTCAGGCCAGATCAAAGTGAGTTAACAAGCAAAGGGAGGCTAAGGAAAGAATGGCAACACAAAGTATGCAGGGACTTGCCTTACACACACAGATCAAACCAAACAACAAGCAGATCATGCAAATATTCAGTAAAGGCAGAGAACTGTGTCACTCAATTCACTGCAGTAGCCAAATATCACATGCCCTACTTACAGATGGATGATTTGCTCAGTTCAACACAAGATTACACAGAAAAATGGAGAGAGTTCCTTGGCAGTGGCTCACTGAAACCCAGTCGAAGCAGGGGAAGCAGAGATGAAGACAAGGGTGGAAATAGAGTTGCAGATCATGAGCTTCAGGTCACCAAGGGCTTGGGCTTCTTCTCCTGGTCTCCATGTTCATCTTGTTCTTGGTCTTGTTCTTGCTCTGTTCTTGCTGTTCTTGAGGTGTTCTTGGTGGTTGGTGGAGATGGTGGCCGAAAAGGTGGTTTGGTGGTGGCTGTGGATGGAGATGAATGAGGTGGATGGATGGGAATGGAATGGGGTTGTTGGATAAGTTGTGGTCTGTGTTGGTGTGGTGGTGGCTTTATACTCCTTTTTCCATATGTGGAGGGGGTGTGACCCAAATGATGGAGAGGTGGTGAATCTTCCCTTCCTTTCTTGCACATGGGTTGTTCCCTCCTTTTGCACTTTATGCCTTTTTGAGTTTCTTGACCTCCAAGCTGCTCCTTTCCCTCTCTCTGGTTCAAACAAGTTTGAATTCCTTCTAATCTTCTCCTGGGACCTTGTGCTGCCACACTTGTGCACTGCTTCATTTTGGTTTGGAGAGTTTGAGTTAACTGACAGAAATGCACTTTGTCAGTTACTGTTCATTTTCTGGCACGGAGGAGATTTTCCTGTTTTGGATTGATTTCTTCTTCTTCTGATGCTCCAATCTTGCACAAATATGTTCCTTTATACTTCCTACTGATAGCAGTTGGTTGCATTTGCACTTGAGCTTCAACAGCTACACTGACAAGAATTTGATCTCTTTGTCAGTGCACTGTTCATCATTTGGCAACAAGTATTCATTTGAGTTTCTGTCTGGATTTCAACTTTTTGATCATGGCCATCTTCTCTGCTGCAATGGGTTGACTTGTGTGGTGCTTCTTGCTTCACTTCTACACTAGATCTTCTGAAGATTATGTGCCTTTGCGCACTGCACTGCATTTAGGATGAAAAGTGATGTAAAATGCAGTTAAATGGTTCACTTGGTACAGATGCAGTGAGGTTTTTAGGGTTTTTAGGGCTCTGAATATTGCATAAAAATGATGATGATCACCTTTGTATCTGATTGACCTACATTTTTTGGATCCTCATTAAATCTTGTTTTCACGCCGTCCAAGTATCTGGAGCAAAATATGAGGAATTCTTTGACAACATATCCCTCAGCAATAGAACCTTCTCGTCTTGCCCTATTCCTCAGATAGCGTTTCAGAGTAAACAACCGCCTTTCAATTGGGTACATCCACCCAAAATTTACAGGACCTCAGAGCAATGCCTCTTCAGGTAAATGTACTGCTAGGTGCACCATCACATCAAAGAAAGCAGGGGGAAATGTTCTCTAGCTTGCACAAGATCTGAGGGATTTCTGTCTTCATTTGTTCCAGCTCTTTCTTGTAAAGAGTTTTGCTGCACAGTTTCCTGAAAAAACCTGCCTAACTGGGCTATTGCTTCATATATGTGCTTAGGCACTTTTCCTCTCAATCCAACAGCTAAGGGTGCTTGCAAGATAATGTGACAGTCATGTGTTTTTAGGCCTTGCATCTTGGTCCCATCACCACCTAAACATCTTGACAAGTTAGAAGCATATCCATCAGGAAACCTCAACTTATCAATGAAGTTAGTGCAGAATGCACACGCGTCTTCTTTAGTTAGGCAATATGGAGCAGCAGGCATGGTACAATGTTCTTTCCCTTCTACCTCTTTCAACTGTAGATGTTCCAAGACATTCAAGCCTACCTTTCCCTCCTTTTCGTCTTCTCTAGTGAGTTTCCCTATGTCAACCCTAGCACGCAGTGAATCCTTTGTCTTCCCCTCAATGCTGAGACATGTCCCAAGGAGGGCATCCAAAATGTTTTTATCAATGTGCATAACATCAAGATTATGTCCCAGCTTCAGTGTCGGCCAGTATTCGAAATCCCACAAACACATCCTCCTGCCCCTAATTGGCACACCCTTGGAATCTCTCGGTTCCTCCTCGCCATTGACGTTGTTCTCTGGCTAGTCTTCCTTTTTTTGTTTGTTTTTCCCTTTTGCTCTGGCCTTGTTCTTTTTTACTCCTGGCTGCTTCTTTTTTACTCATGGCTGCTTCTTCCTTCTTTTTCCTCTTTTCTTCTAGCTCTATTTCTGGATGACTAGCCATGTGCAACAATTCTTTTAGCTCGTCGGCATGAATTGTCCAGGGCGATCTTGTTTCTTATGAGCTTTTACATATGGACTGGTCTTCCGCATATGATGTGTTTCTTCAAGGAAACGATGATGCCCAATATAAACAATTTTGCCAGGTAGACGGTATGAAAGCGGGTCCTTGTCACAGTGAATACAAGCATCATAGCCTTTTGTAGTACGCCCTGAAATAGTGCTCAAACCTAGGTAGTCGTGAATATACCAAAGAACTACTGCTCTTAGATCAAACAGCTTGTCCTTCTCCTCAGCCGGAAGTGCAGCATCTACCATAGGCACACCTTTCCAAAGTTGTTGTAATTCTTCCAATAAAGGCTGTAGAAAGACATCAAAGTTTTTCCCGGGTGCCCTAGGGCCTGGAATTAGCAAGGACATCATGATATTTGACTGGTCCATGCATGGTGCAAAGTTGTATGGAATAACAAACACATGTCACATGTTGTAGTTTGTGTTCATATTGCCAAATGGATTAGACCCATCAGTAGCAAGGCCAAGTCTGATGTTTCTGGCATCTTTTCCAAATTCTTCAAAATTCTCGTCAAAGTTTTGCCAAGCTCTGGCATCAGCTGGATGTGTCAACTTTCCTTCATCATCGCCTACCTTAGGTGCTCTTTTTAACTTGTGCCACTGTGCTTCTTCTGATGTTTCTCGCAAAGAAAAAATCGTCTGCATCCTTTTTATCAATGGAAAATGCCTCAACACTTTCCGTGGAATCTTCTTCATATTAACATCTTTCCATCTAGGCTCATTACAAATAGGGCAATTATTGAGGTCTGCAAATTCCTTTCTGAAGAGAACACAATTGTTAAAACATGCATGTATTGAATCGTACCCAAGACCTAATCCTTTGATTATAGCCTATGCACTGTTGTATGTCTTTGGGATTGCATTCGGCTGTGGGTATGATTTTTGCATGTAATCTAAGAGATGAGTAAATGCGGTATTGCTGATGATGTCTTGTCTTCCAGTGCATCATCGTTACCACAAAGGAGAAAACTGAATCTTTGGTGGTCCCAAGATAAAGCATACGATTTGCTTCTTTCTCCAAGATTGACAAGAAACTCTCTTTATCATGGCTTGTAGCTCCATTCTCCCCTCCCCCTTTCTCTCGAGCCATATAGCCTTTTGTTGTCTCGGTTAGGTTTGCTATTAATTCAGGTAACCGACCAGCACCAGTAAAGTTACCATTGCCAGGCACCTCGACAGGATCAGCCGCATTGCCAGGAACCTCGAGAGGATCAGCTGCATTGCCAGGCACCTCGAGAGGATCAACTGCATTGCCATCTACATCATTCTGGTGAGGAGCGGGGGGATGTTCTTGAATAACAACATTATACATCTCTCCATGATATACCTAGTATAACAAGAATCAATACCAGACTGCAAGTGACTCTGGATTGTTTTCGGGTCCTGCTGTTTCACATTGGCACAATTTTTGCATGGACAAGGTATCAGTCCATTCGGATTAGGGAATCTATGTTGAACAAAGTTCATAAATTCATTCACACCAGCCATGTAATATTCGGTAAATGGTATACCATGCATCACCTAACTTCTATCCATTTGGTCAGCGACTGATCTGCATACAATTCCAATGATCCACATTTCAGCAAATCCAGAAAAGTAACTATATGCCACACTATGTAAGTATGTTAAAAAATGGTTGGATCGATGGTTTCAGCCTGTTTCCCCTAGTTAACTTTTTTGTACTCCCTGTCCCTAGTTATAAGATGTTTTGTATATATAAAAAAGATGTTTTGACCACTTCAATGTGGATTAAATACGGACTGCAATAAGTGAAACAACTCACTAAAATACGCCTAGATACGTGTAATCAAGAGAAAGATAAAAAATGCCTTATTTATGAACGAAGGGAGTACTAGATTGAAATTGTAAAGTGAAGACGTGTAAGGAAATGATCTAAGGTTTAATCAGTTGGTGTTTTCTGCACACCCCTACCACCATGCGAGAGACATACGTACCATGGAGATAATGGATCTTCTAGGGTTCGGTAAATGGATGGCACGCACGGCGGAGGGGAGACCCGAGAACATGTGGTTCATGAGAGCGGCGCAGTCGTCCGCGACGCGGGCGACAATGGATCTACCTTCCCTTGCCGTGCTAGTTGCCGGCGAGGCGGCATGTCCCTCCTGAATGTGGTGAAATAAACATTTAGCCAAGTCCCTACTCAATGGCGCGAGCACTGTTGTTTTACAAGGTCTCGGGTTTGATCACCGGCGTGGCGATTTTGGGATCACCGGCGAGAAATGCCCACGCCGGTAACCTCACGCCAATGCTATTTGAGATCACCGCCGAGTGCGAGGCCAAATCACCGGCGTGTGTGCATCCACGCCAGTGACGTATGGAGATTACTGGCGTGCGTGGTCATGCCAGTGATTAATTTTTGGAAATTAAAAAAACTGCTGTTATTGAATTTAATAGACCACAATTATCAACAAAATACACAGAAACATGAACATAAACATTAACAGAAAAAGTACAGGCAGTAGATGCTGCACTCAACAAAGTTGTTATAGATTGTTCATCTATCTAACTTATCATATCTCTAGCGAGCTAGTCACTAAGTGTCTTCATCACCTGAAACTCATCATAGCTAGCTAGTTACTAAGTGTCTCAATCACATCAGGCTCAGGCATGTCACCATAACTGTTGTATTGTTGCCAGGCTCATACGTGAAGTAGGTAGAGACGTCACCATGGTCGAGAAAGAAGGTGCACCTCTCATCAGGTTCCATGCCGTAGCGAATAACAAGTTCTGTCCAACTAGCGCCATTGAAGTATGTCAGACCCATCGTGTTGGTGCACAAAACTCTGAAACTCCGGGTGGGCGCTGTCCTCTGGACCAAGTTAACCTCAAATGTTCTGTGGTCGGTGATACGTCCAAAACGTATCTATAATTTTTGATGTTCCATGCTTGTTATATATTGATTACCACATGTTTATCTTACACTTTATATCATTTTTTATGCATTTTCTGGGGCTAACCTATTAACAAGATGCCACAGTGCCAGTTCCTGTTTTCTGCTCTCTTTTTATTTCAGAAATTCTATTCTGGAAATATTCTCGGAATCAGACGCCAATTTAACTAATTTATTTCTGGACCGAGACGAAGCAGCAGCCAGAAGGACGGAGCCGAGGGCCACACCAGGGAGGCCGGCGGGCCCACGGCGTGGCCAAGGGTGGGCCCGCAACCCTGGCCTGCCGCCCCACCTCGGCTGGCCACCGACACCGCCCTTTCGCCTATAAATTGCATCTATTCGGGAAACCCTAGACACCCGAGCGACAATCCACGAAAAGTTCCGACGCCGCCGTCGTCTTCAACCCTAGTTCAGGAGGGTTTCTGCAGTTCTTCCTGGCACCTTGCCGGAGGGGAAATCATCACCGGAGGGCTCTACACCGCCATGCCTGCCTCCGGAGTGATGCGTGAGTAGTTCTCCACGGGACTACGGGTCCATAGCAGTAGCTAGTTGGTAGTCTCTCCACCTTGTGCTATCATGTTTAGATCTTGTGAGGTGCCTAACATGATCAAGATCATCTTTATGTAATGCTACATGTTGTGTTTGCTGGGATCCGATGAATTGTCAAGTTATGATCAAGTTTGTTCATCTATCTATATTATGTTTTATCTATGTTCCTGCATGCTCTCCGTTGTTAGTAGATGCTTTGGCCAAGTAGATGCTAGTGACTTCAAGAGAGGGCATTTATGCTAGATAGTGGGTTCATGCCTCTAGAAGCCTGGGCTTGATAGACAGAAACAACTAAGGCTGTAGATGTGTTGTTGCCACTAGGGATAAAATAACCGATGCTTAGCTTAAGGGTACTGCTGTTAAGTCTAATGTGTTTGTTTACATTACACACTTTGCTTAATGCTATAATCTGTTGCTTGCAACTTAATACTCATCGGAGACCCGGAAGCTATCTTGTGAGTGGATTATGAGTCATAGATGTAGCTAGTAAGCGGTCTATGTATATTGTTGTAATGCCCAATAGATATAACAATGAACATGTGCTTGTCATATATTGCATTGTCATGCGTTTGCAATTTGTCAATTGCCCAGCTGTAATTCGTTCACCCAACATGTATGTTTATTTGTCTTATGGAGAGACGCCACTAGTGAACTGTGGACCCCGTCCTTTATTCCATACTGATACAAACACCGTTTCCACCACGATCTACGTTACATCCTACTGTTACTTTTGTGTTCATCATCATATTTCACACCATACGTTTAATCCTTTGTATTCAGCAAGCCGGGGAGATTGACAACCTTCCTGTTTCATTGGGCAAAGTACTTTGATTGTGTGTGTGCAGGTCCACGTCAGTGATCGGGTAACGGCACCACTGACACCTTTCTGAAGCTCTTCCAATTCCTACTGGATCTGACAACCTTGGTTTTGTAATCAAGGGAAACCTTTGCTGTTGACTACATCATACCTTCCTCTTGGGGTTTCCCAGCGAACGTGCATTCCATGTCAACAAGCAGTCGGTGAAGGCAACACCCACATGCTCCAACAAGTCACGTCTAGCACTGCACGGAATGTTCTGAGAAAACAACAATTAGACATTAGTGTTATTATACTCTTTTTTTCCTTTTACATGACATCGTTTAAATCATCGCCTCTAACAGCTACAACAACATGGATAAAAAGATGAATAAAAAGATGCCTCATATAAAGAGTGCACACCATGAATTTCCAAGTGTCGGAACTAAAGGACCAAGAGAAATGTATAACGAATCTTGTTGTACATGTCAGTAGGTCCTTTAGACCAACACTCGAACAAATAATGCACAAGAGTCTAATCATTGGCATATGCATTTAACAAGCACCCCACGATGCAAGAAAATTAACGAATTCGACAGTTAAATAACGAGATGTCATAAGAAGGTGCCTCATATAAATAAAGATTGCACATCATGAACTTCAAAGTGTTGGAACTAAAGGACCAAGAGAAATGTATAATCTGTCGGAGAATGACTCCCACGAAACAGGGGTGGTCAAACTCACGAAGAGAGTTCGTGTAAGGGGCTGAACACGTTGGTCAAACAACCCTCAACCTGCACGGCGACGGTGCTCGTCGAGCATGAGGAGGGACATCACGACAGAGATGAACACCAGCCCGTACCCAGGTTCACGGCCCTCGTGTGGAGGTAAAACCGCTACTCCTGCTTGTCTGTATTGCACTGCTATGGAGGTTACAGTTCAATGAGCTTGCCGAGGGCTCTCTTTTGGCAATGGCGTGCCCAAGGAAGGGGAAACAGTAGTCTTCTTCTTCCTTGCGCGTAGGTAGCTAAGCTAGAATGAAAGTGCGATCCTTTGCTACGGTGGAGCACTGCCTCCTTTTATAGGCGCCCCGGGCCTCTTCCCTGTGCTTGCCAGCGGAAGGGCTACCACATGGCGACAGAAGGAGGAGCATGGTGCACCGCAGCCCAGCTGTCCATGGACGCAATCCATGGGCGAAAAGCTGATGCCCATGGCAGAGAAGCCACCGTCCATCCAGGACGGCCAGCTGGGGCTGCAGAGGAACGTGGGGGAGCCCACGGTGACGTCGGCCGTGGAGCGTAGCGCTGGCCGGTCCCCTTATCACCAAAGAGGAAATCCTTGTAGTCCGTTGCGCATGGCGCAGCTTTGTTGACTCCTTTAATCACCAAAATGGCAACTGCGACGCCGTTGTCACCACGCGTAGAGGCGCGCGTCACTCTGCGGCTGCTGTAGAGCCCATGTGCGCTCTGCAGAGGTTGCTTTGCAGCGAAGGAATCCCCGCGATGGCTGGGGTGCCCTGTGGAGGATTCGGCGTTGACTTCCCTTCAGGGAAGAACTCCTTGAAGAGGGGGCAGCAGTAAGGGGGGGCCTCCACAGGCCTCTGCTGCCTCCTAAGCCTTCGCGAGGCGATTTGCCTCACGGGTCTCTCCAGGCCGTAAGCCTGGTCCTTAGCGAAATTCAGCCACCGAGTGTCGAGGGCTACGGAGGACAGGCCCAGCACACCCTGGTTCTCAATGGGCCGACAGTAGCCCCCGGGCCCATGATGGGCACGATGTAGTCCAGTGGACGCAGGCGAATCGTCATGGGCCCAAAGTGTCCGGCCGGCCCGAGACACGTGTAGGGCAGTTAGGAGCCGCGGCGACACGTCCTCTTCGGAGATGATGGGCGTAGTGGCGGGACCCACCATGTCTCGGTAACTGCCCTGAGGTGATATAAAGCCTGCAGCGCCAGTTCAGGCTGCAGTTACTGCCTCATTCGCGCTCTCGTCCTCTTGCTCTTGACTTCTGCGCTCCTTTGGCCTCGGCGCTCTTCCTCCTTCTCAGAGCTTCTACGCCGCCCTTCCTTTATTGACCATGGGTCCCAAGAAAGACAAAGCGGCTATGGTGAGCGACCCTGCTGGGGCATAGCAGGAGGACGAGCTCGTGCCGGCGCTTGTGGGCACCCGCCTTCACACGGCGGAGGCGCTGGACAAGCTCAGACCGATGGCCGCCGGCAAGAACAACGAGCATGGCGCCAGCGTTCTCAAGGTGGCGCGCTTTGGCAAGCTCGCGGCGGGGTTGTACCCCATTTTTCTCCAGACTCTGTTCGTCGGCCTGGTGCCGCCATTTTCTCCATTCCTTGAGGAGGTCTTGGCCTTCTACCAGATCCAGCTTCTGCATCTCCACCCCAACTCCATTCTGATCCTCGCCATTTTCGCCTACCTCTGCGAGGCGTATTTGGGGGTGATGCCTTATGTGGCCTTCTTCCGGAGCTTCTACGCGCTCCGCTCCACGGCGCCCGGTGAGCGGTCCGGATGCATGTCCTTCCGCATTGCGGATGGGATGGGTGGCATCTACATCCCTATGTCCTGGGACGGCGATAAGCCCGTCACGTGGGTGACGAAGAAAGTGGATGACTTCCGCCAGCGATGGTTCATCGTGGACACCAAGACGCATAACCCTTTCTTCGACGTCCCTGAGGCACCGCCGCTGAAGAACTCGAACTGGTCGAGCGCGGCCTTCCACAGCCCGAAGATCGCCGACTTGGTCGCGCGCATGAGGCTCGTCCGCGAAGCTAGCCTCACGGGGCAGATGGTCGCCGAAGACTTCGTGAGGCGCCACATCGCTCCTCTCCAGAAGCACACGAAGCCGGCGTGGATGTATTCTGGCCCGGCGGACCCGATGCGCCTGCACTGCGGCTCCCACACCGCTGACATCATTGCCTCCATCATGGGTATCCTCTTCACCGCCCCGGATGTTCCTACGCCGGGCAGTGAGCTCGCGAGGCCCATCCACCAGCTCACTCCGAAGAAGTGCCTCGCGATCCTGGAGCTGATGCCGGAGTTCACCCCTCAAGGTCTGGAGGGGGAGGGGACGAAGGAGGCTGCAGCGCCCGTGGTGGAAGAGGACCGGGCCGTAGAGTCACCCGCCGCATCTGACGCCGATCTGGGCGTTGTCTCTGGAGGGGCGAATCCTTCGGCAGGGGAGGCGAGCTCCTCGAAGCCTGCGCCTCCCGAGGAAGAAGTTCTGGAGATCTTGTCCTGCGGGGACGAGGATTTCCTTGTGGTCCCTTCGCGCCAGGCCGCGGAGGAGGAAGAAGACAGCGGCCGGGAGGCCGCGGCGGGGCGCTGCGAGCCCCGCTCCAAGGCTAGCCATGACAGGGCCGCCAAGAGTCCGGCGGGCACTCCTCTCAAGAGGAAAGCTGAGGCTGCCCCTGAGGAGTCTAGTGCCGGTGCCGCGTTGTCGAGATGGCGGCGGTCGTCAAACACGGTGTGGGTTGACTCCCGCGCCAAAACATCTGGGCAAGGGTTGGCCCCTTGTCTGTTTTCACTTATGAAAAACCCTTGCTCCCCTCTTGAAGACCTTTTTTGCTTGCTTGTCAGGGATTTGGTGACGGCGAAGCTCCGTAGGCTCCGTAAGGCTGCGGAGGTGCGGAGCGCCACCACGACAGCCGTTGAGGGGCCTATGGAGCCCTCAGCTGAAGAGGTCGCGAGGCCCGCGGTGATTGTGCCTCTGGTCGAGGCAACTGTTTCGTCTCCTCCCGCGGAGGAGCGCCTCGAGGAGGGGACGGTGGAGCGGACGCCATCACCGCCATGCCCCGTCACTCCACCGGAGAGGCAGGAGGAGACCACCACAGAGACGGCGGGGAGCAGCACGCCGGCGAGGGAAGGCGCCGACGTCGAGATGGAGGAGAACGTTCCTCTGCCGCCCCCGCCAAGCGTTGAACCTGAGGGGGCGGTAGCTTCTTCTGAGGCCGCAGCGGGCACAGCTGCGGCGGACCTAATGACGGATGGGCAATCTTCTCCAGCCCCCGAAGCCCGAGAGGAGGCGCCGCTGGAAAGCGACGGCGCTGGTGACCACGGCGCAAGTGGTGGAGAGGGCTCGCTCCAGAGCCCCCAGGCCAGAGTTGACCCTGGCCCAAGCACGGAGCTCCCTAGCCCTGAGCCTAGTGCAGATGTGGGAGCCTCCAGCCTCGTGGGAGCTCATGGGCTCTGGTCCTGAGCGGCAGGAACTGGAACGACGCTCGCCGTGGCTTCGCTTTCCGCCTGGCGAGGGACGCGCTGGACGGGCTGGAGGCCCAACTCGCCCTCGAGGAGGCTGAGCTTGCCAGGAAGTACGACGAACTCGAGAAGGCCTAGGCCCGCTTCTTTGAGACTGTGGAGCGTTGCCGCCACGGCGACGAGGCCATGCAGGCGCAGCGTGAGGAGGCACTGCGCTTCGCCAAGGAGGTCCGCGAGAGCGCGGTGCGCGAGGCTCAAGAGACCCTGGAGCCACTCCAGGCAGAGCGCGAGGCCGCGGCCGAAGATCGTGAGGCGGCTATTGCGGAACGCCAAGCTGCAGCCTCGGAGCGCGCGGCCCTCGAGACCACGCTGGCCGCTCAGCGCCAAGAGCTTGCTGACCGCGAGGAGAAGATCGCCGCGGAGTCTGAGGTCACACGAAAGTCCTTGGACCAACACCGCATGTCCTTGGACGCCCGTGAGCGAGCACTGGCGGCGCGCGAGGCGGAGGCGCTCAAGCGCGAGGAGCAGCTGGAGCAGGTCGACAGGGAGCTGACCACGCAGCGCGCGGATCTCGAGGCGCGTGAGGGCAATCTGGCCGAGGCTATAGGCAAGCACGGCGAGGAGGTGGCCAGGCACAAAGAGCTCGTGCAGAAGTCCAACCAGAAGCTCGCCAAGAGGAAGGAAGAGGCTGAGAAGGAAGCCGTCGCCAAGCAGAAGGAGTACCGCGCTGCCGTCGCCCAAGATTACGCCGGGAAGTTTAAGAAGCAGGAGGACCGCTTCAAGAAAAAGCGCGCGGAGGACAACGCCCGCATCCTTCAGCTGGAGCAACTGAATGCCAGCCTGAACTCCCAGGCGAGGCGCGCCAGGGATGGTCGTCGCCCGCGGAAGAGGCTCGCGAACGTGCGGAGCAAGACCTTGCCTCCCTGACGGCTGATATGGAGGAGATGAACGCGCAGGTGGGCCCTGCCGTGGAGCGTGCTGAGGAGGCTGAGCACAGCGTGCAGGCGGCACGGGTCTTGACGCAGCAGCGGGAACGCATGTTCAAGTCCTTGGTGACTCGGGGGAACACTCTCGCGGAGAAACTGGGAGTGGATGCCCCTGCGGTTCCCGTCCATGGGAACGCCGACGCCGCCGCGTATCTCGCCTACTTCGATCAGCTCTTCACCACGCTTGAGGGCCCTGTGGCGGAAATTGGCGACTTGTCGATGAGGAGTGCCGCAAGCTCTTGACGGTGGCGATCGATCGCCTCTTCGCCAACCTCCAGCGTCTTCATCCCGGCTTCGACTTCGAGTCCGTGACCGAGCCTGTCGAGGAGGACCAAGCCCTGGACCTCTCCAACTTGGTTCGGGATGAAGTCAATGATTACGTCGACCGCTTCAAGAGGGTCGAGGCGGAGCAGGCCGCTGAGGAGGAGGAAGGCGCCGAAGAAGAAGCTGCAGAGGAGGCTGAGGAGGACGGTGATGGCGATGCCCCTGCCTAGGCTGCTCCTGCAACAAGACGCGCTTGAGGCGCAGTTATCTTTGTTTTAAGACTTGTCTCATTTTATCTGGTTTGTAAGACACTTTAATGTGTGCTACTATGTGTGTGTCCCTTGATGGGCCCTTTATCCCTGTTCCATGTCTTTTTCGCTCTACGTCGTCAGGACCCATCTCTTTGCGCTATGACTCCGCCACTGCGGTATGCCGGAGCTTTGACTCGGCAAGGCCGGGGGGTGTTTAAGGCTTAGAGAGGTAAGGGCTCTCGAGTCGCGGTGCTCGAGGGCCCCCCTTTGACGCACAAGCAGTCCATGAAGTGTGAGGGAGAAAAAACCCGCTCGAGGGACGACAGATACTCGTGAGAGAGAGGAAAAACTCCTGAGGCGTAGCGCTGGACTTAGCTTTGCGAGACTTTGGCCTCGTAGAGGGCATCGGTTTCCCTGATGGTGCGCTTTCCTCTTGAGGCCGGAGCGTGGCTTCACGAGCTTGGGGGGACTCTTGTTCCCTGTATTGGTTAGAGAGGCAAACCCAAAGCAAACATGGTAGTAAAACTCATGCGCGCTTATAGGTTTCCTCATGAGTATCTCGCGAGGAGAGTAAGCACCAAGGTCCTTTGGTGAGGTGGCGTGTTTGGGAGCAAGCCCTTGGGCCAGAGCTCTTTGGTGAGGTAACAGGCGTGAGAGCGTGCTCACGTGTTAGAGCTCGGATCCTTTGGATTTTGCGGTGCTGCTGGGGTGCTCTCGAGGCACAGTCACCGTACTCAGCCCCCGCTCGCGAGGTGCGCATGGGGAAAAATATGAGCGCGAATGAACTAAAATGATGAAAAGTAAAACTCACCACCAAAATATTACACAGCGGCGCCTCAGCGCAATGTTTCATTGAGAAACGAATTGGTTCATTACACTTGGTATTGCCAAGATAAAGTTTTCCATGTCGAGGCATGGGGACCACATTCAGTGGCTGAGACTCTTCACGGCCTGCGGCGGCACGTTATGGGAGAGCTCAGAGGGGCTGGCCCTCGGGAGAGAAGCTTTTGTGAAGCTTGGAGGTGAAGTTGTGTGCTTCCCTCTAGAGACAAAAAATGTCTGGTGTGACTTGATCACGGGTAGAACTTGCGTAGATGCGCGATGTTCCATGGATTCTTGACCGGGATGCCGTCCTCCGTTTCGAGGCGTACCGCGCCGGGCCTGGCGATGTGTGCGACCCTGTAGGGGCCTTCCCACATGGGCGAGAGCTTGTGGAGACCTTCCCTGGAGAGGATTCTCCTGAGGACGAGGTCGCCTGTCTCGAGAGTGCGTGGGCGTATGTGGCGGCTGTGGTAGCGTCGCAGGTCTTGCTGGTACTTTGCTGCCCTGAGGGCGGCACGGCGGCGTAGTCCGTCGAGGAGCAGCAGGTCGTTGTTGTGGAGGTCTTCCTGATCATCCTCATTGAAGGCAAGGACCCGTGGGATCCATGCTTGATCTCTGTGGGGAGGACTGCTTCAGCTCCATACACGAGGGCAAATGGCGTCTCGCCAGTGGGCTTCGTGGGGTTCGTGCGGATGGACCAGAGCACGGACGGGAGTTCGTCTATCCAGCCCTTGCCATAGCCCTTGAGGCGGTTGAAGCTTCTTGTCTTGAGGCCCTTGAGGACCTCAGCATTTGCTCGCTCGGCTTGACCGTTGCTCTGTGGGTGAGACACCGAGGCGAAGCAGAGCTTGGTGCCAAGGCTCTCGCAGTAGGCCCTGAAGATGCCGCTGGTGAACTGTGAGCCATTGTCGGTGATGATGCGATTTGGCACACCAAAACGGCAGACCAGGCCTCTGATGAATTTTACTGCTGCTCTGGCCGGTATGCTGCGCACCGCTTCAACCTCTGACCATTTGGTGAACTTGTCGACGGCCACGAAGAGGAAGCGGTAGCCCCCTTGCGATCTCGGGAAGGGGCCCAAGATGTCTAGCCCCCAGACCGCGAAAGGCCAGGAGAGCGGGATGGTTTGGAGTCCCAGTGCAGGCTGATGGACTTGCTTGGCGTGGAACTGGCACGCATCGCAAGACTGGACGATGGTGGTAGCATCTTGAAGCACTTGGGGCCAGTAGAATCCGCTCCTGAAGACCTTGCCGGCAAGGGTGCGTGCAGAGGAATGGTGGCCACACTCTCCACTGTGAATGTCTCTGATCAGCATGCGGCCTTCCTCGGGGGGGACGCACTTGAGTGCAATTCCATTTGGGCGCTTGCGGTACAGGTCTCCCTCGAGGATGTAGTATGACTTGGCTTGTCGAGCGACTCGTTCCGCCTCCGCGTCTTCCTCGGGGAGGACTCCCTTCAGCAAATAGTCCTTGAGTTCGTCGACCCAGCCTGTCTCTTGATGCACCATAGCCAGCAGCAGACGCTCCCCTGAGGATGGACCGCAGTTGGGTGCTCCACCTATAGGAGGTGGTGGGAGTACTTCGTCTGCGCTTGTGGCTGCTGCTTCTTGTGGCTGCTTTATGGACGCCTTGGAGAGCCTCTCCTCAAAAACGCCGGCCGGCTGGGCCTGCCTTCGTGATGCTCGCTTGGCGATGTCATCTGCCTCCTGGTTCTCCTTCCGCGGGATGTGCATGAGTTCCATGCCTCTGAAGTGCTTCTCGAGCTTGCGGACCTCTTCAAGGTAGGCGGCCATGTGGTCGTCTTTAGGCGTGTAGCTCTTGTTGGAGAAGTTAACCAGGAGCTGGGAATCACCCTTTATGAGTAAGCGCTTGACGCCGAGGGCAATTGCAGCTCTGAGCCCGGCGAGGAGGCCTTCATACTCGGCGATGTTGTTGGAGATCTTGTCTATTGTGAAGCACAACTGGACGGCGTAGTAGAGCTTGTCGCCTTTTGGTGAGGTCAGGACAACGCCAGCCCCACCATTGCGGCAGGCAAAAGCTCCGTCGAAGTGCATGGTCCAGTGGCTTGGCATTGTATCTCCAGACGGCGCGGTTTCTTCTTCACGAGGCTCTTCAGGAGTTGGGTCTGTCCACTCGGCGACGAAATCCGCCAGCGCTCTTCCTTTTATGACTCTTGTGGTGTCGAAGCGCAAGTTGAACGGTTGCAGCTCGATGTTCCATCCTGCGACGCGATCGGTGGCATTGGGGTTGCGCAGGATTTGCTCCAGGGGGAACGACGTGACCACCGTGATGGGGTGGCCCTGGAAGTAGTGGCGTAGCTTCCTGGAGGCGATGAGGAGCGCGAGGAGGAGCTTCTGCTGCACTGGGTAACGCTCGCGAGCATCTCGCAGTACAGTACTGACGAAGTAGACAGGATGCTCGACGAGGGTCGTCGATGGTGCTGCAGCGTCGGCTCCCTCGAGAGACTCCTCAGGACCTTTGGCGAGGTTTTCCTGTGGAGGAGTCTCGGCAGGGGTGCTTGTGTAGACTCGACTTGAGGCTGTGGGTCTGGCACTGGGTCTGGAGAGACTATTTCCTTGTCGGGAGGCTCTGGACTTGGTGTGGCAGTGCTTTTCTTGGGAGGACTGGCTCTTCTCTTTCTACCACCAGGACGGCGCTTGCGGTTTGTGGAGTGGCTGCTAGGTACAGCTTCAGATGCTCGCCTGTCCTGGGGGCTACCATGACTGGTGAGCTAGCCAAGTATTTCTTCAGGTCCTCAAATGCCTTGTCTGCTTCTGGAGTCCACTTGAAGGTGCCGGACTTCTTCATGATCTTGAAAAAGGGCAGAGCTCTCTCGCCGAACTTGGAGATGAAGCGGCCTAAGCTGGCCATGCATCCTGCTAGGCGCTGCATGTCCTTGAGGCGGCGAGGTGGCCTTGATCTTGTCAGGGTTTGCTTCTATGCCACGGTGGGACACGAGGAACCGAGGAGCTTGCCTGAAGGCACCCCGAAGACGCACTTGGCGGGGTTTAACTTGATGTTCACCTTGCGCAGGCTGGCGAAGGTTTCCTCGAGATCCTTCAAGAGAGTGTCTCCCTCGCGAGACTTGACCACGATGTCGTCAACGTAAGCTTCTGCATTTCTTCCCATCTGAGCCCCCAAGGCGATCCTCATGAGCCTCTGGAAGGTGGCGCCGGCATTCTTCAGGCCAAAGGGCATGCAAGTGTAGCAATACACACCACAAGGGGTGAGAAATGCCATTTTCTCCTCGTCTTCCTTGGCCATCTTGATCTGGTGGTAGCCTGAGAAGGCATCCAGAAAACAGAGGAGATCACAGCCGGCGGTGGAGTCCACAATCTGGTCTATCCTTGGCATGGGGTATGGATCCTTGGGGCAGGCCTTGTTCACATCGGTGTAGTCGATGCAGAGCCGGCCTCCTCCATTGGGTTTTGGGACAACCACGCCGTTGGAGAGCCAAGTGGGGTGGGCAACTTCTCGAATGATGTCTGCTGCTTTTAGCTTCTCTACTTCTTTGATGATGAACGCTTGCTTCTCGGGGGCTTGTTTCCGCGCTTTCTGCTTTACAGGGCGTGCGTTTGGACACACGGCTAAGTGGTGCTCGATCACCTCCCTTGGTACACCGGACATTTCTGACGGAGTCCATGCGAACATGTCAGAGTTTGCCGAAGGAAGGCGACGAGCGCGCTTTCCTATTTGGGAGGCAAGCCAGCACCTATGGTGACGCTAGCCCCCGAGCCCTCAGCCCCCGAGCACTGGTGCTCACGACACCTTCTTTGTAGATGCTTGCTCTTGAGAGAACAGCTGCTTCTTCTTCTTGGGCCTCTCGAGAGGCGATCTCGACAGCGCGCGTGTCGTCCTGTACGTGACTGTGGATGGTAATGGTGCCACCGCTGCCAGGGATCTTGACCATGTTGTAGGCGTGGTGCGTGACGGCCATGAACTTCCCGGCAGGCCAATGTGCGCGACGTCGAAGTCAATTAGCTCGGTGCGGCAGTTCTTCTGCGTGCCGAAGGTGACCGCGAGCCTCACTTGCCCCAGAGGCGAGATTGAGCCATTGGTAACCCCAGTGAAAGGCATGGAGGGCATAAGCCACTCGTAGGGCACTTGAAGCGTCTCGAAGGTCTCGATAGAGATGACGTTCAGGCCTGCACCCCCATCAATGGGCATCTTGCCGACGGCTATATTGTTGATGGTGGGGGTGCACACCAACGGGAGGGTGCCAACAGTCTTGGTCGACTTGGGGTGATCTTTGGCGTCGAAGGCGATGGTGTACTGGGACCACTTGAGGGGCCGGGACGTCTCGATCCCGGGAAGCGTTGCATTGAGCTCGCGAGCGAAATGCTTGAACTGATTGTTGGACTTGGGCGCTTGGAATCCGCCGAGGATGCATGCCATAGCACCCTTAGGGGGCTGGTAACCCCCGGGCTCTTCGTCGGGGAGGTTGTTGTTTTTCTCGGCGGCGTTCGCCTGAGTCCCCTGCGGCCTCTGGTAGTTGCCTTTACGTCCGCCCTTGCGGTAACTACGGCCTCTGCCGCGGCTACCGCTGCCTTCTTCTTGCTCGCGCTTCTTGCTCAGCTGCTTGAGGTCGAAGCAGCTCTCTGTCGCATGGCCGTGCCTGTTGTGGTAGATGCAGAACGGGCGTTGTCGACCTTTTTCTCGCCTGCCTCGGGAGAGTCTTCGCGAACGTGCTTGGCGTCGGGCTCATCCGCTAGAACTGCGGTAGGCTTGCGCTTTGTCTCGTCACGCCTCTTCTGGGTCTTGGATCCCTCGACAGGGTCGTCCGCTGAGCCCACTTGGACGAAAAGGAGGCCTTCTTCTGCCTTGGCGCACATGTCTGCGATGTCGAAAAGCTTCACCACGGAGGAGAGGGTATCGTGGATGCCGAGTTTCTCGAGCATCCTGTGGTTGGTAAGGCCCTCTCTGAAGCAGCAATGACGTACGAGTCCAGGATGTTCGGGATCTTGTTGCAGACTTGGCTGAAGCGCTGGATGTACCTACGGAGGGTCTCGCCAGGCTTCTGGCGCACAGCGCGCAGGTCGTTGTAGGTGAGGGCGCGCTCGTATGTGCCCTTGAAGTTTGCAACGAACTGCTGGCAGAGCTCCTCCCACGAGTCAATGGAGTCCTCGGGAGGTTCAGGAGCCACGACAAGGCAGAATCCTTGAGGGCGTGGGAGAACCAGTTGGCCATCAAATTGCCGTCTCCCCCCGCGGCCTGGATGGAGGTGGTGTAGAGCTGCAGGAACTCGATGGGGTTGTTCGTGCCGTCGTAGCCCTTGGGTAGGTCAGGCCTGAACTTCTGTGGCCAGACGACGTGACGCAGGCTGCGGGTGAAGGCTGCGCATCCTGTGGCGTATGAGGCTACGCCGCCCTGAAGAGCTCTGCGGTTCTGTCGTCCCGCCTGGCCGATTTCCTCGACGATGCGCTTCTGGAGGTCCTTCTGGCGCTCCATCTCCACCCGCGCGTCCGGAGGAGTCCGCTGCACGATTTGACAATCGGGCGGCGAAGACGCGTGGGAGGCGGCCTTGTGGGCCGCAGCCGGAGGAGGTCCCGGCGGAGGCGGCGACGGTGGTGCGCCGTGCGCGGCGGTCCCTGCGCGTCCGGAGTTGTGGTGCACCAGAGAGCATGACGTCGCCGGAGCTGCGCGCGGTGCAGCCGCGATGTCGACGAGGTGCTGGAGGCGGCCTAGCCAGTTGTCGTGCGCTTCGGCGGTGGGGCGGCAGCGGAAGAGCTCCACGGCCATGAGTAGCGCGGTGTTCAGACTGGGTGCTGGACACCCAAGAGTGGAGGCGCTTTGGCGCTGGGACGGATGCGAGGACTCAACATCCTCGCCGTGCCCGTGTTCGACGTCTTCGTCGTAGCGGTCGTCATGGTGGCCATCGGCGTCCTCGGGGTGCTCCACACGCGGCTCAGCGGTGTTGCGCCCCGAAGCGCGGCTGGCGCGAGGACGGCCGCGGGGGTTGGTGGTGTTGGCGGCGGGCTCGGTGGTAGCCCTGCCTGACGCCCGCCGGTTAGCGCGAGCTGCGCGAGTGTCCGTCATGGTGCAGAGGTCGGTGAAGGTTGAAGACGCGCCTCAGCCCCCTACCTGGTGCGCCAATTGTCGGAGAATGACTCCCACGAAACAGGGGTGGTCAAACTCACGAAGAGAGTTCGTGTAAGGGGCTGAACACGTTGGTCAAACAACCCTCAACCTGCACGGCGACGGTGCTCGTCGAGCATGAGGAGGGACATCACGACAGAGATGAACACCAGCCCGTACCCAGGTGTCAGGGGAATACTTTCTGGATTAACCCGCGGCCTAATGCGACTTACTTTACTCGCACGGACAAAGGCCCACTTGGGAGCAAGCCCAGTATTGAACCGCCATAAGGGGAAAGATCTAGAAGACATATCTCGGAGGACGTGAAGACCAAGTAGTCTCCGAGTAGGCCTCTGGGGACATATTCCTTGTGAGGGAAGTTTCCTTTGTAACCTGGCGAGCCTCTGTGTATATAAAGAGGACTCGCAGGACTTAGAGAGGGTCAAGCTATCAAGTCCTAAACCCTAGCTCATACGGCGGGTACCAGATCGGATCGCCTCCATTGTAACACCTCGATTATCATATCAATACCAATCTAGGATAGGCAGGAAGTAGGTCTTTTACCTCACATTGAGGGGGCCGAACCTGGGTAAATCTGTGTTGATCTTTGTTCCTGCGATCCCAAGCTCGGAGATGCTTGACTCGCATAATCCCACACCTACGAAGTCATCTATGACACCTGACGTGACAAACCCACGACAGTTGGCGCCCACTGTGGGGCCTGCGGTCAAAAGCGTCACGTTCCGCGCAGGATCGAAATCAGGCTTCAAGGACATCGCCATCGGCCAAGTTGAAGACATCAATGGAGTACCCTTCATCGACGACTCAGAGTGGGGACCCGAGGCAGATCACATCGAGTTTGGATACATTGTTCCCATCGGATTAGTAAAAGTTTTCGTCGGATCCGTCAGTCGTAGACCTATAGATGCGACTCAAGGCAGCGAGTCGGTGGAGGAACTGCGGCCGGTCAGGGTCCGCGTGTTGGAGGAGCTACAACAAGCCACAGCAAAACTACCCATCCCCGTCCCGTCAAGACCTGTTTGGGGATCTCTACCAAATCAGGAAGAAGACCTCAAGATTGAAGAAATTGAAGCTATCAGGACGAAACTCTGTGAAGAGGCGCGAAGACTCGCGGCTGAGCGTGAAAAACTCCAAGAAGAAGGTCGACGACTCCGTCACTGGCAGCCAAAGCACCAGGCGGTCCGAACCAAGACGACATCTGAGCGCAAGAAACTCCAAGAAGAAGATTGGCGACTCCATCGCTGGCAGCAAAAGCATCAAATCAAGACGAACAGAGAGAGATGAAACCACAGTTCCACGGCGACCCGGAGAGCAACATGTATGCCGCGATAGGAATATTGTCGAGGATAACACCGGTTGGAGACACGCGAGCTGATAAGGAAGCTCGCCGTGCGATCGACCTACTGCAAACCGCTGCCTTACAACAAGCAAATATGTATGGAGTCACGCCAATGAGCCGCAAAATGAGGTATCATGGGGAGGAGAAAAGCGCAGCATCGAAGAAGTGGTCAACCAGCTAGCAGGGTTGCAGGTATCATTGAAAAAAGAAAAGAAGATAGAAGGCGAGTCACAGACGTCCGGGAGGACATTTGTGGCGTTTGAGTTTGAAACTCACACCCTCCAACGAGACGTACTCCCCTAAAAAGGAGGAACTCGGGAATACATCCTTGTCTCCGCGTGCTTCCCGTTCAGCTATTCCTTACTCGTTAGCTCTTACTTGTATCTTGCTTAGTCTAGTGTTAACTTGTCATATAGGTAAATTACCATAGTTGCATATCTAGAGAATTTACCTTTGTGTCAAGCCTAAATTCGAAAAAGAGCTAAAAATTGAGTAGCACCTATTCACCCCCCTCTAGGTGGCCATACCGATCCTTTCAATTGGTATCAGAGCCTCGACTCTTTATTCGGGCTTAACCGCCTAAGAGAAGTATGGCCATTGACGAGCATGGAAATGAGATTGCCGACCCCCCCCCATCGAGTCCACTTCGGTTTCCAAAGAGGACTTCAATGCTTGAAGATCTCTATGGAAACTAAAATGGATAAGTTGCAAGAGATGATCTTGAAACTTATGGAGGTGAAGGAAATCGCATCTCCTCTCACTCCTCTTTCTTCGGGGCCTCCTAAGAAACCCGAGGAGGAAGAGGTTGGTGGGAAGAAGAAGGGGGTTGAACAAGATAAAATTGACACCCCAATTAAACCACCTAATGGTTCGGGAGTATATGGTGCGTTCCTTTTCCATACTCTCCGACCTACCTATCCCTCATCCTCCTATACACCTAAGGGGAAACCCACCTAACTAAATGCATCTTTGTTTACTAAATGGCAATCTTCTATGAGATCTTATGTGAACAGTGCATCTATCGAGCTTTGGAGGATCATTGAGCAAGGATATCAAGCCGTGGATGAATCCAACAAGAGAAGAAGAAAATAGTTGATTGTCAACTAAATGCCACCGCTCTTGACTTGATCCGAGATGCCGTGGGAGAGGATGATATGTCTCACATCGAGCATTGCACCACCGCCAAAGAAGCTTGGGCTTGTCTTGTTGAGGTGTTCGTTGGAAATGAAAGCATGAAGAGAAACCGGTTTGAGGAAATGAGCAACAAGGCCGAAGGGTTCTTCATGGAAGATGGAGAAGACCACGAGCAAATGTATCGAAGACTCAAGCCCTTGCCAATGCCTATAAGCTCTTGGTGACCTCATGTGAATGATGCTTGGATCAAGAGGAAGTATGTGAATGCTCTCTTGCCCTTTGAACCGGCCGACTTGAAGAGTCTCCAAGGAAGGCACAACTATCCACAATTGACCTCCAATGAAGTCATGCAAGAGATGCAATCTTTCAAAGTCCAAGCCAAAATTGCACAAGACTCTCGTGCCCGAGCTATTGGAATGCAACAAGGAGCTTCACTTGCTTTGAAGGCCAAGGTGGTTGAACACAATGAAGATCAAGATTGTGAAGATGTGTCCTCCATGGACCCCGAAGAACTCAAGATTGCTCATAGGGACTATGTGGCTCTTGCGGCAAGGACCTTTTGGAAGAACCCATCCAAAGCTAAAGCTCAAGTGGAGCAAAAGTTCAAATCTAGTGGTTCAAGGAGGGCAACCCAAAAATGAAGACTTGCTTCAATTGCCAAGATAGATATCACTATGTTGCCGAGTGTCCCTATGAGAACCGTGAAGAACATGGAGGAAGGCTTGTTCTCAAGAATGCCTCAAAGTCCCCTAGCAAGAAACCTTTCTTCAAGAAGAACCTTCCCAACAAGAAGCCTCCTTCAAGAATGGTATTGGTGACAAGAGAGGAGTACATGTCCGGGGGTGAGAGCGATGAAGAAGAAACCACAAGTGAAGTGGCCGCTATTGCCATTACTTCATCAACATCATCATCTCTCTTCGAATCCCCAATGAGAACGTCCCATCCAATCCGCCAAGTGTCTCATGGCCAAGCACACCGAGGTATCATCTCCTTCCTCCTCCAAGACTATAAATGAAATGGATGATCTTATGAGTCTTAGAGTAAAGGAAGAAAATGTTGCTTTGGATCGTTTCATGACTAACTTGCAAGGTGAAGCCAAGAAACGCTTTGAAGCTCTTATGAGCGATTATGGGCGGATTCAAGAGGAGCTTGATGAGAAGGAGAGACTTGAAAGAGAGTATGCTAATGATATTGCCGCTCTCACCGTGGCTCTTGAGGAAGAGCATGAGCTTCGTGTTTCTCTTGAAGAGAAACTTGAAAATCTTGATGAGTCACAAAATGCAATCTTTTCTCAAATCATTAAAGAACGTGACCATGCAATTGCAAAATATAAGCTTTACAAGAAAGAAAAGGTTGAATTTGGTGTTGGTCATGATAGACTAACCGAGGAGCTAGAGAAGCTCACCAAGGCTCACAAGGCCTTGGAGAGTGAACACTCTATTCTCACCAAGTCTTTTGAACAACTTCAAATTCAATCATCTAAAACTAATGTTCCTAGTTCCTCTACTACTTCTTGTGATCATGCAAATGTCATTGAGGAAAATGCTAGGTTGAAGGTCGAACTTGCCAAGGCCTCTAGTTCCCAAAGTAAGCCTCTTGATGATCTTTTGCAAATGCAAAAGCCACACATTGGGAAAGAGGGTCTTGGTTATGTTGCCAAGAAGAAGAAGAAGAACAAGAAGAAGGCCAAGCCCGCACAAGCAAAGAAGACTACCATTGCGAGTGGTGATGCCACAAGGGGCAACACTCCTCGTAGTGACTTTGCGGGACATGCTAACCCCAACTATATTCTTTATGTTGATTATTATGGGGATGTTTATGCTAAATATGTTGGTCCTTATGATGGTTTCATTGCTTACTCTATTTGGGTTCCTAAGACCCTTGTTGCTAACAAAAGAGGACCCATTGCAAGATGGGTACCTAAAACCAAGCAATGATTTCTTGTAGGACTATGCTTCCGGTGGGTCGAAATGGGTGATTGATAGTGGATGCACAAGTCATATGACCGGAAGCAAGGAGATCATGACGGAGTTGAGACCAAATAAATCAATCAACCGTCACTTATGGAGATAATTCTAAAGCAAGGTATCGGGCCTCGGCAAGGTGGTAGTTGCAAGGGATATCACCCTTGTAAATGTCATGCTTGTTGAGTCCCTTGGTTACAATTTACTTTCCGTTCGTGCCGTTAATAAGATGGGTTTTGCCGTTCACTTTGATCTTGATATTGTGGTACTCATGTGGAGCAAGACTCTAAAGGTCGCTTACGTTGGGTATGTCGAAAATGAGTTGTTTGTGGTAGACTTTTCGGAGTCAACCAACTCTCAAGCGATGTGCTTATTCGGAAAGGCCGACGTGGGGTGGTTGTGGCATCGCCGCTTGTCCCATGTCAATATGAGAACTTTGCAAAGTCTTCACAAGGGTGGCCACATTCTTGGACTAAAAGAGAATGTTTCTTTTTCTAGAGATCGTCTTTGTAGGGCTTGTGTTGAAGGAAAGATGCATGATTCTCCCCACCCAAGCAAGACCATCATTTCATCAACAAGGATATTGGAACTTCTTCATGTTGATCTTTTGGTGCCGTGCCTCAACCTAGTCTTGGTGGGAAGAAGTATTGTTTGGTGATTGTTGATGACTATTCAAGATTACATGGGTTTATTTCTTCAAGTCGAAGAGTGAGACCCAACAAGCCGTCATCGACTTCTCCAATGAAGTTCAACGTCAACACAATGTCCTATATTGGCCATTAGAAGTGACAATGGCTCCGAGTTCAAGAACTACACCCTAAATGAGTTTCTTAGTGAAGAGGGAATTCGTCATCAATATTCCGCTGCGTATACCCCTCAACAAAATGGTGTAGCCGAGAGGAAGAACCGGACCCTTATGGATATGGCAAGGTCTATGTTGGCGGAGTTCAAGACCCCACTTTTCTTGTGGGCCGAGGCCATCTCCACGGCATGTCACTCATCTAACCGCTCTACTTCCGCACGGGAAAGAAGTTCACTCCATATGAAATGCTTACCGGCAACAAGCCCAATATTTCCTACTACCGGGTGTTCGGTTGTAAGTGTTTCTATAAGATCAAAGGTTATCGTTTATCTAAATTTGAGTCTAAGGCTTTAGAGGGTACTTTTGTTGGTTACGGTGCCGAATCCCACACTTATAGAATCTACGACAAGTCCTTCGGGACGTTGTAGAATCTTGTAGTGTGGAGTTCGATGAGAATGACGGCTCCCAAGTGGCGCAATTTCATGTTCGTGATGTAGATGATGAGGAACCTCAAGATGCAATAAGGCGAATGGGCGTGGGATTCTTTCGCCCAATCGAGATCCACCATGAGGCGCCTCAAGAAGGACCAAGCTCCACCCATGTGGAGCATTCATCATCACAAGTGGAACCGCACCATCCGTGGAGCAAATGATGCACCAAGCCAAGAACAAGTTCAAGACCCTCCTCAAGTTGATCAAGTTGCTACGCAAGAACCAAGTTCTCCAATTATTGATGCTAGCCATGATCAAGACCAAGGTCCATCCTCCCTTCTAGTGATGAAGGTGTGCACATTGAAGACCAAGGTCATCATTCCGGTCAAGACGGGGACACAAATGATCAAGATGATCAAGAGATTCCTCCAAGCTCCGTGAGGAGATCGACACCCGTCGTCATGCAAGAAATGTCAAGACCATGGAAAGAAGACAACACTTGTTGGAAATATTATTGGTGACTTGAAGAGCAAGGTTGTGACTAGAAGACAATGTGCAAACTTTAGTGAACATCAAGCGCACATATCCTTGGTGGAACCAAAGAAAGTCTTTGAAGCTATTGAAGATCCGGATTGGTTGAATGCAATGCATGAAGAGCTCAATAACTTCAAGCGCAACAAGGTGTGGAAGCTAGTTGAGAAGCCAAAGGAGTGCCGCAATGTTATAGGCACTAAGTGGATATTCAAGAACAAGCAAGATGAACATGGCATGGTGGTGAGGAACAAGGCAAGATTGGTGGCTCAAGGGTACTCTCAAGTTGAAGGCATTGATTTTGGAGAGACCTATGCTCCCGTGGCTCGCCTTGAGTCCATCCGTATCCTCCTTGCATATGCATCTCATCATAATTTTATCTTGCAACAAATGGATGTGAAAAGTGCTTTTCTAAATGGTCCACTTAAAGAATTAGTATATGTTAAGCAACCACCGGGTTTTGAGGATCCCAAACTCCCTAACCATGTCTACAAGCTCGATAAGGCGCTCTATGGACTTAAACAAGCTCCACGTGCGTGGTATGAGCACCTTAGAGAGCTTCTAGTAGACCGTGGATTTGAGGTTGGGCAAATCGATCCCACTCTCTTTACCAAGAGAGTAAAAGGGGAGCTTTTCATATGCCAAGTCTATGTGGACGATATTATCTTTGGCTCAACTAACAAAGCTTTCAATGATGAATTTTCAAAGCTTATGACCGATAGGTTTGAGATGTCCATGATGGGAGAGTTGAAGTTCTTCCTTGGTTTTGAGATCAAGCAATTGAAGGGAGGGACTTTCATCTCTCAAACTAAATATATCCAAGACATGCTCAAGAGGTTTGATATGATGGTGTCAAGGAGAAGCGCACACCAATGGACACCAAGGTTCATCTACAACTTAACCCAAAGGGTATAGATGTCGATCAAAAGGTATACCGTTCCATGATTGGTTCTTTGCTCTATCTTTGTGCATCTAGACCCGATATTGTGTTGAGTGTAGGGGTGTGTGCAAGGTACCAAGCCGCTCCTAAAGAAAGCCACATGGTGGCGGTCAAAAGAATCCTACGATATTTGATTCATACCCCAAAGTTTGGTTTGTGGTACCCCAAGGACAAGGTTTTCTCTCTTCGTGGGTACACGGACTCGGATTGGGCCGGTGATCAAGATGATAGGAAGTCAACTTCCGGGGCTTGCCAATTTCTTGGTGGTTCCTTGGTGAGTTGGTCTTCCAAGAAGCAAAATTGTATATCTCTCTCCACCGCCGAAGCCGAGTATGTGGCGGCCGCAAGTGCATGCACCCAATTGTTATGGATGAGGCAAACTTTAAAGGAATACGGTGTCAATTGTGACAAAGTGCCTCTTTTATGTGACAATGAAAGTGCTATCAAGATTGCCCACAACCCGGTGCAACATTCAAGAACCAAGCATATTGAGATTCGTCATCATTTCATTCGAGATCATGTTGCCCGAGGTGATATTGAGCCAGGCCATGTTCCCACAAGAGATCAACTTGCCGATATCTTCACGAAGCCTCTTGATGAAGCAAGATTCACTTATTTGAGGAATGAGCTAAATATCGTGGATTCAAGGAGCTTGGCTTGACCATCTTGCATACACACCTATGTCTTGACTATTTATTGTGTTTAGGTGTAGGCATGGACATAGGGGGAGTGCGGTCCTACATTGATTAAGAGCTCAGGTGTAACCATTGTCAGTTGACTGAAGGGCAATGAAGGTAGTAGGGAACGCGAATGACCCTACATTGATTAAGAGCTCAGGCATAACCTGTGACACCCCTCCCTGGCACATATCACCAGAGAGGCGGTCGCCCCGTGCGCCAGCCCAGGATATCTGGCCGCACGTCACGACAGTGTAACATGATGGAAATCATTACACAATCAGGCACAAAGAGTGCTACAAATGGTTTACAAGCCATCAAGGCATTACAGAAAATCATGCCAAGCATGGCTCAGGACAGAGTTTAACTGGTAGTGGAAGACGACTAAGGCAACGGCTTGGAGCGGCTCCACTCCACAGGCATCTGGCTGGGCTACTGATCCTAGCACGCTCTTGCTCCATCTCCTTGCTATGGTAGAAGATGATTCCTCGCCAATATCTGGCCACAATCACAAGGCCCGTGAGTACAGTTGTATGCACTCAGCAAGAATCGCCACTCACTATAAACAATCCAACAATCATGCAACAAGATATACATTGGAAACAAAATTCCAACAACATGGCAAGGTTTACTCTAGATACACGGCATAAAAGTAGCATGGCATTGACAACCAAACATGTCATAAGCAAGCAACGGGGTATCACCAGTACAGAGTCCAAGCCAGGTGGGGTTGGATCGTGCACCGGCAATCATACAACGAGCTTACCTGTGACGGGTAGACGAGTGTACCAGTTGGTACCAAATAATATACAACAGCACCTGTGATCACTGCTAGGCCCACTGGCCTCATCTTTCCACTCTGAGCATGCACGGTTGATGTTGGCTCAGGCCTAACTCTAGGCTCCCAACGATCACACCGCCATCCTTAAACACGGTAACCATCCACAACTCAAGCAACATTCCCTGTATCATCTTATTTGTTCATTTAGTGAAATCAGGTTGTTCATCTTTCTTTCAAACAATACTTAAGTTTAACCTTCGGACTCGACAAGGACACACAGTGTGACCGACACTGAACTGTTGTTTCATAACCCAGGAACAAGGCTAGCTGCTAGATTGACACTCTCGAGAGGTTGCAGATACCACCCATCTAAGTGCACCACACTGAGACGGTACTTTAGGATTTCACCCCTAGGACGAACTCAGCAAGATACACTCACCTGACCGTTCACGCTACCAAGACACTCCCTGTATAGCTACCGACACAACTCTGTGTCTTATGACGAAGTGAATCCGGCACGCCCCCAACAGATGAGCGATGCCTAGCTCCGGAACCTTCACAAGACTAGCCCCGACCACAAAGGTAACCGACTAGACTTGCCAAAATGGTAGCATCAAAGGAGGCTCAATAGGTTACGTAGGTCAAGGCCCGCCCATGTGAGTGACAGTGGCAGTGCTTTCAATGCTCAGATTAGTGGCACCATGGACTGACCCTATCGACGTTTGGAGGGGTGTTTCATTTAATCAAGTTCATCATACAAGTCCAAACAACAGGGGATTAGTCCAACACAACAATCACAATATCAAAATAATATATCATCAAACAACAAGACATTAGCAACAACATATTTCCAAGCAATGGTTTGTTTGATATAACACAGTTGGTTTGCGTCGACCGGGTGACTATCGCGGCGATTCCGCCGACAAGCGCCACCACAGATCAACTACAAAATATAGTTTAGTTGGTTTGCGTCGACCGGGTGACTATCGCGGCGATTCCGCCGACAAGCGCCACCACAGATCAACTACAAATTATAACATAGTGTTTCAAACGGATGACTGTGGCGGTTCCTCCAGCCGGTGTCATCGTAGATCAATTACAAAGTTGGTGAGGCATGTAGCCTCCAAGCAATGAACCGAAAAGTATTCATAAGAAAGAAAGCATCCATTCCACTCGAGGGTTATCTCGACGTGGTGTCAGCAATCTTGGCAAAAGAACCAAATGGAAAGCAAATGTCCCAAGCGTCGCAGTCTAGGCGGGCTTACGCCAACCACGTTTGACGGAGGGAGAAGAAGCAAATAACTCTTTTGGCAAATGCCTCCAACTCCGAGGATCATAAGACGACATTCGTCCGCTCCTCACCTCGGCGAAGAAGAAGAAGAAGAAGCAAACAATCATAGGAACGCATGTTTTATAGTTGTTTATTTAGAGAGTTCGACAAAGCCACGCAAGTGCGAGACGCACAATTAATTCACACATCATTCTAATGCATACATGGATGATGAATAAAACATGGCATTGCTATCTATGCTCAGAAAATAAACATGGCGTGCATTTATACACATGAAATCATAGGAACGATCACCAACATCGACTAGCAAGCGAAACATAACTAGATAAAACAGACTGGGCTCATAGCAAGTGGTTAGCTTGCCTCGGGGTCATGTAGTTGTACTCCGGTTCGTCGATGAAGTGAAGACGTCGCGGACTCGGGCACCGGTAGCCCTACACCGCGTCGCCGGGATGGAATCGCACATAGAATGCGCTACCCGGAAGATATACTGGAAAAATGTGAGACCCATACCATTTGACAGATCTCGCAAAGATAGGAATTTAGAAAGTTGAATCACTCCAATCGGAGCTGTGGTTTGGGAGAAAATGACGAGCGAAAAATAACTATCCGCCGCTCACCTTAAAGCTAGCCAAAAACTGAACGATCAGCTTCCTCTTTCTCTCCTTGCTCACGTACGGGAGCTCGGGAGAGCACGGGAGATTGCCGACGGATGGCGACGGGCGGACCGTGGAGGCCGACCAGTGAGTGGAGGAGCTCCCTCAGGGTACACCGCACTTGGGGGAAGTGGTTTTGGCGGCGGAGATGGCTGGGGCAGCTCGAGTTCATCCTCAACATGGCCATGGCGGCCATGGCCGAAGCTCGAGCTTGGCTTGGTTTTCTTTGCTGAAAACTTTAAAGGGAGGCTATGGGGTGTAGAAAGGATGGATAGGAGGCTCTCTGCCAGTTTAACCGGAGAACGGAGCCAGCTTGAGCGTGTCGCGGCCGGGAGCCGCCGACGACGGCTTCAACCAGGATCGAAGCAAAGCTTCACCGTTGCCCAGCTAAAATGCTAGAGAGGTCCAGAGAGAGGAGAGGAATGAGGTGCAGCAGCCAGGGAAGGGCTTGGGGTCTCCTTATGTAGTGGTGGAGGAAGGGCTAGGTGGGTGGCCATTGAAGTTTCTTGGTGCAACGCCTAGGTCAGGCATGACGTTTCCCTTATACAGGGAGGAGATAAGGAGGAGGAGGGGATGAGGCAGCCGTGCTGGAGGCACAGTGTCGCACGAGGCTGCACTGTGACGGCGGGTTAGGCTAAGCAGGTTTAGGCTAAGCGAGTTTAGGTCACGCCAAAACGTGTGTACGCGACATCCAGAGTGTGACGCGAGCGGCATCGTGCGTTCCCGGTGACTCAGAGCTCCAAACGGAAAACAGATAGCACCACTGGGTTTACAAGGACAAGACCAACTCGACCACACAGGACACACTCAGAAACTCCACACTTCGGAACACAAAAGTTTTCAAAAGCTAACACACACAAGGTGCTGGATGAACAGACAGGGGTCTTGCCCTTCTCAGAAAAATCCCAAAATTTCACCACTGCCTAGGTTTGGTTTAGGGAGGATGTCCAAGAAGTTTGGGCTCAATTGGATATCTAGAAATGTGGTTTTGGTAATGTGTCCGCTAAGCCGCGTACCGGCATCGATTTTCGGCTTACAAAGCAAGTAGGTCAAAAATCGCTCGAATGGGTTTGGGTTCAAAAGAAGAAGTGTAGGAAATACAAAAATATGCATCTCCCGAAATTATGAGAATTTTCAGAGGTTCCTAGGTGGACTGAATAAATTTGGGACTAGGACCGACGTTTAACAGTTAACTCCGAGATTGGAAATATTGGACTGGAGTACGAAATATTTTTGCATGGGTTGGATTTTTGTGGATATGAGAGTCCTCTAATATTTTTGGTGGGATTTTATTGGCGATGGAAATAGACATCCCTTTGATAAGTGGAAACAACCAAAATTAAAAGATTATCCCGGAGGGCTGGGGTTTTCGAGGGAAATCCTAAACACGAGATTGTCGAGGGTGGTGGATGATGTTCGCGGAACATGGGAAATTTCTGAGAGAACAAAAACCAAAGTCAAGATCATCCACAAAATATTTAAGAAAGTCATTTAATAAAAGAAAAAGTTTTTCCGGTGTGAGAAAACACCACTAAAATCAATACTGGATTTTTGGGGTGTTACATAACCATTGTAGTTCGCCAACTACATCCCGGAGAGTGGATCAATAGAGGAGTATGCAACTCCACGAAAGGTATCCCATGCATATGAGCAAACTTTTGTGACATGAATGTATGCGATGCTCTAGAATCAAACAGTACAGTAACTGGAATTGAGTTGACTCGGAGCGTACCAAGGAGAACGCTTGGATCATTCTCAGCTTCATCAAGGGTAACGTGGTTCAGACGACCACGTCCAACAACAGAGGGTTTCCCAGTTTTCTTGGGCGGAGGAACTCCACGACCAACAGTCCTTTGAGGGCACTCCCTCGAGAAATGACCTGGCTGACCACACTTGAAGCACGTGAGGCCAGCTGGAGCACCAACTAGAGGACGATAACCTTGTCCACCACCATAAGTTCATGTAGCAGGTGGAACTGGCGGACGAGGAACATAACCCGAATACTTGGGTGCATTTTGAGCTTTAGGAACAGCGATGTATGGTATGAACACACGACGCTTCTTGAAGCCAGAAGATGATACACGAGAATCACCAGAGGCCTGCTTCAGAGCAGACTCCAAATCCTTTCTACCTTGCTCCATAGTGAGGGACTGATTATGCAGTTCCTGGAAAGTTTGGAACTTGAAAGGAATCATCTCATATCGGAGTTCAGAATTAAGTCCCTTGCGGAACAGATTCTGCTTATCAGCATCATTGGTCACATCCCTGTGAGCGTAGCGAGCAAGACAAGTGAACTCTTGGCCATAAGCTTCAAGATCCATCCGTCCTTGTGTCAGCTCAAGAAATTCCTTCCTTTTGCGGTCCATAACTGCTTCGGGAATATAAGCAGCTCGGAAAGCAGTGCAGAACTCTTCCCAAGTGACCACATGTTCCGGCGCAAACAACGCCAGATAGTCTTCCCACCAAGCACCAGCTGCACCGTCCAGCATGTAGGTAGCAAAATTCACACGCTCTGCTTCTGGAACATGGAGTGCGCCAAACTTTCGCTCGATGGCGCGTAGCCAATCATCAGCATCAAGAGGCTCCTTAACCTCCTGGAAGATGGGAGGTTGTGCCTTCAGAAAATCCCCAAGGGTGGCACAGTTGTTGGCGCGACGCGTAGTGTTCTGCACCAACTGCTCGAGGAGATGTTCATTTCTAAGGCGGTTGGTCTCGATGTTCTGAAGAACCTGCGCCATTGTGGGAGGTGGCGGCAGTTCTTCCTCAGGAGGATTACGACCACCACGGCCAGCAGAACCTCGAGTACCACTAGCCATCCTGAGTAAAAAGGAACAAGAATCATGAACAACACATTCATAGAAGAAGATACAATGGAGTGATACATGATGAATCAAGAAAACATGACAGATGATATCATGTAGATAAAACAAGACATGTGATACATAACATATCATCTCATCAAGCATGGTATCGAAAATCATACAAGACGTATACATTATCCCCAGCTGAATTACAAACCATGACAATGGAGAATAAAGATGACAGAAGACCACAAGTCATGTTTGAGGGAGCGTCAAGGAAAAGCACGCGCGTCAGCCAAGTTTCCAACGCACGCTTTCCGGCCGCACGGCAGCCGCGTGTCCGACGCGTGGCGCTCGCGAGCGAGCCGGCCAGCGCGCTAGTCAGCTGATCGATCCGATCGATCGTATCCCACCCGCGCTAGCCAGCTAGCTTTTTTGTCCCTTTTTTTTTTCTCTTTTCGGGCATTGGAGATTTTGTGGGGTAAGATGGGTGGGGTCTACTTTGAACAATACAAAAAAAGAGAAAAAGTTTTAATAAAGATCTTGAAGGGGGTACATTCGTCGTTGTCCCTTGTATTTCGTCGATGCATGTCTTGTCACACGTGCAACGGGCTGCGCCCTAGCACGGCGTCTTCGGCGCGTCTACCATTCATAAAGTGCACCGGAAAAAAGGCAGTGCACTGCCGCATTCGAAGCAGTACACCGCAATAAGAGAAGGCAGTGCACCCATCCACGACAGTGCAAATACCCCATCTGAGGCAGTGCATCACAAAAAAGAAGGCAGTGCACTGCCCACTGAGGCAGTGCATTGCCCGGTCCAAAGTGCACTGCCCATCTGAGGCAGTGCACCTGAAAAAGATAGGGCAGTGCATTGTCCATTCGAGTCAATGCACAGTAAAAAAAGACAGTGCACTGCCCATCCGAGGCAGTGCACCGCAAAAGAGAAGGCAGTGCACTGCATCCAATAAAAGAAAGGCAGTGCAATTTACACACTCCGGGCAGTGCCCAATCGAGGCAGTGCACCGCAAAGTGAGAAGGCAATGCACCGCAAAAGGGAAGATATTGCACCGCACTACAGAAGATAGATAAGGCAGTGCAAATTACACACTCCGGGCAGTGCACAAAAAAAGTTCGTCGAAACATATCAACATGGGATCTAGTTTTGAAGATCTCGACACGAATAATCCATTCCTGAAAACGGATCGTGATTTCGACACTCGGTTCGCAAGATATTTCTTTTTTCGTCTTCAAACCAAAAGAGAAAAAAGTAAAAAGACACCCGAGCTAGCACCCAGCGTTAGCGCGAACGAGGGACAAGCCCCTAGCCTACACGTGGTGAGCAGGGGAAGCACGCGCGGGAGCGAGGCACGCTCAAAATGCGCCCACGTGGTGCTCGCGGACGCAACAACAGGCGTGCGCCCCGGAAGCGCGCGCTTTTTTTAACAATTCTGCATGTTTGAACATTAATTGACTGTGGATAATAGAAAGATCACACTATTTGATATGGAACATCTGAGATATAATAAAATCGATGATTTAGATCAAATGAGTAAACTTGAAACTCTGAGAACTTTAGCAACCTGACACGGAGTACTAGGAAAAACACCCAACGAGTTTGATCCTAGATTTGAAGATGACAGACGAGCAAATAAAACCTTCGCAATCAAATAAGGTAAGGTAGCTCAGAGTTCAGAACGATACCAGGTAAGGAGTAAAAAGAATCCGAATGAGATTTTCACAACTCATTTTTAGGTTCAAAATAGTTTTCACAATCTCTAGACTCAACATCGACCAATAGTAAGGGTTTCCTACATGCAGTCCTGCTCTGATACCAAAAACTTGTAGCGCCCCGACCCCGGTACTATACAAAGATGCTGTGTGTCACTGGTTATGCGATACAACCAAAGGTTACTGGGCACACCTCTCCCAGGCCAGAACCTCTGGCAGGCGTTGCTCGGAATTGATCATCGGCAACACAACACTTCGATTGATGCCATAACACAGGCACAACTATCAAAGTATAATAGAGTGATCAAGACTGGAGAACAACTAGCACATCACAGACTCTACGATTCATAGTAATATTACATGACCTGTTTTACAGAACCTGGTAATATTACCACAGAGGTCACATGACCCAACGTTACAACAAACAACGAAAGCAAATGTGTTGCTATACAACAAGTCTGCAAAAGGCCTAAGAGGCCGAAAGTAAGCAACGTAGCCAAACCCAACCTACACGTTCCAGGCTGCTACCTGGGAACCCCAAACTACTCGTCGACGTCGACGTAGAAACCAGCGTCGGAGTTAGGGTCTTCACCTGAACCAAATTAAGCAAACATGAGTACCGAAGGTACTCAACAAGACTTAATTAACCTATTATATATCTGCCTGTTCAGAGAGTATGTATGAAGGTTGATTTGCATAAAGCCATCTTTAGTTCCAAATAGAGGGAGGAAGATATTCGTATCAACAGTAGACTTTATAAAAGGGGATAAGAGAGCTTTGCCAACTATTGTAACCAGGTTGTAACCACCAGCTCATCAACATCACCTATCGACTAGGATCACCCCCTCGACGCCCTCGAGGAAGCACCCTTCATTCGTTGTCAACAGATTTTACGTTTATGTTCAGGTTCTCTATGATCACGTGTCTATTCCCAAGTCGTCCATATGGACACGGCTTTTCGAAAAGATTAAACCCTGCAGGGTGTACAACTTTAACCGCACGTATCAGCCGACTCTTATTGCCACATGACACACTTCCGGGGGTGCTGGCAGAGGGTGGCTGACCACGACCTTTACCTTGGTTGATTATATTCCATGGGCCATCCATAACAGGGAGCTGCCGCCATTACGCGAGATGGCCACCTCGTGACGGTCCCCGTTACTCTGTCACATGAATCAAGATCCGTGTTCGTCCATCACTGGATCCCTGCCAGGCCCTACCTTTTTCATAAACATTTCTGACCCACACGCAAATGGAAAACCAAACTACGTGTCCCATGGGTACAACCAACCAAGTTAGTTAGTCGAGCGGGGTGTTAGGCCCGCCACGTGTGGAAGTGTAACACCCCGGCCTACCCCCGGCTGGGCCTGTCACCCCTGGCAGCTCTCTAGGATCTCTAGACTAGCCCCACAGATCAACACCGGTCTTTTCTGCGCACTTTGTCCTCACTCGTGCGCACCCGGGAAGTACTTCCCGGTCGGTCACCCATCCTTGGAGTGCTCCGGGCCAAGCACGCTTAACCTCAGAGTTCCTTCCAGATGAGCTTCCGGAAAAGAAGTTGCAACTTGTTGATATGAGTATTCTATCAATCCTGTTAAGCCCTGAGCCAGGATCACACATCCTTCCCCCCTTAGAAGAAGGACGCCCTCATCGGTCAGATCCCAGTCCAGGAACTTCCCCTCTTGGTACACGTCTGTGCGCCCAGTGCCGGCACATGCTCCACATGTCCGCGCCCCTGACCCGCACACGCCCGTGTTGCCGCGAGGGTCGGCTCTGATACCAAATGTAACACCCCGGCCTACCCCCGGCTGGGCCTGCCACCCCTGGCAGCTCTCTAGGATCTCTAGACTAGCCCCACAGATCAACACCGGTCTTTTCTGCGCACTTTGTCCTCACTCGTGCGCACCCGGGAAGTACTTCTCGGTCGGTCACCCATCCTTGGGAGTGCTCCGGGCCAAGCACGTTTAACCTCGGAGTTCCTTCCAGATGAGCTTCCGGAAAAGAAGTTGCAACTTGTTGATATGAGTATTCTATCAATCCTGTTAAGCCCTGAGCCAGGATCTCACAGGAAGTACACTCAGTCTTGGTTCAAGAGGCGAGAACCTCAGGTCCTGGGTCGGCAAGAATGGAACAACTCACCACAATCCAATGTGGCCTCCCATCCAAGCCTTTTATCATATTATCATATGTTCATCTTCTTTCTCACAGCGTTCTGACATAAAAGATTCTTCGCAACTCTGATTCACCAACCGGGTGAGCAGAGATAAACAATTACGCATGGCTAAGCAGATATGAGGCTTTGGCGGTATACACATGTCAAAACTATGGCTACTAGGAATAATGGTTGGGGATATCTGGGTGATGCAAATATATAGGACACCTCTATATAAAGACCAAGATATATTGGAATCGTATGCAAATACAAGAGTGAAATAATTCGAAATCATATATGGGCAGATAAGAGGTTATGCTTGCCTTGTTCGTCGGGGGTCAGATCTTGTTCTTCGAATAAAATGGGGTCAACTTCCGAACCACGATCTACCGAGAAGAACAAATAACGGAAAAGAACAACAATCAATACATGGCACTTATGCAATGCGCAATATGTATGCATGATCAATTTAATGCATTGACATGGAGCTCTAAATCACGATTGAAATGTTATTTGAACTCAAATTGCAATTATGTGCATTTATTTAATTTAACTCCATAACTAAAGAAAATGCATTTAGATCATTTCCAAACATTTACCAAATTCAAATGTTCCAAAAAAATTGTATTTTGACATTAACAGATTGGATTTATTTTTCTGAACATTTTGATATATTATTCATATTTTTCTGATAAACAAAACAAAAGATATTGAATTTACAAGGTTTTATTATTTTCTAGAATTTATTAATTAAGCTGGGTCCCACCTGTCAGGAATTTATCATTTTCCGAAATATTTTCCAAAAAGATTAAAACCCTGACGTGCGGGCCCCGCACATCAGTGGCACAGGGAGCCAGCAGCGGCTCTGCCACGGCTAGACTCGCCGGAGGAGGGCGAGCGAGCACGCGCGGCTGTGCGTGTTGCACGCGCACGGGCATGGGGAGCCATTCGGGGGCGGCGCCGTGACCAAAAGGTCGCCGGAGCGCCGGCTGGAGCACGGCGAGCGTCGGCCGGCGACGAGCTTCGCGTCGGAGGAGCTACGAAGCACCATAAATCGAACGGAGGGCATGGGGAGGATCAAGAGCTCACCCTGAGCACGCTGGGGAGGACGGCGAGGCCGGAGGAGCGCGTACGGCGGCAGAATCGAGCACGAACCACGGCGGCCGGAGCTGGGGAAGAAGCGGTCGATTCTCCCGATTCAGGCCATCCCGGCAAGCGTGACTCGACGGGGAGGAAGAGCGGAGGATGGCGGAGCTGACGGCGGCGTCAATTTGTCCAGAGGTGGCCGGAATCGACGGCGCGGCGGCGGCGGCCGTGCGGCTAGGGTTTCGCCGTGAGGAGAGCAGAGAGCACGGGAGAAAGGGGAAAGATGATGGGGAGGGAGAGGAAGATGTGTACGTCTCCGTGGTCTTATCCACGCGAGCTCGCAGGAAGAGAGGAGGTGGCAACGACATCGACGACACGGCGGCAGACAGCTCGCCTTCTGGCGCGAGGTTGAAAAAGAAAGAAAAACATTTTACAGAAAACCCCCTGGGCTTTTAAATATTTACATGAATTAATTTAACCGCAACTTCCTGCATTTTTTTAGGGCTCTTAAAAATAGTCAATAAATTACCCAAAAAATTCATGGAGCCTTCTAATATTGTAGAGAAGCCCCACATATTTTTGTTTTGAATTATTGGAACTTTTGAACAAGAATTAAAAATAGGACAAGTTCTAGGTCTTTTAATTATTTCTTTTCTTTAGTTCAAAAACAAACTTTTCTTAGTGCAAAGCTTAATGCATGAAATGACATGATTACACAAGTTAACACTTTATTACAAATTTGGGATGTTACAGGTCCTAATACATTGGACTATCCCTCCCCCATTATGCCGACATCAAGAAATCATTTGCTTCTCTATATTCGTGCTATGAATTGTGAGCTTAAATGACGAGTAGTGGTAGTGAATCCAAGATATATCTTCGCGTGTCATGCCACATACACTCATACATGAGCTTCTCAAGGCCTAACTTTCTAGCAACCCAAAGTGCCCTCAGAAACCGTTGAAGTTTGAAGTGTTGGCCAAGAAGGAATACTTTGTGGAGGCACTTTGGGTTGCTAGAGAGCTAGGCCTTGAGAAGCTCATGTCCACCCAACAAACTATGATATTGAGATGGTCCAACAATTCTTTGCCACTCTTGTGCTAGGACCGGAGGAGAACACCAAGATGACTTGGATGACGGGCCCTCTCAAGTGTAATGCAACTTTTGAAGAGTTTGGGCAGATTTTGGGCTATGAGTTCAAAGGAGCTTCCATTTCCGTTGGTCGAAGGATGCATGTTGAAGGGGTGGACTATGATAATAAGTTGCTTGCCCCTCTTTGTGCTAAAAAGGGTGCCATTGCTACCACCCGAGGACTCAAGCCCATCTACAACATCTTGATTCGCATGTTTCGTTGGAGCATCGCACCCCAAGCGGGGAATACATATGCTATCCGTGGTGCACTTGTCAATCTCATGCATCATGCCCACCGGACATACCTTGCCGGACCAAATTGCCATGGGAATGAGATTGATGTGATGGATATATCAAGTGTGAGATCAACATTGCTATTCATGAGAAGAAGAAGAATCCTATGTATGCTCCCTATGTCATGACGCTTATCCTCAAGAAGGTTCCCCAACTCGATCAATCTCGCTTCAAGCAACACACGTTTGGAACCCTCCAAGTGCTAGCTATTCATACCACTCCCCAAGCCACTTATCAAGAGATAGAGGTAGAAGAAGCTCCAAGGGCAAGAAGGAAGAATGCCACTCCACCCTCATGGAATAGTGGTGGCAAAGAGAGGGTCAACAATGAAGTTAAGCATCTCACTTGGTGGCAAAAGGCAAATCTTTGTATGGGGATTGCCATCCACAAGGAAAATTATGAGGGCTATGTTGAGAGGAAGCATATCCTTTCCAACCAACACAAGATGTTCAAAGAGTTGCGCAAGTGCAACAACGGTGGTAAGACCCCTCCTCGCCCCGAAGGTACCCCCACATCACCGGAGTCCGATAATACTCTTCCTATTGAGGAATGGAAGGTGGATGAATTTCCTTGGGGTGACTATGAAGATGTTACCTCCACGCCCTCGTCTTCTCGCAACACCGGCAAGGCTCCTATGCGCTATGAAGAGGATGATGATGAAGATGATGATGATGACAATGAAGAGTACAACGTGGAGTAGACCCAAGAAGCAAGTGGTGATGATGCCGACGAAGATGAAGAGGATGAGTGATCTCCTTGGGACACGTCAGCATCGCTCTTTTCCCTTTTTGGCGTTTCGATGCCAAAGAGGGAGAAGTAGTTCTATTAGGCTCTCTCTCACCGTGGGATTTGCATGGGTCGGACACAAGCTTGTGCCTTTATCATTTCTTTGCGCTTGTGTCCATTTAATGTTGTTGAACTTTTTTGCTTTGGTTTTTATTGTGTGAGACTATGTTACTATTTGTGGTGTGAGACTATATGGATTTCATATCACCTATGGTTGAGATGATATCGTTTATTATGATGTATTATTGTGCATTGGTCTATATTCTACATTATTATGCACAAGGTATGGTTCCTTTTATCTCAACTCTTTTCTCATGATATGTCTCATGTTTATGCAAATTCATCTTGTTCCTTTTTTACTTGTGAGTTGCCTCTTTTTCTACATGTTGAGCATTTGTATTCCAATGCAAACTACTTATATGCACACGTGTAGGGGGAGTTTCTCAAATCCTTTGTGGAACATGTCGATATTTGTTTTGTGCTATGTTGCAAATCCTAGTGTTGTCATCTAACACCAAAAATGGGGAGATTGAAAGAACATATTTTATGTCCCCTATGTGTTTTGTGTGTTAGGCAACAACACTAGGAAATATCTAATATGATGTTAAGTGGTGCAGGAATTAAAAGAAATATTTATACTTTGCATCGAAACAATTGTCAAGGAAAAAGGAGATTGCAATATGTCTGGCTAGGCCAGAGTCTTTGGCCTCAGGGGTGATCAGGGGCCGGAGTCTTCGGCCCATAAAGTTTTGGAGCAAAGAGCTCCACAAGACGGCGCTCTCTGCCTTCGGTCCGGAGTTGGTCCGGAGTGACCCCGGAATCTCCGGTTGGGGCCGGAGTCTCCGCCCCTTCGGGTCCGGAGTCTCCGGTCTAGGTGGACTGCAATGGCTACAATTTTGGGAGGGGTATAAATACCCCTCCACCTACCTCCAGCCAGCTAGCTCGCCCCAAATTGAAGTCCACCATTATTGCAAGCTCAAGAATCACTAGATCTCCCAATCCCTTTACCCAAACTCGTTGATCTTTGGAGGATTGAAGGAGAAGGCCCGGATCTACTACTTCACCAATGCGTTCTTCATTTCCCCCTCATTCACTTGAGAGATTCGAGCCTAGGGTTTCCACTAGGAAAACCTAGGCATCTTGTTGTACTTACTTGCTTGTTACTTTTGTGTAGCAGATGTTGTGGTGCTTGGGAGCCTCCAATCATTTTGTGGGTTGAGTCTCAAGTTTATTATAAGGGCTCCGGATTCTGCCTTGAAGGATTCCGATAGTGGAAGGTGAACCGAGCTTTTGGGCAAGGTTCATCGGAGAATAGGGTGAGGCCATTTGTGGCGTTTGAGTTTGAAACTCACGCCCCTCCAACGAGACGTACTCCCCTAAAAAGGAGGAACTCGGGAATACATCCTTGTCTCCGCGTGCTTCCCGTTCGGCTATTACTTACTCGTTAGCTCTTACTTGTATCTTCCTTAGTCTAGTGTTAACTTGTCATATAGGTAAATTCACCGTAGTTACATATCTAGAGAATTTACCTTTGTGTCAAGCCTAAATTCGAAAAAAGCTAAAAATTGAGTAGCGCCTATTCACCCCCCTCTAGGTGGCCATACCGATCCTTTCAAAAACTGATCCCACCGTTCGTGAAAACACTCGGCAAACCACAGGTATGCCGAGTGCTTTTTTTTACCAAGTGTTTACGACCGGTGTTGGCAACGTTGCCTTTTTGCTGAGTGACGGATAAATGCCGTCAGCAATCCGGTCGATTCCAGTAGTGTTGTGAACAATGGATTGGCGACAAGATATTTATTAGAATGCTTCAAGCACAATTTCTTCGCATTTACTATTATCTTAATTGTCACCATCCGGGCTCTCCTAGCAAATGTTTAACGGGGAGGCGAAAGATAGAACAATCAATTCATATTTTTCGTCTTAAGACAAAAACACACACAAAGACAAGCGATGCAGTACCATTTATTTCTTTTCCATATCATTCAATCAGTCCGTGCATAAAAATAGTTGAAGGGAAATGCCGAATGTAAAAAAGCCCGCTCCAAACTTCAAGCCAAGTCCCAACATATATTTTAGGAGGATTCATTCATGTGCAACTCTGAATTGGTCGAGATCCAACTTACCATTACCAAATTTCATTCGAGAAGCTAGGAACTCTGTAAAGGTGAAACTCCGGTACAATGCCGACTTTTCTGTTGTAACAAGGTCTGGGAGAGGACCAAGCAGGACGGAGTCGCCGCGGGTGGCAGCATGATTGAAGAAGACGGCAATAGAGGCCCTGGCATCTTGGCTAGACTTGATCCTCACCCTGTGGTCCACACTATGGTACTCATTGTTCGAGACAAGCTGTAAATTTTCGTTGGAAGAAAACAGTTAGACCTCGTTTGGCACCCATCATTTCATTTTATTTGGCAGAAATGAAATGATGTCATCATTTCATTTTATTTGGAAAGCGAAATGACATGGTTAGGGATAGGAATCGGTACAACATACAACAGGCATTTGCTAGAATTCCAAATGAAATGACATGTCCAATTCCATATCAGCCAAATAGGCTGAGCATAGAATTACAAATGAATTCCGTAATTCTGGCTCAAAATGACGGCTACCAAATGACCTCTTAGGTATTTCCACATTGCATTTAATATATGTCTTGTGCTAACTAAATTTATAGTTAAATTAGAGACGTGGAGAATAAATTTTTCTTTATTCTGTGGGCGTTTACCTTGAGCACGTCCCCAATGTTGACGAGAAGTGCGCCCGGCACCGGCGGCACGTCCACCCACTGTCCGTCATTGTCGCCGCCATTGATACGCGCATGGAGCCCTCCGATATCACCCTGTGCTAGAACGGTGAAGAGGGAGGGGTCGAAGTGCGCCACCGCGCCCTCCACCCGCGCGGGCTCCGGGCATGGCGGGTAATAGTTGCACGACATCTCAGCCAGCCTTCCATCTGCGTCGCCGTCTCCAGGCGCTCAGCGCTGACGCCGAGCGCCTCCGACAGCAGCCTGGCCACCTTCTTCCCCAGCTCCTCAATGCACCGTATGTACTCCAGCAGTGTGTCCCGACATGCCGCGGGGAGACGGCCAAGGCCGACCGCCTGCGGCTGCAAGTGAACCCCGGAGAGAGACGCGCCATGGGAGGATGGGGCCAACGCCGTCGAGGGTATTGATGGCCATGTTGGGAAGGGTAGAGTAGCTCATACCACCGACGGCCGTGACCGTGTAGAACGCGGACCGGACCTCCGCGGGAAGCTCGTGGAAGGCCTGAACGGCGGACAACGCGGCATCGACTCCGTGGTTGGTGAGGTGGAAGATGCCGCACGTGCGCGCGGCGGCGCCGACGAGACGCACCGAGGCTAAGAGCGGAAGAGAGAGGTCAATGGTCGGGACGTCGATGTCCGTTGGTGGATGGTAGGCAGTGCTGCTGGGCACGACGAAGAGAGGTGGCACGGAGACGATTCGCGACTCCACGAGGTCCTTGACGGTTTCGTGGGAAGCGTGGAACTCGGCCAACGCTGCCGCATAGTCGTAATTCTCGGCTGCTGCTGCGCCGGCCATGTCTCATAAATGGAGATTTGCATATTGGGGTTGTTGAGGCTAAGCGTATGCCCTATGCGGGGAAGTGTACGTGTTTTTTTTTTTGACAATTAATACCATATATTATAGTAGCGAATAGTACATGGTAGAGATACATGAGCTGACTACAGCGATTACAAAATAAAGTCTAAAAGAAAAGAGCAATCTTCAAACTCTTTCTTATTCCATGAGACAATCTTGAACTTTTCTGAATGCAGCCGTAGAACGACAAAGATACCAATCCACAGACTTTCGAATACCAACGAGGGTTCTCCCATAATTTTGAGCCGCAATGCCAAGGTTACGTGCGTGCACGTAACCATTAAGTTAATCAACCAACATCGGCAAGAGTACCAACACCAATATTCCAGTGAAAAACAACCGGACAGCTTGGTCGACGTCGCTGGGAGCCGAGAGTACGAATCACCATTGTTGAGTACGTAGCAGCCGGGACAAATATTGCGAGGACAATCCTCGCGGCAACCATAAGAAAAGATCCAAAATCGATCCGACGAAGCAAGATCTGAAAGATCAAACCTAGACAAATTTAATCTTACAGCACCACCATTGACGTCGGGAAGAAGATCTCGTCGTCGAAGGAAAAAACCGAAGATTGCTTATTGTAGATGATGAAAACTCCATTGATGAAGAAGATGGCACCAAAATCCTAATCAAATCTATTGAAAACACTACTTTTATTAAGAACTCTAACCATAGATCGGGTTCCCCACCCCTCGCGACACCGGCGAGGCCGGCCGGAGGAGGGGAAACCGATCTATGGCGGCGCTTGCAGGAGAGCTACCGTCAAAATAGTTTCCTAGCTCTAATATGATTTGAGATACCTGGAGAACGGCGAGACAGGGGCAGGGAAGTGTACGTGTTTATATTGAGAACAGAATGCAAGGTTTGATACGGTGGAGATCTTCTTGATCCTCAAGTCAACTATATAAGTAAAAGAATAGAGGGAGATCATGACCTACCTGATTACACGGGATACAAAACACCCCATACACCTACACGATCTGCTCTGTCGCGGTACGAGTGCAGTCTACTGCGAAGAAAATGCTCAAAGTCACTACAATGAATCTATACCTCTTATAAAGCAAAACCCCACTAAGTTCATTTATGATTTTTCTATCTTCACATGCAACATAGCCACATCATCAGGTAATGACAGCCGTATGATCCTTAGATCCATCCGTCCATTAACGTTGCCTTGACCGCGACATACCCAAACAATCACGTACAGGCTCCATGCATGCACCAAAAGGCCCGCAACCAGTAATAAATAAAAGCAGAGAAAAGGAAACATAGCTCCTGTTCATCTTCTGCCAGCTTCCGCCAGACTGATTGTATTCTCTCTCCATTTCACTTAGTAACTGAAGCATCAAGAATTTCCTCCAACATTTGGAATCACTCCACGCTTTAATAAATGAGGCAGCTTTGCCTTCCCCTTCCTACTTTAATTTCCCTACATTTGAGCAGCAGCACATAAACCCAACATCTCCCTGCCTGACGACGACCTCATACATATCCTCCATACACAGTGGTAATCGGCGAGCACGAGAATGGGCACTCCAAACATGGCTGGGGCAGGACAACGACGGCCTCCAAATCAGCTCAACTGCCCTGAAGGTCCGTCGCACATCTGCTTCTGCCCATCCACATCGACGCTCTTTCAAGCGCCTAGAGAGAATCATCTTGCTACCGATCTTCTCCGCCCTATTTCAGTCACCGCCGTTGCTGCATTCAGAAGAGTCAGTGGCTTCAGTGAGAGACATGGGAGTGGATGTATAGTTTTGTAATTGGACGCATGCTATTTGTTTGATAAAATGTCTAAATTCTCGAGCACCATTCAGGGTAGTTTTCTCCATGCAATTGAGTAATGGAGTTCTTCACTTCTCCCTCATCCTAGGTGCCATATCATGTAAGCGTTACTCAAAAACAGTTCTTGAATCTTGACAGATATAAACGTATGAATTTTTCTTTGCCTTTATCATTGTTGTCGATCCATCATTTTAGTTTTTTGATGCACACTTGATTGCATGTCTCTCTTGCAGTAATAATGTTTGAGGAAGCAACATCACCCAAATGAATGTTCTACAAGAGTGCAAGAGTCACAGGTCTGCTTTGTGTTCCTAGCTTAACAGTGTTTACTGCATCTGGCCCAAGGTTTTCACATGTTTTAGGTACACTGAACATCCTAAAGTTTTTTCTCCGTTAATTCGATAATTTCCAGCAACCTATGTATTGAAAATATTAGTATTAGCGGTTCATCATTGTCCTTTCTTTTATTATTTTCTCACTTATAGCTTCTAAAACTCTCATGTTCTACACTGCAGATTTAAAATATTTATCAACATAGATACGAACTGAAACTACCATGCTGATTCATTCAAGTACTCACTTTCTTGGATGTATGTAGGATTGTATCCAAAATTAACATGTTATAAAAACTAAAGATACATATAATATTGTAGATATGAAAAACAACAAGACCAGAGGGGGGACTCCACCCCGGCTTTGTCATTAAGGTAGAAGTGAGGATTCGAACCCGAGACCTGACCCTTATGCGCATATGCACGGCTACCACTAGTCCACGGAAGAGTTCTCAATATTGTAGATATGGGTAAATAAATTTTTATAAGTTCCCGCCGCAACGCGCGGGGTATCCATCTAGTATTGAGAATGCTGCAAGCAATACTCGATCGGCTATACTAGTAGCTGCTACAACCTATAGGACCTTTTATCTGCAACGAGCATGCCTTCGCTCGTAGTACCAGTTAGAGATGTGTGCTCTGTTCACTAAATGCATTTGTTTTGCTGTCGCCGTTGCATGCGCTTGCTTCTTTTTGCAACATCGCTGTGCGTTTTTACGGCAGCAGTCAACCAGAGTAACAAAACTTGTGGGGTAGCTGGCGCCGTCGTCGTCGCCGCCGTCGTCGCCAACATAGATGGTTCCGCTGACCACCTTTCGGCGAAGCCACGGGAGGCTGGTAGCACTATCTTCGGCGACTCGAAGATGGCAACCCAGTTTGTTCTCCAGGTCTTGCGCTGGCGCGGGAGGGTGACGGAACCTGGAAGTCCGCCATCCACACACCTGCCAATTGCTCTCAAAGAAAATTATCCGAATATCAAATCAACCTGCTAGCTGCATTTAGAAATTAGATAAAACACGATAGCTGCATTTAAAAAATCTGGTATAGGCATATCAAATCAACCTAGCTGGTATCTGTATTTAAACATTTGGTAATTGCTCTCGAAGAAAATGATAGGTATATCAAATAGCTGCATTTAAATATCTGCTAATTGATCTGGAAGAAAATTAGGCATATCAGATCAACTTGTTAGCTGCATTTAAGAATCTGTTAATTGATCTTGAAAAAAATGATAGGTTTATCAAAATCAACCTCGTAGCTATACACATGTTGTCTATATGCACACTAAAATGAATCAGGTAATGTCTCTCGAAGAAAATTATAGGCATATAAAGAAACCATGCTATATGTCTATCACTACGTCTGAACCTTTACATTAATCCATCTAAATCAAATCCCGCAACTATACATCACGAAATTCTGTAGCTTGCCTACTTGTCCCACACAAAACTTTCGTATAGCACAACAATGTATCATCTTCCTGCAAAATTGCATCAATTAGTGGAGAAAGCCAGAGGAGCCAAAGGAGCCAGAGGTTGCGGGTTGATTTATCCAAACAAACCGACTTGGCAATAATTCAGAGTGATGAAGAGGACCATGGAAGCCAATGAAGAGGACCTGAATATTTGTGATTTATGTTTTAGGAGGGCAATTGTCAGGCTGTTAGCAATTATTCAGCAAAAGCAATGAATTGACAATTGGGAGGTTAACTTTATGCCATCTAGAGTTCAGCCTAAATGTTGTATAGAGGATAAATTTGCTTTTGCAACACTCTGAATGGATAAAACTACATGGTACCAAAGCAACAATTCCCCTGAACCTGAATAATCAAAAAGTCTTTTTATGCATAGACATAAAATCAACAGTTGGCAACTGGATTTCCTATTTTCTTGAGATAGCTATTTGGTACTCACTCCGTTTTCTAATATAACATGTTTTAGGTGGTACACATGTTGTCTATATGCACACTAAAATGAGTGAACATATAAACTAAAATGTATCTACATACATTTGTATGCATGTGAATGTGGATAAAAACTAAAACATCTATATTAAAAAACGGAGGGAGTAGATGTCAGCTGGTTCACCAAATACTAATATTTTGTAGAAGCGTCTATGGTTCTACCTCAGCTCGCCAAATAGACTCGAGCCTACTAAGATCATTGTAAACTGTGAAGCTAGTGGCCGTAGGATTTGAAGTCTTTTATGTGAGATCAGGATGAGTGTATAAAAACAACAGAGGACACCCTGGCATGATCAACAGCAGAGCCCATAAAAACAACTGACATGAAATCACCGGAACGCAAGGCGACGTGCAGAGGCCCTAACAGAGAAATTGTGGGTTGCCCAAGACCAGCATACCTGTCACGCCTCCCTCGCCCAAGGCCTGGTTGCACGCCGATCACTCATGGCAGCAGCAGAGTCCAGGAGCCTGCATCAAAAAGAGCAAATCCATTTTAGAACAGCGAAAAGCAACAACTAAAAACCAAAGTTTTAAATAGCGGGCTATACCATTTTTGCTAAGTGCATTAGCGTGTCAAAGGTACCAAAACACTTAAATAGCGGTGATTTAGCAACGCTATAGCTTTTTTCGTAGGTTGCCGCAAAATGGATTAGCCCGCTATTTAAAACTTTGCTAAAAACCCAAACATACAAACCATAATCGAAACCGAAAGAAGAGTATTTCTCTCTCCCACTGACTACCCGATCCCACGCACATGGCCCAGCTGTCAGCGAGAGGAAATGAAGGCAGCTGTGTAAACACACTAGTGAGCGTTACTCGCGCATCAGAACACCACCGCATAGGATCCGCACCCCGGACTGGCCTCCTCCGCTTCCACTTCTTTTCCCGCTTTTTGCCTCCGCTCCTCCTCCTCGCCGCCTCCGCCCCTCTCCCCGCTAGGGTTTCCGCCCCGGCCGCCGGCGACGACCACCGATCGTTCGTACGCCGCATCCGTGCGTGCTGGTGAGCTCTCTCAGCCAACCCGTACCGCTTTCCGCTCGCTTGCTTTTGCTTGGGTATATTGCGAGTTTCCGCTCCGGGGGTACGGTGGTGCAGCGAGGGTTTGGTCCGTCAGTGGCGTGCGTGCTCCGAGGTTCTCGGCGTCCGCGAGCTCGCTCTCTCCCAGACCCGAACCCTTCTCCCCGCTGTTTTGTCCGTACGGCGTACTATTATCCCCTTGCGGTGGGGCTGGGCTGTTGGTTTCCGCTTCTGGCGGTGGGCCGAGGGTTCGGTTTCCGCGGTGGTACTACGGTCGGATCGTGTGCCGTGGGGTTGGGATCTGTGGCGGGTCGGTGTTGGCGATCTAGGGTTTCGTGCTTCGATTTAGGTGGCAGACACGGCGTGCTTTGGTTTGGTTGGTTTGCCCGTTTGGGGGCGAAATGGAGGTGCATTTGTGATCAAAGGACTCCTTTTGCAGTTCGTGCAGCGTTTTCTGTTGGGGTTATTAGGGTTAGGCAACTTGGGATGTCGATGTTTCCATAAGTAATTCATCGCTGAATGTTTGGTGTGCTGTGCTGGTTGATTGGTTCGATTCTTGTGTTCCTGGAAACAGAAGAAATTAATGGGGGCATAAAGATCTTCGTTCTGAGTGGTTTCAGGTCGATTGGCGGTTACGCCTGTTTGAATTGCTGCCGATTTGCGGTTACCATTGTTGTAATTGCTTCTGGTTGCATGGCTAACTAAATGGTTTTGCTGTAAATATCATTGGTTCTTGTATGCCAGTTATCACGTTGTTGGAGGTTGTGGTGATGGAAGAGTTTTTCTCTTATTTCCAGATGGGCAGAAAATGATGGAGCATTAGCTGGTTTTGAAGTTAATAAATTTGCGCTATGTTTTACTTTTAACAGGTGTATAAGAAGTACTGTGTCACTGTCTATTTGCCATAACAAGTTTATATTCAACCGGTTGAATAGGTGGGGTGATGGTTGTGTGGGCTTGGCTCAATGCTTTTGTAGGTATAGACTTCTGGAGCATTAGGAAATCGATAAATATTTGTAAAGGCACATGTGCTACTAAATATGATTGTGAATGTTGGTGTTGTTGCTTGCATGTGTTGCCTTGTGTGGACAGATATGCCATGCTGCCAATTGTGGCGATAAACTGCTCATATGGTGTTTTCAGTTTCTGAACACCTGTGTCGTTCTTTCAGAGACAGAGTAACTGCATTCCATGGACATTGAGGAAAACCCTGAGCTCATATATGGAGATGATTTCTGCATTCCTGCCATCGCGGCCTACTACCCAACTCCATGTGCCCGAGATGGTAATATTGGCCTGATGATTTATTGATTATGTCATATGTCTTGCTAGTGGAGTTTGCTACTTCAATGTGTCACCTCACTTTTACTCTCTTCGCGGCAGAAATTAATCTGCCTGATGACTTGTATGAGCACCAGACACTTTGGAGATGTGGAGATCAAGATCTACATCACTCGGTTAGTACTTCAGAATGCTTGTTTATTCTTGATGCAATTGTTCCCCAATGTGTTTGATTAGGTAGCACTTGTCCTTTGACAGGGCCAGCGGGCTGAAGGCACATCATACCCGTATTATGTTATCCCTAGCTATGGGATTGCACATTCTCCCCTGGGCCCTTACCCTTCAGTACCTTGTGTTATACCTGATGGCAGACATGAGTATCTTGCTAAGAGTGCTGACATCACATACCGTCAACCAGTTCCTACACCACGCTATGATGTTCTTCCATCTGCTGCACAGTGGGGCCTAGCTAGCACGTCGCAAACTCTCAAATACACTGATAGTCCGTTCATTCTCAGTGGACCGGGCCCAAGTTTTCCTGTCGCCTCAGAAAAGGGTGTCACACGGAATCAATTTCTACAATCAACTAGTGTTTCTCCCAAAAAAATCGAAGACCATGCTATGCAATCAACAACACAACTGAATAGTTCAGATCCATGGAAGCAACATCTAGAAGCTCGATTCATGGTGCCTGCTAAACTTCATCGTGCTCCACAGGTATGACAAACTCCCTCATACTTGTAACTGTTTAAGTTTTTCTTCTATTTCATCTTACAGTTAACTTAGATAGCCAGGTCCTGTTAATGTCTCATGCCTGTAATTCCATCTGTTGTACAAGATAGTGATTTCTATTGCCCTTTTCTATAGTAGAAATTTTTGAAAGGGGGTTAGATAATACATGTGTAGTTACTGAACTGAAGTCAGTGTTGATAATTGTTGGTTTGTTACAGTATATGCGGAAGAAATACAGTTACTAACAGATGCATGTACTCATGCCCTGTCAGACATTCTGATGCCATGACCATATCTTCCACAATTATGTTCTCATACAAAATAAAGTCTTGTAATCTTCCATGTGTTGTTGACTATGTCCTTGTTATGATTAGGCATCACGACACTCTATACATGTGGGATTTCCTTCTGTCAAGTCGTCGCAGCAGGCTAATTCATCATACAATTATAATGCTTCAAATGTTGGATCAGACCTTCGTAAGATGGTTATACCTGGGAAACTTCAACCAAGCTCGAAGCCCAGAAGCTATGTAAATGGTTTCACTGGAAGGCTGAGTTCAGTGCGTCGGCAGAAGATAGGTGAAGAAAAAAAACCAAGAGGTTCGATGTCGTCAGAAATAGTTGTCAAGTCATTTACATCAAAGCTGCATGTGGGCAATACACAGGGAAAAATTATCATTAGGACTGATCAGTATAACAGAGAGGACTTCCAGCTGGTGCATCCCAATGCAAAATTCTTTGTTATAAAGTCTTATTGCGAGTCAAATGTTCATAAATCCATCAAATATGGTGTCTGGTCGAGTTCTCTTGTTGGAAACCGGAGGCTGGATAGTGCATTTAGAGATGCTCAGCTGATAACTGCAAGCAGTTCTGCCGCGTGTCCAGTTTTCCTGTTCTTTTCGGTGAGTGTGTTAATCTAAGGTGCATAAACTGCTCTAGTCATTATACCACACTTGAACTTGAATTGCTGAACCTAAATCATTATCTAACAGGTCGCTAAAAGTTATCATTTCTGTGGTGTTGCTGAGATGGTTGGACCTGTGGATTTTCACAAGGACATGGACTTTTGGAGCCATCATAAGTGGTCTGGAAGCTTTCCTGTGAAGTGGCACATCATAAAGAATATACCAAACGCCGCCTTGAATCAGGTCTTGCTGCAGAACAATGAAGACCTGCCTGTCACCTTCAGCAGAGATACGCAAGAGGCATGTTCTCTGTCATCCCTCACTGGTTTGCTTTACATGGAACACAGCTGTTACGAAACATGATTATTATTCACTGTACATGTTTCTGGGTTGTGGGTCTAGCATATATTTTCACTGCCTGCATGCGATTTCAGTACTAACCCTGCACATTACTTCCACGAACAAACAGAAAATGAAAGTAGCATCCCAAATCCACATTACTGGATAGCTTTGTTTCATTCGACGCAGTTATCATCAATGAGGATTTTTTTCTCGAAAAAAATCATCATGATGGTTCTGTTTAGTTAGCATTCTGCTACAGTACTACTTGGACAACAACATATCTTTTAATGTTATTACCTTTGTGACACCCACTGTTTAACTTGCAGATACACTATGGACCTGGAACTTGTATGCTCAAGATCTTCAAATCTGCCGGAGCAAATGAATCTCTGCTTGATCACTTCACGATGTATGAGGAGGAAGAAGCAACAGGCAGAAAATACACGAGATCCGAGCTTAGGCGTGATGCTCCACGTTTCATACCTGCCCCCATGCTATATGCGGGTCGTGCCTACGTTCCTCGGCAGCCCAAGGCTAACAGAGTACTGATGGACAGAATTATCAGGGAGGCGCATGATCTGGCAGACAAGCTACAGCATGTAAATTTGGATATGCAGCAGGGAGAATCGACATATGCACATAAGGAAGACCACATCAGCTATGGAAAGCAGGCTCATGAGAATGTCGTGAAAGCTGCAACATACCAGCCCCTAGCTTCAAACATCCCGGCTGCTCTGAATGGAGGAAAGCTAACCTGGCAGGAGGCTGAAGTCGCCCCAGTTGAAAAAGAACACCCACAGACTGCTGCCAACCTCTCATCAGAAGCGCCTGAAGAGTATCCAACTGAAGTTAAGAATGCCTTGGTGCACAGCGCAGCAGCAATTGAGACGATTTACGAAGAAAAGAAGATCATTGGGGAGTACTGTTCTCCAGCAATTAGTTCTCAGGTGAGTCAAGCCTGGTCAAGTTGCTCGATGGATGATTTTGTGCGCGTTGGCTCGATGCTGGTCCCACTGAAGATGTCCAGTTGAAAGATCCAGAAACACATCTCTTATCATCCAGAATCAAGGTCTTGCTTGTTTTATAGGAGGGTGCTCTTTTGAGTTTTAAGTTACTAGGTTCTTGATAACCTTGGGAGGAGACGGTCTTCAGCTTAATAAGCCAGTCTGGGAACAATTTACTTGGGCTTTTAGGCTCAACAGGGAAGGTTTCAAATCCTATTTAATCCACCTACTCGAAAAGGAAATGCAAGGTGTCGTGATGTGTTAACCCTTGATAATTTGGATACACGAGCTTGCTCTTCTTCTTTTGTTGTGTTAAATGGTAGTGTACTATGCTGCTATCATCTCATTCAGTGATTCAGGTCTTTTCCCCAAGATTTTTGTGTTTTAAATTGATGTAATCTTTTATCCCCTTGATTTCAAATATCTGGTATACGTATCTTGATCCCATAGCTGTCGGGGCATCATGATTCATGGATCTAGCTGCCAGTGAGATGTTGGATTAGGTTGGTTGGTGGTGCATTTTGTACAAAATTTGAAGTCTGCATGCTATAGTAAGATAGTGTCAACCACCTGACCTAAACATGCATTATCTTTTCTTCTGCTGGTGCCATCATCTTTGGTAGAACCACCGTCATAAATGAGAATACTCTGGCCCGGCGGGTTGTGACTTGTGACTATCTATTTGCATTTTGTATACTATACTCACCTGTTACCTGGTACGTACTGTACGTAGTACTCCCTCCGTTCCAATTTAATTGACTTGCTATGCACCACATGTGGATGTATCTAGTCATGTAACACGTCTAGATACATCCACATGTGGTGCATAGCAAGTCAATTAAATTGGAACGGAGGGAGTACTTGTCAAACAATAATCTGCTTACTCTGTGATGTGTAGCAGAGCTGGGGTTAATTACTTACCAAACTTGGCTCCCATTTGCACACACGAACACTAGTGCTTGTTAGGTGTTAACAGACAGGATCGTTCACTGAATAGATAGATGGATGCATGATCCGGCAAGCACAGCTCGGATAGTTTGGCATGTCGTTGGGACGTCGGTTTACATATTACTACCTGGACCAGTTCGATCTGGGACGTATTGTACAAGTATGATTTGTATCATCGAGTGCTCAAGGCTGTCACGCTTTTCCCACTGATCTGCTTTGCTCATCGGCGCCAACTGCTACCACCAGTCCACCATCGCCATGATGCCGCGATATATTACTGGCACTGGCTTTATGGTAACCTCATCATGCCTGTTCCTTTTCTCTTGTACGTAAATAATCTCACCTGATGCCTGTGCCCCATCGAGGGCCTTTCTTCAGTTATTTTGCTTATCAAACCCCTCGTGCTGCACACACGCACACACGGGCTGCAAGGGAAGAAGCATAGCTGCGTACTCGAGCACATGCTAGCATACTTTCTTTTCTGTCTGAGAGTTGGTGACATACTCATTTATTTATTAGAGCATCTCTAGCAGATCCCCTAAAATCAGTTTTGGGTTTCTCCGAAACTGATTTTCCAATTCGCAAATCAAATCGATTGCGCAGAATAGGTACCGGAAAATTGGAAAATTTAAAAATAAATTTCGCGCTGGTCTCATCGATCATCACCACGGAAACATAGTTCATCAACTAACATAAACTAGATTTACAAACATAGAACAAAAGGGCTTCTTCCTTTCCGGCGCGTCACCGCACTAGTTGTAGCTGCGCCGGCGGATGATGCGCTAGCGGCGCTCCTCCCTCTCCCGCCGACACTGCTTCGTTGCATGCTCAAGGCTCAACCGGATGCCTTGCTTGAACGATACTTCGTTGATCACGACGGCCCAGTGGTCGGCCGAACGGCGGCGCTTCTCCGCGTGTCGAGCTCCTCCGCATCAGATTTGGTGGTGGGCTCGGTGAGCGAGGAAACGGAGCCGGAGTTGGAGTACTCGGGTACTCTTCGGCGGTGGTGTCCTCCGGTGGCGTCAGCGACGTCCCCGTCGTATCGCCGAGGCCAACACTGCGCGGCGGAGTCGCACCGCCCGAAGGAGGCGCACCCCCATGCCTAGCCCAGCACCGCCGAATCCGTGGTCCATTTGGTGGCGGAGGCGTGATTTATCGCTCGCTGGAGATATCTAGCCCTAGCGACGGCAGGGAACTATTCACGGAGGAGGGAATGGGGGGAGGGGGAGGGGACCAGAGGGGGCGCGAACCGTAAATGCCCATGTTAACGTTCATACAGTACCGGAGCCATCGCTTATCCAGATGCTAGATAAATTTATCCAGCGGGCCGTAACGGTGCAATCACATATCGGCCGGAATTTTTCGGGCCATCGTTTTAACTTTTACGGGATGTGCCAGAGATGATTTTAGCAGCCAGCAGTGCAGCGATCATTTCTTTTGATTTTGTTTTGCATCTTTCTCCGAGTTGCCACTTCCGTTCAGACTTGAGAGGATGAAGCCCACTCACCTATGTGACGCCAGAATTTCGTTCGTGTTTGCTGTTAGACGACTACTCAGATCGTACGTGTGTCACGGTTGCTCTGCTGTGTTGCGTCTGCTCAAGGGTACCGCCGATCATTCGCCGGACGGTACGCCCTACCGAGCTGCCGCTGCCGGTGATCCGTCGCGGTTGCGGACGCGGCGTCGCAGAGGGAGAAGCCAACATTCCACCAAACACGAGCGACCTTGACCGCCACCCATACGCCTACCTACCTGCGCTCATGCATACGTCAATGACAAGTGACAGCAACACCAACTAAAAGCGCCTTGCATGCCACTCGGTGGTCGTCATTGCGTTATTGCACCATATTCTAATTAATAGACGCCTAAAGCACTCCCCCGGCCGTCACGGCGTCACCTTTCTTCAGCAGAACAATGGTACTAGCATCACCAAGAGTATCATCCGTTGCTTCCCCCCTAGAGGCAAGAGATTCTTGCATTAGCTAGAGAAACAAAAAAGATCTACACCTTCGACCGGAGAGTAATTCGAATGGGGTAGTGAGCGGTACTGGATTTTTTTAATTAAACAAGGAACAAATAACATTATTTTTTCTTCTCTAGCATTGTTTTTTCACAAAACATCAAATAAGTGTTCCATGCATTGTTCTTCACAATTTCCCACCATGAATAACCATTTTATTGATTTTCCTTCAACTAATCACCGAAATTGTATGCACATTTTTTCATGAATAAACAAAAAAAAATTATGAACATGCCAAAAAAATTGTGCATGTTTCTTTGCATTAAAAGCAAAATCTATATATGTTTTTCATCATTTGTCATCAAAAGCATTTCATATTTTATCATCAAGATTTAGGTTTGTGTTGTACATAATAACATAACAACTTAGGATGGCAAAAAAAAAATGTAAAAACAGTTTATCTTTTCTCTGAGTTGGCTAAGGTCTTTTTTCAAAGGAATTTCATAGGTTATAGGATTTGGATCCTTAGCTTATTTTTCCGCCGCAAACCGTTTGAGTCTCATAATAGATTCTGTAGGATTAGTTCCATGAAAGAATCTTTCGCACTTTATCTTGGATGAAAAAACCCATCCACTCAAACCTCTTGTTATAATTTTATTTGTTTTACTGTGGTGTCAAACACTATGTGATGCATGTTTTGTATATTTTTCCAAATCCGTAGGATTTAGAAGGACATTGCACCCCACCCCTTTGTGTTTTGTTTTAAGAATACTAGATCTTGATTTAATTTATGCACCTTTACTTGTTGTTGTTCCATTACACGTTTCAAGTTAAACTTTATGAAGTGGGTTGCTGTTTAAAATGATTGGGCTGTTAAGTGAATGTTGATGCTTCATGTTTGTATTATTTTTATCGACACTTCACTCCATAAACATGTGGTCTTGTTTACTGAGCTTAGTATTCGCTTGGGGACAAGCGAGGTCTAAGCTTGGGGGGAGTTGATACGTCCATTTTGTATCACTATTTTATATCATAATTTATTGTTATTCATTGATATATTTCATATTAAGATACATTACTTATGTTATTTTATCTTATTTTGCATGTTTGATGATTATTGTGATGTATCTGCCAGAGCCAGGAATCAACTGGAAAAAGCACCGTCAAGATGCTATATTTCTGGAACCCCAAAATTCATGAGAAAATACAAAAGCTCCTATTTTACTAGATGACGGCGGGAGCCAGAAGGGGAGGTCGAGATGGGTCACGAGGAGCCCACACACGACCTCGGCGCGGCCAGCATGGGGGTGGCGCCGAGGTGGTGTGTGGCGCCCCTGGCCCACCTCAGTCGCTCCCCTTTCGCGTATATCTGCCCAGTAACCCTAATTATCGAGGAGAGCCTTCGAAGAAATATTCCAAGATGATCTAAACAGCTTGGGGTTTGTTCACCAAGATCTGGGTGGAGAGAAGAGCTTGTCGATTCTTGTTGTTGAAGGAGAAGTAGGGAGGAAGGTAGGGATAGATACAGACGAAGGGGAAGCAGGGATGAAGGCAGGGACAGATGCAGACTTGCTCAGCCGAAGCTCCATCTCTCTTCCTTGATCTCCATGGCCTTTCTCTGTTCTTGCTGGGCTCTCTGTTCTTTTTTTTACGCCAGGGCTCTCTGTTCTTGCTGGAGAAGTTCTTGGTTTCTTGGTGCTCACGATGAGGATGATGGTGTTGTTGGTGATGATGGTGATGTGCTTCTTCTTGGTCTCCGAGGTGGTGTGTGGCGCCCCTAGCCCACCTCGGTCGCTCCCCTTTCGCGTATATCTGCCCAGTAACCCTAATTGTCGAGGAGAGCCTTAGAAGAAATATTCCAAGATGATCTAAAACAGCTTGGGGTTTGTTCACCAAGATCTGGGTGGAGAGAAGAGCTTGTCGATGCTTGTTGTTGAAGGAGAAGTAGGGAGGAAGGCAGGGACAGATACAGACGAAGGGGAAGCAGGGATGAAGGCAGGGACAGATGCAGACTTGCTCAGCCGAAGCTCCTTCTCTCTTCCTTGATCTCCATGGCCTTTCTCTGTTCTTGTTGGGCTCTTTGTTCTTGCTGGAGAAGTTCTTGGTTTCTTGGTGCTCACGATGAGGATGATGGTGTTGTTGGTGATGATGGTGATGTGCTTCTTCTTGGTCTTCTTATCGGCAGGAAAAGGTAGAGTGGGTGGTTGGAAAGCAAGCTCAGCTCACGTGGTGAGAGCAACTTTTCCTGTCCTTTTTGCAGTTAAGCCCTTCTGTCTTGTTTCTTAGAGTGAAGTCCCTCTCCAATGACCAATGTTGACTGAATTTGAAGTATTGTGTGCCTTTTCGCACAGAACTACAAATATGGCTCGGAGTAGTGAAAATTCATACCAAAATATATGTGCTATGAGACTAAAAATGACAATGACATGCTTATAAATATGACTAAAAAACTGTGTCATCACATAGTATGATAAACTTGCGATTGTAGAGTATAAGATGGATATCAAATGAGGACCAACAAATACAGTGAATCATTTGTATACTAGATAAAGGGAAATAATATGTGCCGGCTACGCCATCACAGATAGAGTAAAAGCACAATGTAGATAATGCACCAAATATAAGAAATGCATCAATTAAAAGAGATTGGTAATTGCTTATAGTACGAACACTGAAAAAAATCATTATCTTGTAAATCAAATTTGGTAAAAAAATCAATAATAAGTATAGATGGTTTATGTTACAGTATATGAAAAACAAATCTGAAAGACCATATGTTACCATTGAGAAAAACAATAGCAATAAAATTAAGAAAGAAAAAAGAAAACAAATGGATATATAGCCTATGATAGATACTTGCTTGATTGGTGCCATGTAATTTTAGTACTCTTTGAACTCTATTATTATCCTGATGCAAATTTTAAGATTTTGTATACCAATTAAGGAAAGAAATAATTTAGGCCTAAATATCTATGGAAGGCATCAACCATTTGTATAGCAACGTAATTAAATCTACACTTTATGATAAACGTTGATGGCAGGCAATAATATCTCATAAGTAACCATCTCTACAAAATTAGGCGTTAGGAAAGGCAATGGCCATGTTTAGATGTGGAATTAAAACTAGCCGATATGATGCCCAAAATTAATTCTTTCCCATAAAAGATAACCATGTTAATACTATTGGACTATAAGTACAGATCCCCACGATGTGGATCGATGAAAAACATCATACACACATTAGCTTATCGATATGGCATGGCACATGAAGAGCAATAAGGTGTTGATATGCTTGTGGCTTGTGATGATGCTTGTCTTGTCATCCGGTAATACGATCAACCCACACATGATCTCCAGATACGAGTGAAGCGTGTTAATTTTAGCTGATTTTTCTTGTTTGCTATTGTATGCAGAAGATATTGGATCAAATGGATGCGACACACAAGCTAGCAAGACATGGCCGAAGGGCTTAATGTGTATTGTGCCCGGCAAATGCAACAACCCCTGCAAGAACGAGGGCTTTGATAGTGGCCGGTGCACGAATTTTGGTATATGCTTATGCTATAGGAACGGCACCAACGGACGGCGATTGCTGTAGCCATATATGAAATAAAACAAGAAGCTCCTTAGCCATATTTGTATCCTTTTAATTTTTATGAAAAGAAATAAAGAAACGTGACCGGTCAATAAGGCATGACTCCAAGCGCTCGGCTCCAACTTTTCTTATTCGTTTTCCTACTTCCTCGTATTCACGCATGCATGATCAGGGCTTCAAACATACAATGGATCTCCTATTTTATTTTTAACCAAGTGTCATGTAACCATGTACACTCAGCGTCGAGCGTGATACACATGACACGTCGCCGAAGGAGGCTCAACGAAAGCGCGATATGCAAGACATTCCAGCGAGCTCTTTTGAAGCCCCGAGAACCTACGTGGCCAGGAGACACCCGTCTGGACGCAGGGTGGTGATGGGCTGCCCTAAGTCGGTTCGCCCGCCCCTAGGACTTCATAGATTGAAGCTCTCCAAAACGAAGAACGCCGACGAACGAGAAGCAAAAAACTAGGATAGGAGATGAAAGTTTGTAGATTGGTTTTGCGAATCCTCCCAAAACAAGGGGATTGTATCGAGCAAGAGTTGTGTGTTGTTCTTCAATCGGCCGTCATCTCTCATATATAAAAGAGGTGGAGCCGAACCAGAGGTCATGAGGACCTGCATCCGTCAATCCACGATACGGCATCCGACCATAGAGAAGCTTGGCGCAGAGACGCCCTGATGGACGTCAAGGGAGGCCGGACGGCGGGGACGTCGGTGAGGGAGAAGGGCATCAATCGATGATACGACATCCGACCACAGAGGAGCTTGGCGCAGAGACGCCCTGATAGACGCTAAGGGAGGCCGGACGGCGGGGACGTCGGTGAGGGAGAAGGGCGGGGGCGGAGGCGGAGGCGGCAGTGAGGGAGCAGGAGACGGTGCAGGGAGCAGGGGCTCGGCCGCGAGCAAAGGAGGCCGGCGGCGGCTAACCCTAACACGGGTGGGCAAAAATGAGGGGATTGTAATAACTTCCCTGGGTTTTCGGAAAATTGCAAATAAGCCCCTCCTGCGAAAAAAAGCCAGCCGGACCGTCGGATCGACAACTGATGGCGCAGAGGCGCTCGGGCACTGTGTCTTTCGCGGATGAACAGTGCCCAGGCGAAGGAGAGGCCGGGGATTCGGCTGCTCTTTTAATATAGGGGTAAGGGGTGAATGTGAATAAAAAAGGCCCAGAAAACTGAGCTTCACCTACTTCACTTCACCTTTCATTTAGCCGTTTCAGTCATAGGAATCAGGAATGAAATAAAATTTTGCTACTTCCGTTGGCTGACACTTGGCTAGTTGGTAACTGGTACTACTAAAATAAAGGAAACAAATGCAGGCACCAACCCCTCCACATGTATGTTGTTGGTTCTTTATCCCGAGCTTTTCTCTTGGTTTGAAAGCATAGTTCCTTGTTGGGTGTGTGCAGTAGGACGAGCACTGTATATAAATATAAACAACACGCCCACAAACAGAGCGACTGACAGATCAGAGTCGCGAGCACGGGGGGCCATGGCGAGCGCGCTGAACGGGGGCGGCAACGGCGGGGGCGGGCTGATGAAGAAGGTGAGCCTGCTGCGCTTCCAGTACTACTGCGTGCTGGGGGCGGTGGCCGGGGCCGTCATCTTCGCCACGCTCCGCTACATGCCTTCCGCCGCCGCCGGCAGCAGCGGCGCGGCCCTCTCCACCACCTCCGCCGTCGCCAACGCCGCGGCGCCCGCCGTGAGCGAGCACAGGAAGAGCAAGGGGGTGGTGAAGACGGGGAAGGTGGCGGCGAAGGTGAAGGCGGCGGAGGTGCTGGTGTTCAACTTCGGGGACTCGAACTCGGACACGGGCGGCGTGGCGGCGATCATGGGGATCCACATCGCGGCGCCGGAGGGGCGCGCCTTCTTCGGCCACCCCACCGGCAGGCTCTGCGACGGCCGCGTCGTCCTCGACTTCATCTGTGAGTTTATCAATCGATTCCCCTCCTGTCCATTTATTAAGCTGTGTCTGCCGGACCTAGATCGAGCAAAGTAGAGATTAATTAAGCCTTAACCCATGGAATGTTTTGTCGAAATGCGAAGTTTATCTCAAATTTGCATTGGCAATTGGGATTAATAAGTCTATAGTACACGCGCATCCGTCGACGTCACCATGATTCGGTCAGAGGGGCAGAGCCCGTTTTCAGATTGAAGAAACTCTGTTTTATGTCACCACATCGGAGTGGACCACCTTTGCCGAATGTGTGCAGCACAAATAGTCTGTGTTTTTTCAAAATTTTGAAGCACACAAAGTAGTCCGTGTTTCTTTGCCGTAAAAAAAATGGTCTTTGTGTGTGTCTTTTTTTGCCGTACAGCGTCAAAAATTGGCCGGGCAAGCCGTGAGCTCCACCACCGTGCGCATCTCGTGTTGTGTTTTTCTTCGACGCCAATGCTGACTCACCACAATTTGATCGGGTTGGTGAGTGAGTTCCGTCAGGTGGATTGGCACATTACGCCAAAATTTCAGCAATTACCTAATATTTCTTTCCATTCACATCCTGATTTGATCTGATGTCGTCTTGGCCATGTCGAAGACAGAACAAATTGAGCACCAACCCAACACGGTGGTAACGCCAAATATCAAAATTATGTCTCTTCCTTCAGTTCAAACTTCATCACCACATTTGACATGATAGCCAGCGGCGGGCCTCTAGGAAAGCTTTGTGAGAAAGAGAAACGGAATCTTATGCAGGCATCCTCGTCCGGCCGTGAAACGCTACCAACGCCAGCACTAACTAGGATTAGCTTTGGTTTAAAGAAAAGAGACTGGTCACTACACAAAAGGTTAGGAGGGCATGATGCGTATCCATCGTCCATCCATGCAGATCGTAGTAGTGGTTGGCGAACGCGATGCTGGATCACACGACGCGGACACCTCGTCTGCCTGCCTACACACGCCGTACCGACGTGGCGTTTCGATCCTCTTTGCTTTGCTTTGCTTTGCTTGGTTGGCAGCAGCAATGCGTGGACTCCTAGTTTGGTGTGAGGCTGGCAACGCGTAGCCATGGACGCAACTCTTCACCCACCCACTCATGTTTTGTTTACCGCACCAGAGAAGGAACGTCACATGGCCCCGCGGTGAAGATTGAGTTGCACTTCCCGTTCTAGTTTCGAGAACAAAATGTCCGGGTCCCCTCCCATGAAATCCGAGCCCATGCCAGAACCGGAAATATGTCCGTCACACCTCTCAAAATATGCCAGGTTTCATGTGCTGGACACCAAAATTTAAGTAAAACATTCGCAAGTTTTTAACAAAAGAACCAATTTCTATTGAAACTTGCCAAATTGTAACGAAATTAAAACTTAAACTGCCACTAAATATTTAAACTAACCCTAGTCGATCTAGACGACAGGAGGAGGCGTCTTGTTAGGTCCAGCCTCGTCGTCGTTCTTCGCCGGGCCGACGACGTGAGCGGGGCCAGCATTGTCGTCGTTCGCGCCCGGCAGACACACACATTGGTGTCCGCCAACCGTGAGAGTCAGCGTTTCTTCGCTCTAGTTTGGAGCGCCATCCGATAAGCCTCTGCCGCTGCCCGCGGTCGAGCACGCACGCGCCTCGCGTGGCGCGCTCTCGAGTGAGGGTAGCACGGCTATGCCTCGCTGCCTCTACATGCGCTTCCGCCTCCCGGCATCTACTCTACAACACCAATGCTTCGTTGGCCCGATGGGAAGCCTCTTCCACCCGGTTGTGAGTGTCCACCATGTCGGAGAGGTCAGCCTCGCGAGAGGCCGCCCTCTACGAGCAGATCCGCGTGTGTTTGGCGCTCGGCGACCATGAGCTAGCAGGTAGCCTCCTCCCTCGCCGCGCTCTCGGGTGTGAGAGCACGACTTGAAGCGGCAGTAGGCGATCTTATATAACCGGCGGATTGGGTGGAAAAGGGAGGCGGGAAGCGGCGAAAAATGGTGGCGCCGGCGTGAACCGACAGGTGGGTAGTGAGGCGACGGGTCGGTTTAATGCCAGCGACATACCGACATGAACGTTGTGTGGATGACAAACCGGCCTGCCTGTTTAAAGCTACATGGCGGACACATTCTGGGGTGCCGGACAGATTTTTGATCGGCGTGCCGTTATCACTTTTTTTTTTGCTCGGACCCCATTGCTTCATTGAGATGCTTTGGGGTGTGCCCGTGGAGATGCTCTAAACAATCTCACAATAGCTAGTAGTAATCCTGATTCTTACTACTATTTTTGAATCTCAAGAGTTCTGGAACATTGTGCATCAACATATAGACGAGTTATATTAAGCTTGACGACTACTAAAATAGTGCATTGTGGAAAATAAAAATTCAATTTCTGCTATCACCACAACTTATAGTCCACAACAATGCGAGCGAGCCAAAGGACGTCGAAGGGGCCCGGTTCCGAGTTACCTTTTCTCTGCTCTGCTTCGTCTTCCTCCTCTCCAAAGAGCGTCAAAGGTGCCAGTTCAGAACTCCATCTAGTCCTCTTCCTACTCATGCCCATTGCTGGAGCCTGGAGGTCCCGGTGGAGAGTGAACGGCATCTCAAGCCGCCCACTGATCAAAGACCTGGTCGGCGTGATCTGTTGCAGCACCCTGTCCTTGTCGTTCCCGGAGACAAACCCGCGACCCTTGGGGTGCAAGATGTCCAAGTCACCACGGCAGAACGCGCAGCTCTTCCAGTACTTATCAAGAGGCTCTTCGATGATGGTGCATGGCTGCATGCTTCAACGATGGGAACAAGCACCGGAAAGTGCACGCAGAAGGGGCCGCAGCCGTTGGGCGGCGAGCAGGCGGAGCCGTCTCGGACCGGCGCTGGTTCCGTCCTGTAGTGCACCTCGGCGAAGAAGCGCTTGATCTTCTTGGTTCTCCGGCAGCGCGCCCAGAAGTTGAGGTGGTGCCACGACTGGTCCCGGAAGTACGCGCGAGACTCCATTAAGGGTTTCACGGCGTCGAACTCTGCGCCCGGGTGTTTGGCGTTGTAGTGGTGGAGCGCGTACCGGACGTGGCGGATGACGACGAAGTCGCGCTCCGATTCCGATTGCCGAGGTTGGCCGTAGCGCTTGAGACGCTCGTGCGAGCGCAGGTGGTCGTGCAGTCGCTGCTGCTCCTCGCGGGAGAGCTGCGGGAGCACGTCCTCCAGCGCCGGCGGCGTCCACGGCGCCCAGCCGAACGCCAGATAATGCGCCGATCCCATCGTTGATCTGAGAGCCGGCGAGAATCGCCTGCGTGGGCAGGGCAGAGGGAGGAGGACGTCTAGATCTGAGAGCCGAACAAGAAGGTCTCCCTTAACTTTTTTTTAGCAAATACCATATATATTAAACCAGCAAATAGTACATTATTACATCGATTACAAAAACAATACTAAAGGAGACGAGTAAATCTTTGAGATCTTCAAATCATTTCTTCTTCTATGACACAATCTTGTACTTTTCTGAAGGCAGCCGTAGAACAACAACGAATACATCAAACCACAGACCTGTGAATACCAACGAAGATTCTCCCCTTTTAATTTTGAGCCGCAATGCCAAGGCTTTGTGCACGCACGCAGCCATTAAATTAATCAAGCAACATCGGCAAGAGCACCACCACTGATATTTCAGGGAAAAATAACTGAACAACTTTGTCGACGTCGTTGGGAGCCGAGAGAACGAATCACCATTCCCGCGGACGTAGTAGCCAGGACAGATATTGCGAGGACAATCCTGCTCGCGGCAATCATGAGAAACAATCCAAGATTGATCTGGCGAAGCAAGATCTGAAGAACCATACCTAGACAAACTTAATCTTTCAAAACCACCATTGACGTCGGGAAGGAGATCTCGTCGTCGAACGAAGGCCAGAAGATTGCTTATTGTAGAAGATGTGATCTCCATTGATGAGGAAGACGACAACCAAAACCCTAAATTGAAACACTACTTTTATTAAAAATTCCACTCATAGATCGGATTCCCACCCCTCCCGACGCCGGCAAGGCCGGCCGGAGGAGGGAAAACCAATCTACGGTGGAGGAGAAGAAGTGGCGGCGCCTAGGTTCTAAGCTGCGGCGGTAGAAAAAGGTTTGGTGAGTCGCGTGCGTCTTAGGTCTCCCTTAACTTTCTTTCCAGATCGATTGTTAGGGACGACTCTTTTTTAGGTTAAAATTGTTAACAGATCTTAGAATATTATGGTCCTTGCGGAAAGATTTGTTACGGATGAGTCTTGGAGAAAGACGTGGAGACAATGCGTTGGTTGAATTCCCTATCCTACCCGAAAAGTCCAAGTATAGCCCGGGCTAGATGTAGCCTGTTTTTTGAAATTTTTGAAAACGCCATTTAAAATTTTATAAAATTCTGAAAACAATTCTAGACAATGATAATGATGTATTCTTCCAACGTGCAAAATCTCAATTCAAAACACTTTGTATTTGATCACACAAAAAAGACAAATCTGACAAATTTTGGAGATTCAGATTTGTGTACTCTTCACTACTTAAAATCTCCACTTTTGTCATTTTTATACAGGCTAGAATACAATGTATTTTGAATTGAAATTTTGCACATTGATATAGTACATCATTGCATACGTCTATGATTGTTTTCAGAATTTTCAGAAACTTTAATATATCGTTTTCAATTTTTTTCAAAAAAAAGGACTACATGTAGCACGGGTTACAAAACGTCATACTCTATCCTACGGCTCTTTTCCTGTCTTACATCGATCGATGCGCGCCTTTCTCTTTTCCTTTTGACATTCTCTTCTCCACGCGGTGTAACTGATCATCTAAATCTACATAAACAAGGTAGAGGGATTATTCTGACTAAGTGACTAGCATTAGGGTTCGCCTCTCATTTCTCCACACAATATTTCACGTTCTCCTTTTCACTTCGACTGTTTGAAGTGAAAAAATAGTGGTATGTGAACTAAATATGAGCGTGCTGTGTCTTCGTGAAGAATCATTTGTTTCAACTCCTACTCTGAAAACAATAGCACACCTCTAAGGTGCCGAAAACACGACAGGAGAGCTAAACACAAACGTATCACTCACGGCAAAATGCCTTGCAGTTTAATGCACTCTACTACACAAGTCAATGCACTATCTTCTGGCCTCAACCAATTATCTATCTCCCTCTGGAGTTGAGATCAGCAGGTCACCTATATTTATGGATGGATGGAGAACATTACCTCAAGTTCGGAACCATTGGCAGAATGTAACTTTGCATATCTGAAGATCACGGTCAGATTGTCTGGCTCTGACAGTGTAACTAATGGTTCTCTCTGCCGTTTTTCCTCTTCAGGTGAGACCTTGAACACGCACCACCTGAGCCCCTACATGAAGCCACTGGGTTCAGACTACAGCAACGGCGTCAACTTCGCCATCGCCGGGTCGACCGCGACGCCCGGCGACACGTCTTTTTCGCTCGACGTGCAGATCGACCAGTTCATCTTCTACAGGGACCGATGCAACGACTCCATCGCAAGAGGTTTGCTGGCTCCTTGACCTGACAAAAACTTCTGGTTTCTTTCAGGTGCTCTCAGCTGACAAACTTTTGTTGATTATTTCCTTGTGAATGTCATTCAGGCGAGGATGCGCCGGTCGACCCAAAAGATTTTCATAAAGCTCTGTTCACTATGGACATTGGGCAGAACGATATCACTAGCATCCTCTACTTACCCTATGATCAAGTGCTTGCAAAGCTTCCCCCTATTATTGCTGAAATCAGGAAAGCCATCCGGGTACGTACCGTTCAGAGATAGCTTTTCGTATATTCTGAAACACTGGTTACTCTGTGAGACACGATTGTTAAGTTGTTCGATTCTTGCAACAAATGCAGATTTTGCATAAGAACGGTGCGAGGAAGTTCTGGATACATGGGACAGGTGCGCTGGGATGCCTGCCAGCGAAACTTGCGATGCGGAAGGACAACGACGGTGACCTTGATGAGCATGGATGCATTGTCAAGTTCAACAATGCTGCCAAGAAGTTCAATGAATTGCTGAGTGAAGCCTGCGACGACCTGCGGTTGCAACTGAAGAAATCGTCTGTCATCTTCGTGGATATGTTCGCGATCAAGTATGATCTCGTCGCCAACCACACGAAATATGGTAAGTTACTATGTCGATTCCTGTTTTTGCCATATTGGATTGCGTTGACTGTTGTTTGCTAGTGGAAACTCGTCAGAGTAAACGTGTTTGGTTCCTGTTGATTTTCAGAGATTGAGAAGCCATTGATGGTATGTTGTGGCCATGGAGGCCCCCTTACAACTACGACCCCAAGAGAAGCTGTATGGGCATCGATAACGACACTTGCAAGATTGACGACAAGTTCATCAGCTGGGATGGCGTCCACTTCACCGATGCCGCAAACAGCTTGGTAGCCTCCATGGCGATCAGTGGTGAATATTCCATTCCTAGGATGAAGCTCACCAGCCTGGTCAAGCCCGCAAAGTCTACTGATTCATGATGATGCATCATCAATCCAGTGAATCCAATTGCTTTGCCGTGGAAAGGATGAAGCTGAAGGTACTAACAAAAACTGACCCCAATGGGACTCCATCGACCTGAGGTCCTTAATCACGGTGATTGTGGGAAAATGGGATGCTATTTTATACTTTTTTTGTACAATTGAGGTGTATGTATATCCTAGGGGTTAAGTTAATGCATGCAGGTTGTCTGTGTCATGTGTTTTACCTCTGAATTTTGATCAATAAATATAGATGGATATTAAAAATTGTTTTTTTCAAAAAAAAAACCATACAAAAATAAACGTGATTTTATCAGTTTGTGGGACAGAAGCTCAACTTTATAATATTCACAATTTATACTAGATTATACAAAGGATGCAGTTACTAGATTACCCAAACTGGTATTATACAAAGGGGTACGACTTTGTTCCACACTTCCACCGCACCATTTCTGGAGCATATCATGGAGACAAGCAATGAATTTACTGGTTTGTACTGACTAGATTTGAAATAAAGGCAAATACAACCAAAGTTTCAGGTCTACATGGAGCTTAGAGTCTGGACCTTTTTTTGATTTTTGAGGGTTTGGAATCAGGAGTCTGGACCATGGCCACTTTTTTTCTGTCCGCACTTTCTAGGCAAGGAAGAAAGCACAAAACTCTGGCTGGCAGTCTGGCTCTGGTTGGTTCCTACTGATATTGTGCACTTCACTTTGATGAGAAAAGGCAAAGTGGACACGTCAAAAAAAAAAAGGCAAAGTGGACACAAAGTTGTTGCCGAATTGTAACACTGCCAACCAAGTACTACTATGTCTATGCAGCTGGTCTCATGTATCTATCCCTCACTGTAATGCATGTCACAGTCATGGATGATGCCACCCGGTACACTGCTGCAGTTTGTTAGGTGTACCACATCCGCTGAAAAACACAGGACCAGGTGGGATCTTATTTTTCTTCTCAGTTTAGTTAACTACTAGTTAAATTTTGCGCCGCGGCCTTGCTGAGAATAATTTGTGGTAATTTGTGTTTTTTTTAAATTTTGTTATATATATTGTAAGGAAAGGCAGTAGTTATAACGTGTATAATGTAGTTAGCGCAAATTCAATTTGAAATCATTCCGTAATTAGAGCGAATAAATTTGTATTTTCTCGAAATATTCATGTAATCAAGATTTTTTTTTTAGAAATGTGAGCACATAATTAGATAAATTTAAGTTATATTGCTTGTAATTATGTTAGCTAAATTGAAATGATGAAATGTAGTTCCATCTTGCCTTATTTTTCTTATTTAACACCATATTTAGTTGAAATTTATAATGGTTATGTCTAAATATTATGTTTGTATTTTGACATAATTTGTAATTTAGATCCTTGTTTAGAGGAGATGTACTTTATTAGCAACTATTAAATTCAATTCATCTTTGGAGGAAAAGAATTTGAGATTTCCTGAAATATGCATGTAATGAAGCGTTATTTAAATTTAAGTTCATATTTAAAGTGATTTAAGTTTACTTTAAGCATTTAGTAAATTGAATCGCATAATTGGAGCGAGTTTAGGTATATTATTTGTAAATGTTAACCTAGTCGGTTTGGTATGATATGTTTGTGTTTATCTTACATATTAAATTTAACTCAATAATCGGAGGGAATTTTAATTGAACCCAATATTCGGAGGGAATACATTGGTTGAGCATTTTTTGAATTCAATTTTAAACTCATACTTGGAGGGAATATATTGTTTGAGCATTTTGTGAATTCAATTTTAAACTCATAATCTGAGGAAATGAATTTGCATTTTTGCCAAATAATCATCTAAGCAAGCATTTTTTTTAAGTGTCAAATATGCTTGTTTTTTCTTTTCATAAATTTGTGATTGAATTTCATAGTCGGAGGAAATATTTTGTATTAGCATTTATTAAAGTAAGGCCATAATTACCTGAAATGAGTTTGTATTTCCTACAAATATCCAACTAATCAAGCATTTTTAAATCTAAATAGAAAATTAGAGAGAACTTAGCCATATTACCTATAATATGTTAGCTAAACTGAAATGGTAAAATATGTTTTTATTTTGACGTAAGTAGTTTTTTTAAATTCATAATTAGAGGAAATACACTATGATTATACCGAAATATTCACCAGATTGAGTATTTATTTAATTTAACTAAATATTTGGAGAGAGATTAATTATATTATCTCTAAATGTGAACCATTTTGAAATGTTTTAATATGTTTGTATTTTGCTTTAATCATTTATTAAATTAAGTATATAATTAGAGGAAGTGAATTTGTATTTGCTTCAAATATCCATCTAATAAAGTTTTTTAAAATTTAAGTACACAATTAGAGACGTCACTGTTTAGTTGAAGTCAGAAAAATCCATTAGAACGTGAATCCACATCTGGGGAAAGTTTACTCGTATGGTGTGGAAATATTGGCCGTATTACTTCTAAATATGTTAGTATAATTTAAATCGTCAACTATGGTTCCAAATTGAAATGTGAAATCTATAAGGAGATGAATTGTCAGTAAATATGTAAGGTTGGTGACAATGGGAGAAGGCAACGAAAAAGAAAGGAGAATGGAAAAAAACTAAAAACATATGAAGGGAAAAAAAAGCAGTTTGTCATTCCGAATATCTCGAGATATGTTTAGTGAGTTTGTCATCTCGAATATCTCGAGATATAATTAGGGAGAACGCATTTTGTTAATATTCATTAAATCTGATTCAGTGTAATTAAGGGAAGTACTTTTAAATCTGGCAACGCTTACATTTGAAAGTTCTTCGAACTTGGAAATTATTGGGAATGTAAAAAAGTTTACGTTTAAAAGCTGGTTGGATTTCACACATTCGGTAAGTTAGGAAGGTATTGAGGTTATAATTTTTTTTAACATTTACGGAACGTTAAGTTTTGGGGGTCATTTAAAATTTTAGGAACATTTAAATTTAAAATTTTGATCGCATGGCGTATGTAGATACCATTCATTTTATTTTTCCATTGGCTTTATTTTTTTTTGGTGCGCAAATTGAAAGCAAATAAATTTCTAATTTGTTTTTTTCATTTTGCTTTATTTTTTTCTGATTTTTTTTGGTGCGCAAATTGAGAGCAACTAAATTTGTAATTTGTTTTTCCTTTTTCTAGAACTTGTGTCAGGCAGTGGGGCCCACTTGACTTGATGCAAATTATGTTTGAAATAATTTGGATAAGGTCATAAACTATTTGAAATGGCTATTCTGTTTTCCACATTTTTTTCGAATTTTGTTTGAATTGATTTGGAGCCGTATTTTAGAATTTGCGTAAGTTGCAAATTTAAATATTCAAAAATAAATGAATTTTTCCCATAAATAAATAGCATTTAATTTTCTGATAATTTTGATATTTTTTTCATATTTTTCTGTTGGGTAGATTTAAAGTAATTGATTTTGCAAATTCAAATATTTTTCTGCAAAAAAAAAAACGCAGACATGTGGGGCCCATCGTGAATTTGGATAAGGTCGTAAACTATTTGAAAAGGCTATTCTGTTTTCCACATTTTTTTCGAATTTTGTTTGAATTGATTTGGAGCCGTATTTTAGAATTTGCGAAAGTTGCAAATTTAAATATTCAAAAATAAATGAATTTTTCCCATAAATAGATAGCATTTAATTTTCTTATAATTTTAATATTTTTTTCATATTTTTCTGTTGGGTAGATTTAAAGTAATTGATTTTGCAAATTCAAATATTGTTCTGCAAAAAAAAAAAAACGCAGACATGTGGGGCCCACCGTGGCACTGTTCAACACTGTAGATGAACAGTGACATGATAATTTTGATATTTTTTTCATATTTTTCTGTTGGGTAGATTTAAAGTAATTGATTTTGCAAATTCAAATATTTTTCTGCAAAAAAAAAATGCAGACATGTGGGGCCCACGTGGCACTGTTCAACACTGTAGATGAACAGTGACATGAGCAGTACCACGAGCTCCCACAGGCCGCGATTCGGGCCAACTTTCATATAGTGAGTAATAAATTATTCAGTTTGCCCCTTCCAATAGACAATAATCATGGTGTACATAGCACATTCACAGCGGATCAACTGGGTGCTAAGAGCATCTTCACTGGCACCCCCAAATGACCCCTCAAAGCCCAATGGGAGTCTGGACCAAAAAAGGGACACAATGGCACCCCAAAGTGTCCGGGCCGAGCTGATTTCTGTCCGGCACCCCCGAAGAGGCCCCCAAATTTGGAGAGCCTCCGACATTGCCCGGACATGCCCTCCGACAGGCGCCCCCACCCATCATAGACACAGAGCCAGCGCGCAATTTCCTCCTCCCTCTAAATTGTCACCCCGAACGCCAAAAGTTGCAATCTCCCCGCCATTTTCAAAATCCTGCCGCCACCTCCTCGCCTTTGTCGACCATGCCGCCAAAGAGCGTCGGCCTCCGAAACCTCGCAAGCCGCCGACACCGACGCAACCGAAGAAGAAGCCGATGAAGTGGGAGCTGCAGGATGATGTGCCGCTGGGGCTGCTCACCCATGCGCAGATTGTAGCCGGCCATGTGAATTGCTTTAGTTTGCATATATTTGATGTGTGCCCATTTGTGTAGTTGAAGGATGCTCACGTCATATACGTCGAGTTAGAGATTGATAATAAGTATCCCTTCAAATTGCTGCATTGTTGGGAGGCGATTCAAGCTTGTCCGAACTGGAGGAAGCATCGGCTCACTTTTTTTTTTTGCGAGTACGCAAACTGCGTACCTTATTGTTATAGAAGAAGAGAGTCAAAGTACAGAAGGGTGACAGTTTCGTTAACACCAACGCTATCACCCACACCCACCAACACACACACTAGCTTAATGAACTACTCTCGCGAAAGTATTGCTCCCTCCAAGTCCAGCTTTTCTCCAAAGCTCCCACTCCGTCGTGGTCTGGTCCTTCAAACCAATCACCGAGAACTGGAGGAAGCATCGGCTCACTTTGAACGGCAAATCTGAGGAGTGGACCGATGGAGATGAAACAAAGATGTCGAGGGCCAGCTCGGAGCGGCCAACTGGTGTCAAAGCGGCCAAGGCAGCAAGGAAGACGGCATCCTCGGGTTCCATCCAAGAGTCGATCGCCATGTATGTGAAGGAGGTAGCATTGTCGTCGCTAACAAATTGAAGATGCTTGACGATAACGAAGAAAGTTGACAATCCTTTTTCGACATGGAAAAGACCAAACTAAAGGCCACGGAGAGGAGCGAGGAACATTTGCTCATGGCCACCAACACGAGCGACATGAGCCCCAATCAAAAGTCCTACTTCGTGGACGAAAGGAGGCGCATCACAACGGAGAGGGCGACAAGGGTCGCGGCAACCGAACTGGCGGCGGAAGAGGACGAGGAAGAGGATGCCGACAAATGATTTGCATGCACTGTTGCGACGGTGGTGCCCTTTTGATGGCCAGAATTGTGTTGGCCGAGACTTTTAATGAGGTATGGCCGGATTTGAGACTTGTTCTTCGGCGCGGCCGAGACTTTTTATCATGTATGGCCGGATTTGAAACTTTTTATCATGCATGCATAAATTTTACGTATGATTAGAAATAGAAACTATTACTACTACTTGTCGTGATCGAGTCGGCCTTGGGTGGCAAGGTTCCAGGCCCGTCGTCCTCCGGCGCAGCGGCTGAAATTGGTGGTGCAGCCGCCAGTGCAGTGGCCGGTACAGGTGCCAGCTATGCCTGGTCTGCACGAGCCACCCAGAACGACCACAGGGACCAAGATTCCCACAGTGACCAAGCCGGACATGCGGGTGGTGGAGTTACAGGGTCGTCGTCCTCCGTCGTGGCGTCCTCCTCTTCCTGCTCCGCCTCGGCCACCACGGCCTCCTCTTCCTGCTCCGGATCGTCCACCACGGCCGCCAACATCGACGTGGACGAGGGCAGGGTTAAATTCATGCGAAGCGACACCAACGTCACCACGAAGCGACGCACGAAGTTGAAGCGGCGGCGCGACTCTCCAAACATCGGGTTCCCACGCGACGCGAAGTTGAAGCGGCGGTGGTTCGGTGCCCACAAGGTGTTTGATGTTTTTCCTCTCTTTGCCGGGGGGAGGGGGGGCTGGTTTGGCGGGCGCGGGCAGCGCCCCCAATGTGGTGGACACATATCCGGCACCCCAAATGAGGGCACGATAGGGGGTGCGAGACACATATTTGGCGGCTTCCACTGGAGATGCTTTAAGAATTTAGAATGCACCCTTTTTTTCGTTGGAACAGATCTGAACTAGTATATAAAATTTAATATTTCCAGTCACCATTAGCAAAGAAAAAAAGATTCGCATGGCCAACTAGGTCCACCCTTTCTCCTCCCCATTTTGAAGTTTGAACACTTCCGTGCCGCCGTCACTCCCGGCAACTTCGTCAACACCTTCTACCCACCTCTCCTCCACTAATTATTGTTGGAGTTAGAATCGAGAGCAAGCGAGAGAACAACAAAATGATTCAACTGTATTCTTTATTGATGAGGAGTACATATTTATACAAGGTGAAAAGACACGGTGGAGAGGCGCCTCTTCGGGAGAGTCGCGAGGAACCGTCGTGACGGTTGCCCATATAGCAACTGCACGGGCGGGACTAATAGCAGGGATTAATATTTAATCAAGTAAACTGATTAAATCCTAACACTCCCCCTAATCACTGCTTGTCCTTGCGTATATCCATCATCTTTGTAAAGTCTCCTCCAAAAACCCTGTGGGAAAAATGTGAGAAGTTGTGTAGGATATGTTGCTAAAACTCCTTTAACCCGGTGGGGAAATAAGGAGAAAATGATGCAACATATGATTTATTGTCTCTTTGATAACTATATGGGAAAACCTTAAAAAGGAAAAACCCATAACGAGTTTAGAGAACAATAAATATGCCTTGTATACTTCCTTTAAAAACCCCGGTGGGGAAAACAGGTAGTATGACATATGATGTTTGAAGTTCTCCCCAAAAACCCTTTGGGAAAAATGTGAGGAGAATTGTATTGATATGTTGTTAAAACTCCTTTAAAACCCAGTGGGAAAAGTAAGGAGAAAATGATACAACATATAATGATTATTGTCTCTGTTAACTCAATATGAATGAAATCCATAGAGTTTAGAGGACAATAAATATGTCGTGTATACTTTCCTAAAAACCCGGTGGGGAAAACAGAAAGTATGACATATGATCTCATGTTGATACTACCTCATTAAAAACCTTGATGAGAACCTGAAAAGTAAACTCATAAAGGGAAAAAGAGTGTAATATGATGCTTTGAACAGGAATAGTTCAGGAAGATACTCCCCTGACTCTTGCAAATCCCGAAGCCGTCGCATACCAATCCATGAATCATTTCTGGAATGTTATAGTTGGTAGAGACTTGGTGAATAGATCAGCGAGGATATCGCATGATTTTAATTGCAAGATGTTTATTCCCGACTCGTCATGAGTTTATGGGGATAAAACATTTAGCGCAATATGCTTAATGATATTGCTCTTTATGTAACCTGTTTTGCATCTATGCAACATAAGCAACATTATCTGTGTAGATAATGATAGGTGATTCGAGAGAACCAACACCACATGACTAATGTATGTGGTTTATCATTCCGTGAAGCCACACGTGTTAACATGAAGCATTGCATTTAGAACGATCGTGGTAGTATAGTCACCAGAGTCTATTGAAGACATCAATGGAGTGACAATTCTACCATGAATGTACACATTGTAGGATCATGTAAGTAGCCAATACCAGTGTCTAAATTGGAGTTCAGATTTCTCCGAAACTGAACAATGTCAAGATATTTGGTGCCTTGGAGATATCGAAAGATATTCTTGATTCCTAACCAATTTATTGGTAGGTCCAATGGCACTGAGATATGGAACTTTGCGTTCCAACATCTCTTCTCCATCTTCCATGGATCTTTCTCTACGTCTAGAGATCGAACAATCCCTAGGAGATGGACATGACTTGTCTATATCAAGTTTCTCCAATTTTCTGGATATAGGCATCTTGGTGTACCATAATACTTGAGTGAAGGTGCTCGAGTTGTAGTCCCAAGCAACATTTGGGTTTATCCAAATTCTTCATCTCAAATCCGTCTTTTAGATGATCACGTGTTGTCGTTGTAGGAGTTATCCTTATGTATGACAAACACACATGGGTGATCATCATGTAGGAGTAATCCTTTTGTATAAGGAACTCACTACGTCGGTTGTACCAAAATGTACCGACAACAATAAGCCATGTGGCGACTTATTGATTATTACACAATACATGTTGCATTTGTGTTTCGATTCGGACAGAGATTCCATCGGGAACCATACATGTCGAATCTAGTGATCCACATGGATATGTTGTCACTACACCTATCAACTGCATAGATAGATGATTTTGTACTGCCAATGATATATGTATCGGAACGAGATTTCACTCATGTCTGGAGAGTAGGTCTCGGATCTCTGCGGAAACCCGACCTTATGCTACAAGCCTTGCTTTCTCACCACCTGCATTTCTCATTCCGTTTCTGGAAGAAAACACATTAAAATCCCATAGGGAATTTGTTTGGAAGAGCGAGGCTATATCTGCTTGGATCGCATCCTTTGATGAGTTCAGTCCTAGCAAGTGTGTTCACACTCTGCCATGGCCATGGTCTTTGGATCTGAATCATTGTGAAGGTTGTTTGCAATCATACAAGAGATGTTTGTCGACAGTTGTAGGCTTTGGTTATATGAGTCTCCAGAATCGATATAGTTGGAGCAAATATCATGCACCCTTGATGACTCTTCGTGATTTCCCAATACGCGTGAGTCTGGGTGTTCCGATGTCCCAGCCAGTGTGTGCAAGCTGGAGCTGGGGTTGTGGAGGTTTCCCTTCCACTGGGTGTATACTACCCATTAGGTGTTCATCAACGCAAGGTCGACTTGCATTTACTGATTTAGAGGATTCCTCGATTTCCTTTGTTGCTTTGCAAAAAGCTGGATCCTGGTCAGAGGCCGTACTACTCCCCCTCTTTTTATGAAACAGGGAGTTGAGTGGTTTTTATTGGTACCTCCACTCTTTCGGGCGCATTTCTAACCGGATTGAAGGATTTTGTAACACCTTTGAGATCAGTAAATGAATCTGGCAGGTTATTTGCATGTGTTGCAAATTTGTGAATCGAACGTAGAGTCCCGATTCTTGAGTACGTGGGTATGAGGAGGAACGTGAAGTCCCAATTGATTTCCTGGCATTCGATGTGGTACTTGAAATCTCCCCCTAATGCCTGGAAATAATCCTCCTTAAATATAAGCAATCAGCGTACTAGGCTATGAATACATCCCTTATGAGGGGTTTCAAGGTACTGGGTTATCGACGGATATCTGTACCCCACATAGATCCCTCATATGTGGGCCCATGATGTACGCTGCGGTGGTGAGATCGGTACGCGTGAAGCGCTTCCGAACTTACGCAGATGGGAAATGCTCGGAGGATTTCCACGTATCAATTGCAGAGGGGAAGTACTGCTATATGCAGTTAGTCAGTAGCAGCGTGTAAAACTGCATGACTCCAATGTAAAGTTGGTAAATTGCAATTCATTAACATGGGTCGTGCAATGAGAAAATCCTTTTGATCAGAGACAACCAAAAACAATTGTGTATGGACACATAGGACATTGTGCTGAACTTCGATCCTCGGAGCCATGCACTAAATAGTGGAGGCATGTGAAGAGAATTCTGCAACAATATTTGTCCATTCGAATTGCTTTAATTCGATTTTAGTCCAAACAATGGTTGGTTGGGACCACAAATATCACCTTGAATGTGTTCAAGGGACTGAAGTGATCCATTGGCACAATATGTGCAACTAAATCTCATGACTAGGAAAGTTTAGCTCATGCAAAACATGACCGATGGAATTGCATTATATGCAACATGTGCTACGAGTTGGATGTACGTGTAGTACAATCCAGACAATAGAGGGTACATTTTCATATACTTGTTCCACATCCATCGGATTGACACTCGTAGAAATCTATATATAGAATTGAAGAAGTTCCAATATGGAAATCTTTATCAGATATATAGAATGTATAAATCTTATTTATATCAGAGTGCTGATACAATATATGTTCTATTACGAAACAAATGGACATTAATAAAACGACCATAAGGAGATAGTGGGACTAGTTTAAGTCTCCAAACACGTGGTTGAGGCGTACTCAACCATCATGTTCTCCGTGCCTGTAGGGTCCTCTGGCTGATGGAGAGTTATGGCGTTGCAAGGTCCACTAGGAACGTCTCGCGAACAACAGCTCCATTGGTGCCATCTGGATGAAGGTTGAAGTTTTCAAACCTTTTCCCTTGAGGTGCTTTGCGTCATTGGGATTGCTGATACAGAATGACCAGATGCTTTGGGGTTTGCACTTGTTAGTGAGGTGCGTGTAGCAACCACACTTGTCGCAAAGCTTAGTTTGTCAAACTTGGCTTTGCGGTGCCTTTCCCACGGTCTGAGTTTCTGGGCTTCCTGTTCCGGTTGCGCTTTCGCTTACCATTGAAGTTCGAGGCTTGCCTTTGAAGCCACCATCAAACTTTCGTCCGTTCGCGACATTCATATGAACTTCAGGTAGAGGTTGAGAACCAACCGGACGCTGAGAGCCATTCTTAGCGAGTAGCTCATCATGCTTTTCAGCCTGAAGTAAAATATGAATAAGATCGGAATAGACTTGGTAGTCGCGAGCATGGTACTGCTGCTGGAGGATCCTGTCAGATGAGCATAGTAGACAGAGTTTTCTCTATCTTCTCCGCATCAGGTTCCTTCCCGCAAAAGCGCAGTTTGGAACTGATCTTATGAACCTCATTATTGTACTCCCCGACAGACTTGAAGTCCTGGAGTCGGAGATGTGTCAATCATGGAGTGCTTCAGGCATGACAACTGCCTTCTGCTGTTCATACCTCGTTTTGAGGGCCAGAAACAAGGTACTGGGAATTCTTCCTCCAAGTACTCAGACTTGAGTCTGGATGAATATGGTGCCTTATGATGTACAAAGCGGCATATTTTTGCTCATCTGTCAGCGGCGTGACTCCAGCCGGGAGTGGAACATCCAGAACCTGGATTGCACGCACTAACCCATGGGACGCAAGGGTGATCTTGATGTCCATGGTACATATAGGATAGTTGTGGCCGTTGAGAGCGAGTGCATCAAACTCTCGAGCCATCGTTTACTATATGGTAAACCAGAGAATATTAATTTATATTCGGTAAATTAAAATCCATCATGGTTATGTCGTAATGAACTATGCAAAATAAATGAAGTTTCAAGAAGTGGGCTTGAACTCATTAGTGTGAACCTCAAATTGTTAAGTATGACACGTTGTAGATAATCTCCAAAAGAATTTTGGAGTAGATCTAGCAGCATTAGCGGAGTATAAGATACTCACACTTCGAATGCCTTATGTCATAACTTAATTAAAATGTATGGGAGAGCACATTGGCAATCATAATGTCAAAAATGACAAAATGTAGGATTAAACAGTAGGTGTAGATAAATCTACACACTACCTCATGATCCCAAAACATCAATTTGAAGAAATCACTTAAATTTTGCATATCAATTCTTCCTCGTATTAAGCCAAATGGCTCAATTAAGATGAACTGAAATTTATTGAGGTATTAGCACCCGCCATACAACAACTTGTCAGGTGGGAGCAAATTCATACAACAACTTGCAAAATGGGGTGGAGTGGTACAAAAACTTGTCAGGTTGTTTCAAATTGGTACAAACCCAATCAGGAGACGACACTTGGCTGCCACGGTGGAGAAAAGCGTGCACGCGTGGCATGTATTTTTTGCGAAAAACCCCCTAGCATTTTTGCAAATACGTCCCTTTCGTTTTATGTTATCACGTTTTCGTCCTCGCGTGCAGACAGTGAAGTATCCGTGTGTCACAGCGTTGACCAATTCCTCACTGTGTCACAGCTCCCATCCTCCTCCTGTCGTCGCCGCTGCCGCCGCTCCCATCCTCCTCCCGCCGCCGCCGCCGCTCCCATACTCCTCCCATATCCGCCGCTCCTCTACTCCTCCCGTCGCCGTCGCCCGCTCCCATCCTCCTCATGTCGCTGCCGCCACGCCCATCCGCACCGATTCGGAGCTCCCACCTGAGCGTGGCGGCGAGCGGTGAGGCGATGGTGAGGGCGAGCGTGACGGCGAGCGCGGTGGCGAGGGTGAGTTGCGGGCGTGACGGCGAGCGTGGCGGAAAGCGCGGCAGTGACGTGGAGGGCGAGCGCGGCGCGACGGTGAGGGCAGCGCGAAGGCGAGCGTGGTGGCGAGGACACAGTCGAGGGTGAGTGGCGGGCGTTACGGCGAGCGCGGCAGCAACGGTGAGGGATTGGACCTCTTCTTCTCCTTGAATTGGCTGGAACTGAACTCTACTCTGCTCTGCTCCTCTGTCTGCTTCTGTTGTGCTTCAGAGTCACATTGAGATGAGCTTACTTCTGTGTATTTGTAGGGCAATCTTGAGCTCAATACTGTTGATCTTGGCCAGCAACGGAGGAAATTTAGGCAGCAGCCCATGAATTCTGTTGACAGAGACCAGTACACAAGCGATTTGCTGAAGGAAGTAGGAGAAGAAGTGTTTGGTGAAATCACACATGGAGCAGATGCGTGGTAGAGACAAGAAGGAATTTTGCAGCTGTGATTTTAGTCCCAGGGCTTCAACTTCCAGGTAGAGACAACTAGCTATGTAAAGAAGAACCGGATGATGTAATGCTTGTAACCTCATGTTATAAATTAAAGGAATATGTTGGCAGAATTATGTGTTCAATAGTCGAGTATATTTGTTGTGAATGTTGTTAGCAAATTCAGTAATCTACAACAAGTAGACTATCTCGGTGTCTATCCGATCTGATGATTATGGGGACTCAGCTGTGGCGTAGCGGCAGCAAGCTCCTCGTTCGCAGGGACTTGAGGGTAGTCATGCTAATGTCGATGCAGCAGGGCTCACGCGACAGCGGCCATCTCGAGTTCAGAGGCAATGTCGGAGGTGCTGAAGGCTACGAAGAAGCTCCAGGAGTGACAGGGCTTCACCTTTCGGGTTGCAGCTGCCAGAAGAAGCTCCAGGAGAAGTAGGTTGGACGTTAACTGAAGAAGTGTTAGTTAACTGAATCTGGTGTTAGTAGTAGTGTAGTTGTGCATTTTGGAGAAGTAGATACAATGTTAGTAGTGTAGGGCCTATTCAATTCCTATTCCAGGGCTCATCCAATACACATGTGTTCTCCCATTATCTGGATGTCCTAGCTGCTTCAGAAAATCCTGAATCCACAAAAGTGAAAATGTATCTCTGCTGCAGTTGTCAAACCAATCAGTTGTACTGCTTGGATACTCAACAACGCCTCTCAGCCCGACGAAAAATCCATTGTGAGTCATTTGGATTGTGAACTTGTCAGCATCATCACCTACATTGCACATAAATTCAGTTAGCACTTGCACAAAAATTCAGTTAACACTTGCACAAAATTCAGTTAACACTTGCACAAAAATATTCAGTTAACACTTGCACAAAATGTCACACATGCATCTAATATTCAGTTAACACTGCTCACATGATTTTCTACGCCATGTCTCATCAGAATTAATTGAGACGCCAATACTGTGCTGCTGCTACTCATATTAGATGCATGTATGTATGTATGTGCTACTCATATTAGACGCCAATACTGTGCTGCTGCTACGCGTAGGAAAAAAGCCAAGCGCCTGACGCATGTATGTGCGTCGATGCAAGGCCTGACGCGAGGATTTGATGGCATAATTGCCGGCCGGGTAGGATTTTGCTCCTGGCGTCGGTAAATAAGCAGCGCACCGTGCTGCTCTAATATGGTAACCAAAACAATTTACAAGCCCTCTAACACCGCTAATTTTGACACACAAATCGCCGGCAAGAACACAAGAGCTGACAGATCAAATTCGATGTACAGCACGAAATTGACCGTGGATGTACGAGGCAAAGCTTCACCAAGCACTATCATCTCCAATCCCACCGATTTTTGGACCCAATCCACCTCAGATCTTACAACCACAAAACCCTACCTAAACCCAGCGCGTCGGAGAAGAAACAAGGATGTGCGGCAAGGAATACTCACCGTACTCCGGGGCCTCCATGTCGTACGTGCGGTAGAAGGGTTCGTCAGCCATGGTCGCCTCGGAAGACGCCAACCTCGGGCGGCGACGGCGAAGCTGCGGCGATTGCACGAACGAAGAAGGCAGTCGATCGCGTTGATCGCGGTCTGTTTCCTCCTCTGTAGCGCTACCTCTTCGTTAAATCGCGGCCTGCCCGTTGCTAGATTGATCCGTACTGCTTATAGTTTTCCGAGGGGTTTTTCGCAATGTTACAAATCCTACGTGTCATGCCACTGTGGCATTTCAGATTCTTTTGTATGAATTTGCACAGCAAGACAAGTTTTTGTACCAGTTTGTGCACTTTCACAAGTTTTTGTATGAAACTGCTCCCACCGCGCAAGTTCATGTCGAGTGCTAATACCTCAAATTTATTTGCAAGAAACTGATAATCTCATTGCAAATAATAGAGGTAAATAATCTCGACATGTTGTGAACATGGAAATTTATACACATAACAACTTTATTCTGGAGCATACAATACTCAACAGAAACAGTATTGAAAATACTGGTACAGGGTCGTAATCACGATGGATACTAAGTTAATAGTACTGTCAGATTGACCAATTCGCGGTATTCCAAAAAGGCTGAGTTCTATCAGCCTAGAACACCTGTTTCTAGCATGCTTTGCTAATTCCCGGAAAAACAGGAATCATGATGCAAAATGGGGAAAGGATAAGGTTCCTTATCCCATTGCCTGTGCGGTTACCGCACGGAGGCAGAGAGCGCCGGCCGCTGCGCCTTTGTCCACCACGCCGCATGGGGCCGCGCTACTGCGCTCGAGGACCCTGCCGCACGGAGAGGTCGTCGTCGGCATGGTTGCCACGCCGCGCTGGGGTCGTGGACACTTGATCCGGCCGCTGCGGCAGTAACACCGCGCCGGTGTCGTGCCGCCGACTCGGGTCGACAGCCGCGGGGAGCCACGCCGGTGACGGGAGTCCCCGTTGGCCGTTAGCCGCCGCCGCCGCCGGGAGCGCAAGGCCGCTGTCGGGACGCCGCGGTCAGGGACGTCGCGAAGCAGCGCGCCGGTGGAGGGCCCCGCCTCGGCTTGCGTTCCGGCGGCCACTAGGCTGAGCCACGGACGTGGGTGCCGGCGCACCGCAAGGATGCGAGCCGTGCGACGCCGCACTCCGCGCTGGTGGTCGTGTCGCCTGGGGTCAGCCACCGCGGGGAGAAGCACTGCGCGTCTGCGCCGGTGTTGGCCTGCCGCATTGGGCTTGAGGGCGTCGCCGTCAGAGCGCCGGCGCTGCCGCCGAATCGAGGGGAGCCGCATCCAGAGATGCCGTCGGCAAGGAGGTCGCGTCAGGGGCGCCGCAGGGAGCAGCACCACGCCGGTAGGCCGTGGTCGCGGGTGCCGGCGCACCGCAAGGATGCAAGCCGTGCGACGCCGCGGGCATGGCCAACGCCGGCGGTCCGCGAGCGTTGCGGAGGTTCGCGGCGGGCCGGCCACTGCCGGCGGTCCACGCCGTGGGACATATTTGGGCTCACCTTCCGGCGTGGTCGCGGGTGCCGGCGCACCGCAAGGATGCAAGCCGTGCGACGCCGCGGGCATGGCCAACGCCGGCAGTCCGCGAGCGTTGCGGAGGTTCGCGGCGGGAGAGTCGCGAGGAACCGTCGTGACGGTTGCCCATATAGCAACTGCACGGGCGGGACTAATAGCAGGGATTAATATTTAATCAAGTAAACTGATTAAATCCTAACAATTATATCATTGTGATCCACACAACACCAAAGCAAAACAATTAGTACTAAATTATTATTTTTTAAATGTGAAAGTACACGATCTAGAATCGTTGCTCCGATAACTGATGTGCCACCAGAGGTTTGAATCATAAGTTTGTCTCGTCTTTGTTCAGGATTAGTGGGCGCGCATCTCCGAGATTGTCGATGTTTCTTACAATATTTTGAAAAAATATCAGGCTAATTTGTAAACTGAAAAGGAAAAATATCCAACCAATCTGTCACTCTCTTCTCCAACAAATCAACTTGCTACACCAAGAAGATCCCGCCGTATATAAATGGAGGACCTTTCCACCGCTCTTCTGAGAGAGACACCGGGAAGGGAGACCAGCAGCCTAGCTAGCAAGAAGACGCTCCAAGAAACCGACCGATGGCCATGGCGGCGGGCGGGCCCAACGGCGGCGGCAGCGGGAAGATAGTCACCCTGCGGCAGCAAACCTACTGCGTCTTCGCGGCGGTGGGGGTCGCCGTCATCGTGCTCTCGCTCACCTTCCTCTCCCCGTCCACCATGGCCGGCGCCGTCCGCCAGAACCTCGGCACCGTAAGGGCCAGCGAGGAGGTCGTGGCGGCGCCGGAGAAGGAGAAGGAGCCGCCGGTGGTGCTGTTCAACTTCGGCGACTCCAACTCGGACACGGGCGGCGTGGCGGCCGCCGGCGGCATCAACATAGCGCTGCCGGAGGGCCGCACCCACTTCGGCCACCCTACCGGACGCCTCTCCGACGGCCGCGTCATCATCGACTTCATCTGTGAGTTCAGTTGCTCAACCACCACCATATCCTGATACCCATCCTCCCGCCGCTCTGTAATTATTGCCGCATCTCGCCAGTTGCCACCATACGGACTGCGTCCTGAATTCCAAATTCGAGATGCTTAATTGCATCAGATAGGCGAATTGATATTTATCGATTCCAAAGTACTACGAACTAGTATAGTTGCATCAGATAGGCGAATTGCATCATCGCAACGAGGAATTGAACTGTTTCGTCTGAATTTCTCGCCCGATTCTACGCAAACTTCAACCAAATTTTGGGTGGCTAACATACAACTAGTTCAGCAAAAATTGTTAATCCGGTTGGTAGGTGGATGGATGAGTGATCCCGAGAAGTCAGGTCAACAACGTCATGTCGCCTTCGACTTGTAAGGGGGACTAAAAAAAATGGGCACTGATAGAACGGTGGTTGAAGCAAGCAGTAGTCGCAAGCATGTGCTGCCTGCCCAACAATGCTTGCCGTTTTTTTTGTCCTTCTCATTGCCGGATGCCAATTGGTAGACAGATAGAAACCTATGGTTTGTAAGTTTGACTTGCTAGGTTTGGCTGGCTTGTTCATGGCAATTGCTGCATTAAGACAAAACAATTCCATTGCGTGTTTGTGTGATCCAAGTTTTTGAGAAGACCTGTTCTTGTGGCTAAGCTGCCTCTCTCTTTGGTGGAGACACTCGGACAAAGAGGGTGATAGGAGCCATTTAAAGGTATGGCTAAAAAATTAAGCGTGGTGCTTAGCGCGTGATTTAGGCACGGGCCAAGCCAAAGACGCCTTTTATGTTAGCTTATTGTGCATCCTAAAAGAGGGGGATTGGGCTAGATCTTAACCAACGCAAGCAGGTGATATAATAAGTTTCAAGTTACCGCTCCAATCACAAACCATTCGGCTGATAGTTACTTCTCTGGATTTATTTTTATCCTGTGTTGTCTGATGTGCTACTTGCTTGGTCAACACGGGGACATTGCGATTAACGCCGTGAGTAGAACATGCTATTGTAGTTAGAGCTTGAACCCACCAACCACATGGTTTTCTTGTCCCGTTTGTTTTATTTAATGGTTATATTATACCATGATGGTGCCAGCGTGCAAGGAATCATCCTATTGCAGATAATTCATGTTACATTATGCTTGCTCGGTCAGCTGTAGTGGAGATGGAGTGGGTGAACACTTGTAAGTTCCGATTCAGTTGTACTAGTTATTTTTGGAAGGGGCAAGTTGCGCACATGATCCTATCACGAATGTGTCACCATGTGATAGTTCATAGTTCTCACATTACATCATGTATATATTTCTGTGTGCACATGGAGAGGAGAGCAGATTCATCCATGATGCTATTGATTCCTGAGATACATGAAGTGTGGCTCGAAAGTTTTTTGAAAATATATCACAATAAGTTTATTCCAATAGATACTAATTTGAGGAAAGCCATTTATCAGCGTCGTTAAATCAGAGGAGGAAGTGCCTGTACTTTCAAGTATGTTATCGTGGAAGCTTTAACCTTCAACTGAGATCTGAAGTAATAACGCATCAAATATATCTGAATTATATGGCTGAGATGCACATGGTGGGGCACTTGTGCAATGCCTAGTGTTCCCTTGTGAGAAGATCTAGATTACTGTAGCAGATCACTGTGACAGATAACTTTTGGTGGTGTCTGGGCCAAGGTTTAATTGACAAGATGTCCAACACATTTCTTTTTCCAGATGTAACGTGTGGGATAACCGGATAAAATCAAAATAGAATTTAGGACACACATGCAACTCTGGAGATTTTTGTTATAATTGTCAGGCATAATCTGGTAACAAAGTCAAAGTTTAACTACCTAGTGTTCGAAAGTTCACCCATTCCATGATATCATCTTTTCAGGTGCGAGTCTGAACACACATGAGCTGAACCCATACCTGAAGGCGGTGGGCTCGGACTACAGCAATGGTGTCAACTTCGCCATGGCTGGCTCAACGGTGTCGCACGGCGTTTCTCCCTACTCCCTGAATGTCCAGGTCGACCAGTTTGTCTACTTCAAGCGCAGATCCCTGGAGCTATTTGAGCGAGGTTCGCTACCTTCGTCTCGTCAGCTCCGTGCCATCATTCGCAGTTGCAAGAGAACAAATGGATGGATATATCTGAAGATAGTGATCAATGTTCTGTTCTTGCAGGATTGAAAGGACCGGTGAACAAGGAGGGTTTCGAGAACGCTCTGTACATGATGGACATTGGCCACAATGACGTGGCCGGTGTGATGCGCTTACCATCGGGTCAGTGGGACAAGAAGTTCAGAGAGATTGTCGGCGAGATTGGCGATGCAATTCGGGTAAATTGTGCTCCCAATGTGCCATCTGAAGATTTTCAGTCTCAGTTGGTGACAACTGACAAGCAAGTAGTTACACTGATAGAATCGTTTGCTGGCAATGTTTGTTTTAGATTCTGTATGACAGCGGCGCAAGGAAGTTCTGGATACACAACACAGGTGCCCTTGGCTGCTTACCGGCGTTCGTCGCGCGGGAGGAGGGTGAGCACGACGCACACGGCTGCCTTGCGAACTACAACCGGGGAGTGCAGGCTTTCAACAAGAAGCTGAGCGACCTCTGCGACGAGGTGCGGTTGCACCGAAAGGATGCCACTGTTGTCTACACCGACATGTTCGCCATCAAGTACGGCTTCGTTGCCAACCACACCGAATATGGTACGGACAACTGCAATTTGAAGAGCACTTTAAATTAACTTCCACTTTCAGAATTCAGAACACATGTTGGATTTATTACTGCCATTGATAACAACTCATCTTCTTTCTATCGTTCTTTAGGGATTGAGTGGCCATTCATGGTGTGCTGCGGAAACGGCGGCCCGCCTTACAACATGAGCCCCGGAAAGTTCGGCTGCGGCGATCTCTGTGGGCCGGAAGCGAAGGTGCTGAGCTGGGATGGTGTGCACTTCTCCGATTTCGGCAGCGGCCTTGCCGCCAAGCATGCTATGAGCGGCGAGTACTCCAAGCCTAGAGTAAAACTTGCAAGCTTGATCAATGGTGGCTCCAAGAAATCTTCATCTGTGTCTTGATGGTCATCAACGAATGAATTATGGACTTTGGCTGGACCTTACTTAAAGGTTACTTACAAAAAAAAAACTTTGGATGAATCATGGATGAGTGGATAATTGTGAAGATGAATCCAGATGGCAAAGATGACGGGTAATGGGATTGATGGAGATGTTACAGCAGATTGTTTGTACATCCATTGGTTCCTTGTACACAATAGGCAATAGCTCCCTCGGCTGCAAGTAAAAGGTTGTTGATTTTTTTTTTTGGACTTCTATAATGCTGAGTTAATGATTTTGCATTGTTGGTGTATGTGTATAGACCATGTATGGCAGCTGCAAGCTCCCAGGGCTCATGAAAATTGATGTATCATAGTTTTACTTTACATCTGTAAAAATGGACAATACAAGAACATCCAAACTTAGGGTCTCGAGTAAGTATTGTCATCCTTATGAATTTCTTTTTTCTTTTGAGCTTGTTTGATTTGTAGCTTTTCAAACATTTTTTTGTAAGGTTTCATATGAACATTTTGTAGGAAATCTCATATATTTTACCATGGTGGAATCAGACACCAATTGGCGTAAACTCAATTTAACAGTCAAGGAGGCATGTCATCGCAATACTGTTTTCTTTTTCTACACTTAGTGATGGTTCAGGAATGTTCGATGGTTGCAACAAAAATCTGCCTCGAGTAACAATTTCCCACCAAGATTTGACAAAAACGGCGCAAGAAAAACATCATACCATCTTAAACACACATGTGCAACAAAAACAAAGTTCGTATGAAGCAAATCCCCATTCGTTTGTGTCAAAGCATTGAAAGAGCTAGGCAACATAAAAATACCAAAAGTAGTTTTTTTTTCACCATAAACATTTTGGGCACTAACATACCCTGCAGCCCCCACATCTTCCTAATCTCAATGGTACATCAAACGATGGTTCCAAACTTCATCTCATGCAGTCACACTCTACCATGGCTCCATAAACAAGGATAGGGAAGCTCGTGAGATTCTGTGGAGGAGTAATTTCTTTTAACAGCATATGGAGAAGAGGAAGTGACAACTGAGAGGAAAATTGATGAAGAGACATCCATAGACAAAAGAGGAACAAGAGATCTATGGGAGACATTCAGAGAAAACAAACATAGGTGGTGGAGAAAGGAAGAGAAGAAGAGCAAGCAGCTATGGCGCTGTGAGAGGAAACGCGCAACAGGCAGGCGGGGAAACATGAGAGCAACATTTCACAAGCACCCAGACATTCGACGGATAGGATCATTTCCCTTTTTAGAATCCTGAGAGTTAAACAGGCCCTTCAATCCATTATTCACTCATGGTTTTCTTTTCCTTTTTCTTATGTGAGATGTGATATTTGTTGCCACTTCATTACCTTTTCTATTCAAATGATGACACTTGCACTATTCTGGCAACCCCAAACAAAAATGCTACTGTATTTTGATTGGGCCTAATGCATACAATTAAGGACGATAAACTTTGATGGCATTAACAAAGTATAAACAACAAGGAACATTTTTGCTGTTCTCCGACAGGTTCCAGGCTGGCCTCTAAGCCACACTAGGGTACAAGAAATGCAGAAAGTATATGCCGTTTAGTGCAGGAGACAAGTGCGAAATTATCTAGGGCTAATCAGTACGTTGTTTTCTGTCATCGTGTCACTCCAACCAAAATCGACCAATATGGTGTATAAGCCAAAAAATCATATAGAAAGGGATATCACAAGCTGGTCTTTTCTGACAGATTGTACACTGTTGTATGTAACATTTGGGCCTCTGCGTAATCTGGATTTCAGATACCGAATGCTGATTGCAGGGATGATGTGATGCGAGATGTGATGGCGTTTTGAGCAGAGTTTTCAACAAAAGCCCGGATGTTCTTCTTGGCATCTGTAATATAGAAGGCCAGCAATGGCATGTGTCAGGTTTGATAGGCACAAGACAAAGTCTGTAATAAAATCATAATAACAAGCTTCAAGATTGCACGCGGAAATCTTGTTATTAAAAGACAAACACATACAAGCTATATGACATGAAACACCAAAGCAGAGCTCCTAGAATGAAATAGGCATAAAGGAAGGTTCAATGGTAGAGTCTAGAGAATAAGTAGTAGCTCATGGTATTATGTTGATGTACATATGCCAAGAAACTTTCTGACAGAAAAACAAAGATTCAGAATTGAAATTACAATTATTCATCTATTATGCTTACTTGCTTATCAGAACAATAAGCAGTTAATGACAAGATGTGAGGGCAATGCACAATGCGGTACAAGAACAACTTTCCCCAGCCAAGACATGCTGACTAAAGGTGTGTTTGGTTTGTGCCCAAGGTTTCCCTACCTTGGTTGATGTTTTGTGTGCCCATGAGTTAGCTAGATAAATGAACTATAGTTCTTGCTAGAGCATTGGCATGCCAAAAAGTTCACGAGCTACTCTTTGGTCACAATCCAAAGAATATAAACTAAGTACACGAACCATACCTTTGTTGCATTTTGTGAACCCCACAATGTTTGCAATGCTTAGAGTCATGCAAACTCCAACAACTAGAAGATAATCAGCCTCAAATCTAATGAGTGAAAATACTCCAAGAATAATCCATGCAGCAGCCTGAAACATTGAGTGGCCGTAATAAATTCTCTAGTTTAGAGAAAGCTACAAGACTCTAATATGAACTACTCCATCCATCCCAAATATAAGGCGCCCTTTAATTTCGCTGATCAACGACATATAACTTTGACCAGGATTTGTACTTATAATATGTCCACAAAATTAGTATAATGATAGTGGTCAAAGTTGAGTCTCAAAGACTAGCACAAAAATATGTGCTATACGTACATGGATTGCTGATTTAGCATCATAATATAGAATCCCACTATGATCACAGTATTTATTCATGCAGCAAGTACCATGACCAACAGTCAGCACAAGAAAAAACTGAAAGAGAATGAAGCTTAATATAGAAGCAGAAAGTGAACACATCATCATCGTATTTAACCATCATCTAGGATGGCTATGCTAACTTTTTGTTTGTTTCTCCTCTTTCAAACAGAATCATGCAGTTTGACGGAAATCAGTATACCGTAGACCTTGTAAATATCATATTGGAAAATAAAGGAAAATCGAAATGACTAAGCAAATATAGTAGAAACAAAACTACGATGGCCTTTTATTTTAAGACTAGGAGTAACAGTGTGTGTTTAGTTCATGTTGCTATAATCTTCAACGTCAAAATATGATACTTCCCAATAGAGGAGTGTTTGTCCAATTCATGCATCTACTGTATTAAGCACTCACTGAAAGATAGTGCATCACTTACGGTCAAGTAAATAGTCCACCAGAACAGCCATGAGTCCTTTTTGTTCATCCGAGCAAGAGACTGCAAGGAAGCACTTCGGTCATCATTTTACCATCCAAATAGTAGCAGAACCCTAAACAAGCACAAACCTACCTCCCCATCGAGGCACTCGAACTTCCAGACACTATTGCCCTCGTCGTCAATCTCATTCCACCACCGCAGCCCGACCAGTATCCTGCCGCTGACGTTCTTGACAACCCAAAAGTCAAGCGCCGCGAGGAGCACGGTGATGACGAAGATGATGACGAAGCTCTTCACGAAGAGGGAGAACAGGATGTAGAACGCCAATGCTGCCGCCTTTTGCAGATACACACAAGAATAAGCATCCAGTGCAAGCAACAACCCTACGGAGCAGAGGCAAGTTCCATGGAAGAACAAAGTGATACCTTGAAGAGCACATGGAAGAGGCACGTTATTGGGTTGGCATAATTCTCGCTGACCACCTGAAAAAACATTCATGGCATCATTCATTCAGACACATTGTATTATTCAGATCTAACTAACCAGAAGATGTTAAGCACAGAATAATTTAACAGTGGTCTGCTATCAGCTAAAATAAACCGCCCAGCCGCATCCCCCTATCCTAGAAGAAGCCAAATCTTGATCCAATTCAGCCCAGATCTCATGCGACCACTTCCCCATCTCCTGCCCCGATCGAGGTTACCAAACAGCTCCAAGAAACCTCCCGATTGGATCCGAGACGGGAGTCGAGAACCCTAATCCAAGAAACCGCTAGATCTCGGGCAAGTCCGTCCGAACCTCCGTGAGGAGGAGAAGAAGAAGATGAAGAGGTGGGGGAAATGGGATAAGGAAATCACCTGCGACTCCATGGATCCTTGGCCCTGCATCCGAGATCTCTCGCTCGCGCGCCTCTTCCTCTTCCTTGGGTGCTAAGGATGCGCCAGCTTTGGAGTGCTCTGGGTTTTCGTTGTTCCATCGCGCGGTCGCGCCCTGACTCTATCACAGAGGAACTCGAGTGGTCAAAAGCCTTGTCAGAGTCAAGTTTACCGCGGTTTTCTTCGACCCTTTTTTACTCGCAGAATGAAAAAAGAAAATACTCCTCCATGTTTACAAGATTTTTTAACTTGGTTGTTCAAATTTTATTTTTTTAAAATAAATTAAAGACTCATTGCACCACAACTTGAGTCTACGAAAGCCGAGCTAGAGAGGGGAAGCCTGAATTGCACCTGCGCAGTGCGCAAATAAGAATGTCGAGATTATTCGTAAACCCGGAGTCTTTTCGTGGAAATTTCTCCTTCCTCAGCGCTTGCTTCACATTTATTTTGTCTTGTTTCAGTGAGTGGCCAAAGAGATGGAAAAGGTTGTCCTTCATAAGCAAGGTCATGTGCCAGACGCAAGAGAGGGCCGAGAGAAACTCCATAACTGTTGCATCCCTTAATCCCCCCCCCCCCCCCCTCCCCTCCCATCTGCAAGGGGTTGGCACACACAGCGGAAGCCAGCCAACCGAATTGCAATTGAGGATCTAAAACTGACAGCGAAGCTTGTAGTAGATGTTGTCTTTAGAAAAAACTGCCTGATAGGTTGGCATCCGCACGCGATGTAAGGAAGGAAAATCTAACAAGCGCCTTGGAAGCCAGGGCACACGAAGCTTTGTTGTGGTCAAAGACCCATTACCCTAACATTGAAGTCAATGACATCGCCGAGGGTGTGCCCAAGGGTGCTTCGAATGGCGACCATGAAGAGTGGAACGCTATCTTAATCCACACATCGAAAGAGTTGGTCAGGCAGGCCAACTTCTTTTTTTTATAGCGGTGGGAAAATTTGTACAAAATGGTTAAGGACCTAGAATTTGGTCAGACTCGACTGTGTAACACGTTTTACATAGTAAATCTTGAGCTTCCTTTCTTTCGAAGATTGAATATTTCTTACATAATCCCACTCCTTGTGTGCGCCCTTTGTCGATGTGTCTGTTATCGTCCCTATTAGTGGTGGTTCCATGTTGTAGGTTTCGGTATGTCAACAAAAAATCGGAACTTAGGCAACTCGAAGCTTTGTACGTAATACAAGTCGTCTACTACGAAAGAAAGCCCTAAGACCCTGAATACGAGTGTGTGGGGATCAGACCTTGGAAGGCATAGATGGTCCCCCGAATCTGAGTGCGTGGGGATCAGACCGGTGGAAGTATTTTGATTGATCCGACACAAAAGGGGTAAAGCAAGGCATTAGTTACACTGATTTATTGAGACTAAGATACGTTTCTTAGACTACTCATAGTGGGGAGTAACATAAAGTAGTAACATGCACATGTTACTAGTTTATGTTACTACCTCTATAGTGGCTAGTAACATAAGTGTGGTGTGCAAATTGTAGGGGCATGGTTGTATTTTTTAGTTTTCTTGATGCCTTATCTGTAAAATGTACCGGTGTTGATTAATGGAAGCCTCTCGGTCCTTCGGGACCGACCCCCTGTTCAAAAAAAAAGGTTGTAGACTCACATTGTATTGGGATGTGTGATGTTACGGTATGTTACTCCAACCTCCTCTCTCCTCATTAATTACTTGCCACATCACCTTTTTTGCCTACGTGGCACTGAAGTTACTAGCTATGTTACTCCCACTATGAGTAGTCTTATTATGTGAGAGAGGAAGTAGGAGATGGGTGGGCGCGGTGGGAGGGGGGGCTTGCAAGATAAATTTTGGAAAGATATGTGTGTACAACAAAGCCAAAGCAAGAATAAATAATAGAAAGAGGTGAATGGATCGAACGGAAACCTGTTATGTTTTTTTCTAGAGGGGTTGTATTAAACACATAGAAGGAGTGTCAAGCGACACATACAACGCCGCAGAGCGGCTCCACTCCTGTCAACAAGAGGTGACAGGTCCACAACCGGAAAAAAAGAAACGCTCACTCTCTCGTTTGCATCCACAGGGGCGACGGCTCCGGGAAGCCAAAAACGTCACTACGAAAAAGCCTAGCTAGCCGCCACTGAGAGAACTCTTCCTTGATCTTCTTCTTGATGGTGTGCACTGCCGGTGCCACACCATTGAACACAACGTCGTTTCTATGACACCACATGCACCAGAACACCAATATGATGGCCGTCCACAAGTCCCGCTGGACCGCGGGCGGGCAAGTGCGAGAGGTCCATGTGGCGCCCTGACCCGACTGCTATACAGTGATACTGTGTCCCCGGTTATCCGATACCACCAGACACACTATCAAAGCATAATAGAGAGATCAAGACTTGTGGAACAACTGGCACATCACAGACTCTACGACACAAAGCATATAGTTCAACTCTTATAATAGAGAAAGATAGCAAATGACAACCAGAGGTCACAGACCCAACATTACAACAAGCGGAAGCAAATTAGGTTGTTCTAAACAACAAGAACCAAATTATGGCCTAAGAGGCCTGCAGATAAACATCCAGCGCCAGCTGTTCCGGGATGTCACAAGCTGCCACCTGGGAACACCAGACTACTCGTCGACGTCCACAAAGAACCCACCTTCGAGGTCGGTGAAGTCCTCCTCTGAAACAAAGCAAACGACGTTGAGTTCGACGAACTCGCAAGATTAAATATAGAGCTTTAGCTCGATGAGGCTTTCAAGGTTTTATGGCTGTTTTGCATAAAGCTGATTTTATTTAATAAACATAACTCAATGGCATCGACTAATCAGAATAGTTTTCAAAAGGGGTAAGAAGTGACTCTTCTCTTTGATCACCTTTCTCAACATCAACCATCGTCAACCACTGTACATGTTCTACAAGGCACCTCCCCGAATCACCCTCGAGGAAGTCAACCTGGCATTCTTGAGTGGTACCTCTAGTACCCAGTTTTTAATCATTCCGTTCAAGTTATTCTATGATCTTACCTTCACTTCCCAAGTCGTCCGTAACCGTGGACACGGCTTTTCGAAAAGATTTAACCCTGCAGGGGTGCACTGTGTTTACCTTCGGTACCGCCGGCTCATTGCCTACGCTTAGCTCTCTTCCGGGGAAAGCCGGCTGAGTGGGAACGGTTACAACCTTTACCTTGCTTGGGACTAACCCATGATCATCAGTGGCGGTAGGACAAGGAGTGCCTGCAACACTCTGTCCCGCGGCCACTTATTTTCCTGACACCACCATCCCCATCTCAGTCTTGGCCACCATCTTCAACGCACGCGCAAATGGAAAGCCAAACTAGAGGACCCGGCTAGTCCGCCACAAGTTAGTCGGTCGACGAGGGCTCCATATACCCCACCGAATGGAAGCGCGCTCATTCTTGGTTCAAGAGGTAAAGAACTCGCACCTAGGCGGCGAGAGTGAGACAAAACACCACCATACCAAAGTGGCCTCTCATCCCCACCTGTAAGCATCTTATTACCTGTCACCACAAATTCTCCACCATCAACTGAACACTTCAACAACCTGTTTCCAACATGAAGTATCCATCGGACGGCTAAGCATTTAACTAAGCATGACTAAGCATCAACATTGCATAGTTAAGTATTTCAGGCCCACAATACAATTCCTAAGGATAATAGGAGGGGAACAGGTAATTGGCATCGGAATCTTAATGCAACTATAGGATACTCTAATCCAACCAAATTGACATTTAGAACCGCATGCAATATTATAGTGGAGAAAATATTTGCGGAAAATAGGATAAGACATGCTCAGAGGGGGATTACGCTTGCCTTGTTGAGCGGGGTAGTCAAACTGCTCGTCGGAGTAATGATGCTCAACTCCGAACTCGTGATCTACCGGAGAGCAAACAACACCGGAAAGCAAAAAACAACAATCAACACATGGCAATTGTTCAATGCATACAAAAATGATGATATGTCGTATTAATGCATCTAAGTTATTATACGCTATCGGACAAGATTAAATGGGGGCGAGAAACAATACTCAACGAGAGAGGAGAACACCCCATATTTATCTTAATGAATCCCTAGCGTCTGAAAGTGCATTATTGTTACGGTGATCAAATATGCATGACTTTTATGTTAAAGGTTCGTTCACAAATCTCCGGACATTTTGGTATATTACTCGCCTTTTTCTGCTGACCCAAAGAAGTACGAGTTATTACATTTTATACCCTCTTTTAAATTATGCCCTTTTGATACGTTATGCTTAAACAACAATGGAAACTAATTGTTTAGATTTGGAAAAGCTGAATTTGGAATTTTATTAGGTACTGAATTAAATCGGAAATTCCGATGTGCCTTTAAATCGGAATATCCGATTGGGCTGAGGAGAACAGAAAATTTGCTACTGCCGATATTCGGATAATCCGATGATTTTAGACTCGGAACATCCGATCGCTGCGGAGGGCAGAAAAACGACTAAGGACTAAAGATTCTCTCGCACTGATACACCTCGGATTATCCGAATTTTCTCCGTTCGGAAAATCCGAGCAACAAGATGGAGAGCACGGCGACGTACCGCGGCGTGTGGGCGCCGGCGACACGGCGGGCGAAGGAGGAACGGAGGAGACCAACAAGGCCAGGAGCTCACCCTTAGGTCGTATGGGGAGACGGCGAGGTCGAGGACGCAGCGACGGCGGCGGAATTCGGGCGGCGGTGCCGCGGCGGTGGTCGGAGAGGAACTTGGCGGCGACGGCGAACTAGGGCGCTCTCGATTCCTCCGGTGTAGAGGAAGTAGGGGAGGCGGCGGAGCTTCCTGCGCTCTTGGTTCCGCTCGGGGCGAGCTCAATCGACGGCGGCACGCACAGCCATGGCGCGGCGGGGTGGCTCTCGTGGGGAGGAAGAGAGAGAGAAGGAGCAGGCGAGCAAATGCGGGGTGGGGGAGCAGGTGAGGTCGTGGGGGTCGTGGCGTCGTGCCTTCGCAGGGGAGAGCAGAGGAGAGGGGCCCGGCGCGGCGTGCAGTGCGGAGGAGCACGGCGGCATGGCGACAGTGGCGAGGAGAGAGATGACCGTTTTACGAAAAAACCCCTGGGAAACTTTGTTCAGCACAGTTAGGTCCTTTTCCCTTTTAAAAGAAAATCAATAGCACCTTTCTAGATTTAATTGTGGCACTAAACAATTTTAGAACAATATGGCAAAATTTGGGGAGGCTCCCCTTAGTCTATAGAAGCTCCACAAATTTTGGTTTCCCAAAATAAAAAGTTTTGTACCACTTTTGTTCATAGGTTTCATGTAGGGCAATTTTCTAAATTCCCCAAATTATAAACTTCTAGGAATTTTAGAGCAAGACCAAAATAGTATTTTGAACTCTTGGAACTTCCTTGACAAATATAAGAGGTCAAAGTATTTTTGTTTTGAAATTTTGAGTGCTTTCACGGTTTGAAATTTGTTGAAGCAAAATTGGCATTTTGTTTGAAGTGGTGCCAAACCACCACAATTCCCTAGCCTCATCACAATTCCCTAGCACAATTCCCTAGCACAACATGATGCATGAATGCCATGATGCAAACAACACAAAAGCGAAAAAAATTACACAGGTTTTTAGTTGCTCAAACTCCGGGCTGTTACAGTCCACCATTGTATCAGATCGTTGTCAGGCGTAGGCATCCAGTCCATTTTGCCCCAACGCTGCAACGCCCAAGCCCAGACCTCACGGGCAACCACACAACCAAGCAAGAGATGCGACAAGGTCTCTTGCTCCTGATCGCAAAGGGGGCATGCCGCTGGGTGGGACAGCCCCCTGCGCCTCAGCCTGTCAGCCGTCCAACACCTGTTCTTCTCGATGAGCCAAGCGAAGAACTTGCAGCTGTAGGGAGCCCTCGAACGCCAAATCTGCGTTGAGGCAGCCGCCATGGTCGTCCCCGCGAAGAACGCCTGGTAGGCCGATCTCGCTGTGTACACCCCCTCGCGAGACCACCTCCATACG